>CM042146.1:59311237-59336237 GCA_023376005.1 Doryteuthis pealeii | reverse complement strand
GTTACATTGCACCTATCGGGTGCCTTTTCCCCTCATCCATTCAAAACGGGCAAATGTATGTTTACCTATGTTCAATAAAGCTGACGACGCTTCATTTCAATATGAGGCGAAATATCCACTTAAATGTATTGCTGTATGTGCTGTTTTTATCCACACTGTCGCTCTATTTCATATATATAATATATATATATATATATATATATATATATATATAGAATTAAGTAAAAAAACAATGTGTTTATTTTTATATGGCTTTGAGCCGACAAGGTTTTGGGGATATGTGCTTAATTGAAAGTCATACCTAATTTGAAAATTAATTATTAATAATTAACTGTATTTAGACGGCATATATGGTTTCAAATGTAAGGCTAACAAATCGAGAAAAATGTCAATCCTTGAATGTACATTTCGACACTATTAGGTCTCATCAGCAAGGTTATAAACATAGGAGACTGCTCCGTGTGTGACTCGAGAATCTCAACATGCTCCAGCTGTCAGGGCGAAAGTCTTTACCGTTAAACTAGCTACCAATCCCACAATTCTTCGTTCGTTTTGAAAATTATATTTATTCCACTTTTTTATTGACTTGCTACACGAAACAGTATGAAGTTATGTAAAACAAACAAAATGTGTTTTTTTATATGCTTTAAGCCGACCAATATTTGGAGGAGATGTACTTAACTTAAGTCATACCTAATTTATATATATATATATATATAGATATATATATATATATATTATATATATATAATATATATCCTGCTCGGAGTATTGCTGTACTTAGGCCCACACTGATGAGACGTGAACGCTCGAAAACACGGTGTCTTGGATGACTTAGTATATGCTCCCGAAACCGGTAAGGAGCTCTTCAGGAGTTGACTTTTAATACGTTCATCGCCAGCATAATGCAATGAACCACTTTTGTTTAAATATTTGATCTCTACTGTGATCGTAAAGTATATACACAAGCATATATGATTTAAAACAGTTTAAGGGGTTTATTTATGCCGAGGCCCTTCTTTTTCTTATGTTTAAACTCATTCTCTCCTATTTAACCCATGATGGGATCCTAACAGGGTACTACCACTCCGATCAGACTGTTATACCTGTTAGGATCCCCACACCAAAGTGTTAAATCAAAAATGAGTTTAAAAATAGAACACAAAGGCTCGAAGCATAAATAACCTAAAAAAGGGTGACGGCCGTTAAAATCCAAAACAAACCAACAAACGTTACCCTTTAGTTTGATGGCTTTGGCGGTGTTTGTTTGGTTCAGCCGTCAACGCTCAGTGGGTCATTTTTATGCGAAACATTTTTGCTTTATTCAGTCTGACAGGTACTTCAATTTGTCTTAAACACCATTTCTCTTCTTTTTTTTTTTTATAAATAATTTCTAACAAAACCTGAATCCTTAAACTCATTTAATATAATGAAAACTAAATTTCACATTTTCTTTGATCTTTTATTATACTGGAAAAAAAACGAGTTCGGTCCTTAGTGGATGCTCCATACTTGCGACATTGTGTCACAACCTACACGTGGCGAATGGGTTGGGTAAATACCCACCCTTAAGAAAGGTATGCATCCCACTATTCTACCTCCAGTTAGAAGTACTCCCTAACTGGAGGTAGAATAGTGGGATGATTTGACCCTGAAGATCCTTATGGTGAAACACGAGTAGGTTATTCCTGTGATACCATTATATATATATATATATAATATATATATAATATATATATATACGAGATACTATGAAATTAATCTCCAGTGTTAAAATCCACCGAATTTAATCAAGATTCGGTAGATTTGACCCTGAAGATCCTTATGGTGAAACTCGAGTAGGTTATTCCTGTGTATACCATTATATATATATATATATACGAGGAGTACTATGAAACTTCTGACTCCGACCAAGAAGTGAAATTCATCAAGCAATGAAATCTACATTTTGTTTTGGTATGTACGTCTCGAGTTATTACTCAGAAAAGAGATGTCATTGAACATTAAAATAATGCATGCACTTTAGTTTGAATACTAACACAGCACAAGTCTCCTAACACTTTTGACCTTGTGTCAGACCTAGTGCTAGATTTAGTAAACACCCATGAACATGCAAGCGATTAAAGTTATATCGACTTGAAGTATTATAACATTTATCTTCCGGGAAACGATGAAACCTATTAATGAAGCGCTCTCTAATAACGTCGATATATTAATCTTCCTTGTGTTGTTCAATCATTATATTCGGCCTCCTTCGAAACGTATTTATATCTATTACAATTTAATATTGTGAAGGACATTGTAGCGTCAATACATCGATTCATTCGTATCAAACATCTCTCTTTAATTCTGTCGGTACGAGAAATTGAATGCTTGCATTACAACATTCATGTGGAAACATTTGTCGAAGAATATTTATCGAGATTTTAGACAGGTTTGCAGTATTTAATGAGACTCATAGTTCAACGTTTTGATTTACTGGCTGTGATTTGAATTTAAAGGCGGGGATCTTGGAATTCAATTTATTTGGAGGTTTCATCGCTTAACTCTTTGCCTATTAAATTTCTCCCACGGCAGTACCAATTTTTCTTTTTTAGTTTTAGAAGGTTCGGTTCTCTAATATCCATGACCCTTTACAGTGATCGCCTGGCCAAAACAATTGTTCTCTCCTGATCTAGAATTATTTTCTAATAATTACTTTACATGGTACTGATAATATTTAACTCTAGTTCCAAGTTTTCTTTTTTAGTTTTAAAAGGCCCGGTTCTCCAATAAACACTATCCTTTAAAGTGATACCCGGGCCAAGACAATTGCTCACCCCCTGATCTAGAATTGTTTTCTAATAATTACATTGTATGATACTGATCATGTTTAACTCTTTGCCTACCAAATCTCTCCCATGGCAGTACCATTTTTTTTTTTTTTTAGTTTTAGAAGGTTCGGTACTCCAATAAACACGACACTTTTAAAGTGGCCCTTTGACCAAAATAATTGCTCACCCCAGGTTTAGAATTGTTTTCTAATAATTACTTTGTATAGTACTGATCATGTTTAACTCTATGTCTACCAAATATCTCCCACGACAGTACCAAGTTTTCTTTTTTAATTTTGAAGGCCCGGTTCTCCAATAAACACGACCCTTTAAAGTGATCCCCAGGCTAAGACAATTGCTCGCCCCTGATCTAGAATTGTTTTCTAATAATTACTTTATATGATACTAATCATGTTTAACACTTTGTCTACCAAATTCCACTCACGGTGTACCAACTCTTACCTATATGGTGGGATATTTCAAAAGTTCACTATCTATTCGCCTCAAAACTGAGTCTATTCACATAAGCAAAGGAAGTAAAGTCGTCGGGGTGGCCTAAAGTCGTATTCCGCCAGAAAGCGAGAGTCTAATCCATTTTCACTAGCACTAGACCAAGGACCCCATAAATGAGTGTTTAGAGGCAAACATTATTCCATTTACTAGCAAGTGAAATCTGTTGTGAAGAAGTGGTTCAAATTCGTGTAGTAGTCATATATATATATATATATATATATATATATATATATATATATATATATATGTGTGTGTGTGTGGTGTGTGTGTGTGTGTGTGTGTGTTCAATAGATGTGAAATGATAATAGAAAAAATCTTTGTCATAGATGCTATGCCACATCGGGATATTATCTTGCTATGAAAAGACCATACATCATGAATAACTTAAGATTGGTTGAGTTACAGACTTTTTCGATATCATATTTGGATTTCTCGGACGAAAATGCTTTTATAAACCAACTTTTAGAAGTAGGGAAGCTCTAGAACTCATGGACAAAAATAGATTACAAAAAACGCCATTTTTCGGGACCCCTCTCTCAAATTTGGAGAGCTAAAAATTGACATAACTCCGCTAATTCTTGGAATTGGAGACACAAATTCTGAGGATTGTCTAACTTTAACATAGTCCACACTTTACAAAATTTAAGAAAAATTAAAGGGGCTGGGTGACATGGCCTGGATGATTTGACATGGAATTACACAATTACCAACACAAGAACATGTATCATACATCAAAATGAAGCGGATTCTCTGTGGATCACATCCCTACTCCTCCACATAGTCACCGTTTCTCTCAATAGCAATGTTCCACCTTCCAATGAGAGCAAGTATTCCTACCCCGTAAAATTATGTTGACTGTCCTTTGAGCCACTTCTTTACTACAGATTTTACTTCCTGCATACTCACCAGATATAGCACCTTAAGACTATCATCTATTCGGCCTCATGAAGAGAGTTTGAGAGGCAAACATTATTCCAGTGACGAGAAAGTGAAATCTGTAGTGAAGAGGTGGCTCAAAGAACAATTAAAAATGGCATTACTTTTTGACTAGCCCACGTATATAGATGATAATGCAAAATTTAAGTAGTTTAGAGTATTAGTATGTTTTCTTTCTTTCTTTCTCTCTATTTTTTGACAATTATATAATTAGTAATGCTTTTCTTTTTGTTTTTCCTTTCCCCTTTCGGGTTTCCTTCTATTTCTAGCCTCCCCTTCCTTCTGTCTTTCTTTCTTTTTCTCTTCTTTTTTCTCTATTTCTTTTTTGACTTTACAGTATCAATTTTCTTTCTTTTTCTCTCTTTCTTTCTTTTTCTCTTTCTTTCTTTTTCTCTTTCTTTCTTTCTTTTTCTTTTTCTTTCTTTTTCTTTTTATTTCTTTCTTTCTTTTTCTCTTTCTTTCTTTTTCTCTTTATTTAAACAAATAAAAGAAACCATACCAAACAATGGTACTGATGCTCTTATTGAAATTGACAATTAGAATTACAATCTAAATAGTTTGCCACGAAAAATTGTCTTTTGAAAATCGTTATGTACAATTAGAAGCGGCTACCCGACATCGTTCAACACATGGCCTAGTGGATAAGGTAGTTAGCTTAAGACAGTTCTAAGTGACTGTTCTCTGGATTCCGGGTTCAATCCTGAGCAGCGGCAGTAACATAGAAAAATAATTAACACAACTCCTACCCCAACTATGGTTAGCGGAATGAGAACAGGATACCCCCGTGGACTAAATAAAGGGTTAGGTTCAAAGTTCCGTGATGGCTCCCAATTACGACAAGAAGGTTCCCGACTACGACAAGAAAGTTCCCGAGTTCGAAAAGAAGGTTCCCGAGTCTGACAAGAAATACCTGAAGAAGGCCGGAGGGCATATCAGCCGAAGCGTTGTACAAATAACAATAAAGATGGGGACAATATTCCGAATAACGCAGATAATACTAATCATCAAGCCTCATCTCAAACATTCAGAGAAATTAGTCTCATAGATCCATTATTACTGAATTATGAGTTGATTTTCCATAGGATGTTCCATTAAAATCCCCACGTAAAAAAGACCTTGTGCTGATCTAGCCACTCTGAAAAGAAAAATTAATGTTTACTATTTACAATATTAAATAAAAAAAATACCTTGCTGTTAAATTTTATTCTTTAATTATCTTCATAAATATAAATCAACTCTTCATTATTTTTGCTCAAAAACCAAGATATGATGATAGTGAATGTTTTTTTATATGTTTACTTTGTCATTAATTGTTTTATTTTCATAGTTTCCTCCGAACATATATATATATATTTACCAACTCCTCCGCACGAGCAGGATGTGACACAAGGTCAATATATATATATATATATATATATATATATATATATATGAAAGGTAAAAATGGATATTGAATCCGACAATATGTAAGAAAGTTTTATAGAAAAAACAACAAGATGTTAAAAATTTTTGCTGACAGAAATCTGTTTCGACATTATGAATATGTCTTTATCAAAGCAACATTGTAAGCGGAAAAACGAAATGAATATATCAGTAATTACAAGGCACAGAACGCTCTCGATCAGTACCGGAATTTTTTTTTTAATTTTAAAAATACGTATTGTTGTTAAAAAAAAATAAATTTTATTTTTAAATGTGTAAGCATTTTTATCATAAAAAGCTCAAAAAGAGTTTGTAGTAAAAAATGTATATGAATATCAAAAAGTTCAGTTTTGAGCTTTTTATGATAAAAATGCTTACACATTTTAAAAATAAAATTTATTTTATTTTTAACAACAAATATGTATTTTTAATTAAAAAAAAAAATTCCGGTACTGATCGAGAGCGTTCTGTGCCTTGTAATTAATGATATATTCATTTCGTTTTTCCGCTTACAATGTTGCTTTGATAAAGACATATTCATAATGTCGAAACTGATTTCTGTCAGCAAAAAATTTTAACATCTTGTTGTTTTTTTCTATAAAACTTTCTTATATATATATATATATATATATATATATATATATATATATATATATATATATATACAATTGCCCTTTGTATATGTAAAGATGACATTCATAGACTAGGTTCTTTAGCGATGGTAAGGCGAACATTTATGAGGAATATCTTAAAGACATCTGGAAATAGACTCGAAAAAGATGAAAAACAAATTTGTGTTAATTTTTGTTAATATCCAGGCTGACCGGGGATTTTGGTAGGGCAACCAGTCAAGGAGAAAGAAAATTCTGAATGCAAACCAGCTGTGCTCCGATTAAAAAAATGACCTTGTGTCGCATCCACTCGTGGTTGAGTAAATACATTTAATGGCGTACGTACACACTTATACATGAACACATACAACACACACACACACACACACACTCTCTCTCTCTCTCTCTCTCTCTCTCTCTCTCTCCCTCTCTCCCTCTCTCTCTCTCTCTCTCTCTCTGTCTCGAACGAACACACATGCACACACACACACACACACACACACAGTGTCTCTCTCTCTCACACACACACATTATACCCCTTCTCTCTCTCTCTCTCTCTCTCTCTCTCTCTCTCTCTCTCTCTCTCTCTCTCTCGAACGCTTGCACACGTACACACACACTTTCTGTCTGTCTTTCTGTCTCGAACGCACTCACACGTACACATACACCCCCCTCTGTCCCTTTCTTTCTTCTCTCTCTTCTCTCTCTCTCTCTCTCTCTCTCTCTCTCTCTCTCTCTCTGTCTCGAACGACACACACACACACTCTCTCTCTTTCTCTCTCTCTCTTTCTCTCTCTCTCTCTCTCTCTCGAACGCTTACACACATACACTTTCTCTCTTTCTTTCTGTCTTGAACGAACTCACACGCACATACACACACACACACAAACACACTCTCTTTCTCTTTCTCTTTCTCTCTCTCTCTCTCTCTCTTTCTTTCTTTCTCTCTTTCTCTTTCACTGTCTCGAACGCGCGCACACACACACTCTCCCTCTCCCCCCTCTCTCTCTCGAACGCACACACACATGCACATCCACCCACACACACACGCACACACACACAAGAGGCCTTTTCTGACATTCAAAGGGTGATGAGGATGTTACTTACTCTCTCTCCGGCCAACAGCTGAGTGGTCAACTACAAGTCATCCGCTACCCTACAGCGTCACTTGTGTTATAATTGAATTGTTTCGAGGTTTTGGGTTCCTTCCAACCCCTTGCCACGAAATGGCACAAAGTTTATCTGAATTGTATATCGTCGCCGTTATGGCTATTATTATTATTGTTGTTGTTGTTGCTGTTGTTGTTGTTGTTGTTGTTGTTGTTGTTGTTCTTCTTCTTCTTCTTCTTCTTCTTCTTCTTCTTCTTCTATGCTTTTTCTATTTTTCTTTCTTTCGTTCTTTCTTTTCTTTTTCTTCTTCAATGCTGTTCTATTTTTCTTTCTTTCTTTTTCTTCTTCTTCTTCTTCTTCTTCTTCTTCTTCTTCTTCTTCTTCTTCTTGCCGTTGTTGTTGTTGTTGTTGTTGTTCTTCTTCTTCTTCTTCTTCTTCTTCTTCTATTTTTCTTTCTTTCGTTCTTTCTTTTCTTTTTCTTCAATGCTGTTTTATTTTTTCTTTCTTTATTTCTTCTTCTTCTTATTATTATTATTAGTAGTAGTATTAGTATTATTAATATTATTGTTGTTGTTGTTGTTGTTGTTGTTGTTGTTCTTCTTCTTCTTCTTCTTCTTCTTCTTCTTCCTCTTATTATTATTATTATTATTATTATTATTATTAATGGCCTGGTTGGCACAAAGAGCACCCGGCATCTCTACTTACTTTCTATCGGGGTGGGGGGACACACTTGTTCGAGATGACCATCTGATGACCCCTGGGAGACACACGTGTCATTGATTTGGACCCCCTCCACCTCCAAGGAGGATCTGCGTGTGTGCACAAAACAGTGACGCTGTGAATTCTCGTTTGTGTCTATTCTTCTTATTAAGATCTATGCGGACCCTTTGAAAAATCATATTAAATATTCATTAGCGCAGAATCTGAAAGGCACTGATTGCTGATGCTAATCCCTCATTCAACCCTTATTCGCCGTATTTCACTCATTCTTTCTCACCTCACCACACAAACACACACACACACACTGTTAAAGTCGTAGGAAATGGGCTCGTCGATACGAGTTCAAATCCTGTTTACATTTCACATAACGTTAATACCCTTGGGAAAGTTATGAATCCAATTCTCCCTCCAGCTATGGGTAAATAGTAGACGACGGACGGACTGACTCTTTAAGCTTGGTTAGACAACCAGTCTAAGAGAAGGAAAACCCCAATTTTAAACCTTGTTAAAAATCCCTTTAAGAAACTGACCTTGTGTCACATCCTGCTCGTACGGATGGGTTTGAAAATATATATATCTCTCTCTCTCTCTCTCTCTCTCTCTCTCTGAATCTCATCACCCTAACTCTCTCTTTACACACATGTTAACAGACGCATATACATACACACACACATGCACTCACATAAACACACACACCCGTGCCTGTGGTGTAATAGTTGACGTTGAAGGTAATGGACACGGTGATGCGTGTTCAAATCCTGGACGAGGCTGATTGTATTTCATGTGGAACTAATACACTTGGAGAAGGGATGAATCCACCTATTCTCTCTCTAACTATGGGCAAATAGTAGAACGGACTAGGCTCTCAAATCTTGTTACGCCAACTGGTCTAGGAGAAGGAAAACTCTGAATTCAAACCTGGTAGAGCGGACTAGGCTCTCAAATCTTGTTACGCCAACTGGTCTAGGAGAAGGAAAACTCTGAATTCAAACCTGGTACGGTTTAGCTCAGTAGGTAGAGCACTTGCCTCAGAATCGCAAGGTTCTTGGTTCGATACTGGTCCTCGCCAACTCAGCGTATGAGTAACACAGGGATCTGTGCGGTAAAGTGAGGAGCTGATGGTCGGTGTGGAACTCCACCTCAGACGCAAAAGCAGTCTACTTGGTCTAGCGCTAGTGAAAAGGAGATAGACTCACTCTCTGTTTGTCTGATACCGACATTCGGCCACCTCGTCGACATTACTTTTTTTTAAAATTCCGCTTAAAAAATTAACCTTGTGTCACATCTTGCTCATATGCAGGTGTTGACAACTACTCACACATGCAAACGCATTACGATAGCCAGTGTCGTTACTAGGCGGATATTGACTTAGAATTTATTTGAAAGGCGTGAACTGCTATAGACAGATTTATTATATTATGGAAATCTGATCTCTCTGAAATGATGAAGCGAAAATTCCCCCAAGCTGTAGCCGTGTCAGTGCTACTCTATGGCGTGCAGCAGTTGAACTCTAACGAAATACTCTGAGAACAAGATAGATGGGGACTGTAGAAGAATGCTACGTGCTGTCCTGAACAATTCCTGGAAGCAGAATCCCGCCAAAGAACATTAATAACATATGCCTTTCGTTGCCTCGGTTTGTTAACGTAAATTAACAGCGTTGATCCCAGAGAGGGGTATCCCCCACGAAATACCTGCCCCTTGATTTAAAGGGACAGAGCTGGGTTTATTACCCAGTGCCCGAGGCTCCCCCTTGAGGGGGAATGCCGACGGGATAAACGCATTTTTGTGCCTATCACTCATGAGCTTCGGCTTATGGGTGGTCCGACATAAAAATGTCCTTGTGTTACGTCCTCTTAAGTGGAATTTGAGGCAAACACCTCCCACAAAAGAACAGCGGTACGGCCATTTACTTCTTACCACCCATTATGAAAACTGCTTATGACAAATATTCACATTTATCTAACAAGCTTTTGTTTTCGTTGGCAGCATTGAAAAATCTATACATATATAAAGGGCAATTGTGCATATATGTATGTTTTTAAAATAAAACAATTAACGACAAAGTCAATATATATACACATTAAATATCACCTGGGCTTGGTTTTTGAGCAAAAATAATTGAGATTTGATTTATATTCGTGAAGATAATTAAAAAAGAAAATTTAGATGATAACAGCATGGATATTTTTTTCATTTAAAATTTTAGATGGTAGACATTAACATCTCTTTTCGGAGTAGCTGGATCAATGCAAGGTCTTTTTTACATAGAGATTTAAATGAGGCATCCCACGAGGATTCAACTCATGATTAAGTAATAATGGATCTGCAGGATTAACTTGAAAACATCCCCCTCTACCCAGGCGACGCCGGGTAGCTGCTGCTACCATTGAAATAAAGGAAATCCAAAATAGGCGTAAAAAATCCAAATACCTTCTACTTATGTGCTGCGAAAGGTTTGATCGTTAATCTATAGGGTTTTGTTTTGTTTTGTTTTTTTGGTTTGTTTTGTTTTACGGCATATCAACATCAATGGGTCATTTAATGCCGATAAAGTTTTGAAATAAATCAATTCTTAATGGATAATACAATTTTTTTATAAATACATTTTTCTATTTAACCCATAGATGGGACCCTAACAGGTACTACCACTCCGGGTCAGAGTGGACCAGGGAGCAATGGTGATGAAGGGGTGCTCCACATTCCCCAAACCTCCAAAACTGGAACCTCACCATCAGATAGAGTTTAACGTCATTCCAAGGACATGTAGACCCGCAGCCACTGCCTTCTAGCATCCATATGATAAAAAGGGGTTGGGGCTTGCCATAAGGGCAATAGGGTTGGGAAAATCGTATAGGTGCTAGGGCTTGACGTGACCAGCCGATTGATAGGAGGGGGCATCTCCGACCGCCCGTCTAGCCAAAGATAGGGCCAAAGTGGAGTATTGCATATCATGAATTGCTCATCCACCTGAGCTCTATCCTTAAGCATCACGGGTCGCCACCCACGGCCAACAGATGGCCCCATTGGGGGAGTCTTACCCCTCTGCAGAGGTGCAGTCGGTGCATTCTAACGCCCCAACCGACAGGGCGGCGTTAATCTATAGTTACGCAAGGTGCCTATGTGATAACATTATACAAATAGCTTAAATCGGCTATTTTGCCATTCTAAGGTATCATCATCATCATATTATTATTATTATTATTATTATTATTATTATTATTATTATTATTATTATTATTATTATTATTTTCACTCCTTTAGAGTTTTTCACATCAGTTTTAGCTGATGGTATTTTCCCTGGAGTCTGTGTGACAACAAGTCTCCTCAGGTCTCCAGGACTCTCCTGAGTATTCTATCCGATTGCTGCAGTGCAGTAGTCTGGATGGTCTCAATTCTTCCTCTGATTTCCAGATCCTCCAGACTTTTTTTCCAAGTGTATTAGGACCGTTCCAAGTGCACCATCTACAATTGGTATCACTTTCACTCTCATATTCCACAGCTTTTACAATTCTGGCAAGGATTAACCTCACTATAACTGCGTTTTGTCTTCAACAGAAGATATTTTATTCATAAGATATTTTATCTCTATGTTTCTGACAACATACAGAACACATCTCCTTCAGGTATACGCGACAGTTTTCTCCTATCTAAAATTTACTTTTCAAATCTGGCACCCAGTGAGGATCAACCTCACTATAGCTGCGTTTTGTCTTCAACAGAAGCCTGTAACCATCACTCCACGAGGACTCTATTCTTCTTTTCGGTTTACTTTTAAAATCTGGCACCCGGTGAGGATCAACCTCGCTGTAGCTGCGTTTTGTCTTCAACAGAAGCCTGTAACCATCACTCCACGAGGACTCTATTCTTCTTTTCGGTTTACTTTTAAAATCTGGCACTCAGTGAGGATCAACCTCGCTGTAGCTGCGTTTTGTCTTCAACAGAAGCCTGTAACCATCGCTCCATGACGACTCTATTCTTCTTGTCTGTTCTGCCCCGCCCCAATTATTCTTCCCGCCAGCCTCTTCCGACGCCCCCAGAATGCTTGATCCGACCCCACCCCCACCCCGTTCGATGACCACGCACGTGCCAACAACAGTTTAAGGGACAAACGAGAGCTGGATATGACACGTGTCAACATCGGGAAAGGACAACTGCGCAATGGCTGCATTCACTGACCAATGGCGACACTACCGAACTCTCTTCATCTTTTCTTTTTTTTCTTTATTTTTTTCAAAGGACATTGCCCGGAAAGAACGAACTACATACCCGATAACTCTTGTCACTTAACACATGGGAAAACAATTAAAGAACAACAACGATAACGCTAACGAGGATGAGTTGACTTACAACAGATGTATTCGAACACGAAATACAAAGACTTAAAAAAAATATTAATAGCAGAGATCAAGATGATAGAGAGTATATTATTGGCGGTCATCCTCATAGCCTTTGGAGTACTAGGAGCTAAAGGCATATTTTTCTTTAAAGGGAGATAAATACATTGACGGTTTGACTTGCAAGTTTAATTCGTTCCACTCATAACTGAATATCCTCGTATATCAAATCAATTTTCCCTATTGAAATAAACTGAAAATGCCATTAATCCGTTCAAGCATCCCCCAAAACTCATTAATAATTTTGGTTTGTTACTTTTTTTAGATATGAAAAAAAACAACACTTTATTGTATAAAAACAAAAAGTTAGAAAATTATGAATTTCTTAAGCAGAGTTTAACATGTTTGAATTCAGTTTTCCTTCTCCTAGACAGGTTGTCTAAGTTTAAAAAGCCCAGTCTATTTACCCATGGATAGGGGAGAACAGTTGGATGTATACCTTTCCGAAGCGTATTAGCGCTATGTGAAATACAAACAGCCTAGTCCTGGATTTGAGCTCGCGTCACCGAGTCTATTTCTTTGGACCTTGCCAGAGAACTGATGAAACTGTGGAACATGAAGGTGAAGGTCGTGTCACTTGTAATTAGTGCCCTTGGAATGGTCCCCAGAGGTCAGGAAAAGAATTTGGGGGAATTGGAAATCACGAATTGAGACTACAGCATTGTTGACATCGGCTGGAATACTCTGAAGAATAATGAAGACCTGAGAAGACTCGAATGGAGTTAAATAATAATAATAATAATAATAATAATAATAATAATATTTTGACCATAAAGGAAATGGTATATGTATAAACCAGAATCTGTTCTTGAGAATGAAACGCATAAAATTCTCTGGACTTGAGATAGACAGATCACTCTGTCCCAGCCAGGAGACCAGACCTAGTGTTGATTAACAAAAAAATAGAACGTGTCAACCGGTGGACTTCGGGGTTCCAGTAGACTATATGGTGAAGATGAAAATGAAAAGAAGGATAAATACAGACAAAAATAGGTTACAAAAAGTCGCCATTTTTCGCCAAACCCATTAAATTTGAAGAGCTTAAAATCGATATAACTTTGCCAATTTTTGAATTTGGAAGCTCAAATTTTCAGCATTACCTAACGTTAACATAGTCTGCACCAGGAAAAAAAGTGGGAGGGTGATAATTTAACATGGATGATTTGACATGGAATTACCCATATATTTTATCAACATATAACATTCATAATATATATATATATATATATATATATATATATATATATATATATATATATATAAGATTTTTGAATGTTTTTATTTTTAGAAGCATTGTTGGATAGAGTATATATTATATTTTTGCTTGAAGGCAATTTGCCGGGATTACACTTGTCAAGTTTATTTTCTATAAGAAAAAAGTATCGAATTTTATGCGATACATGCATTGTAATTGCCTTCAAGCAAAAATATAATATATATATATATATATATATATATATATATATATATATATATATATATATGTAAAAATGTAAAGGAATTGAATCCGACAATATGAGGAAAAATGAGTAAAGAAAAGAAATGTAAATGGATAAAATGAATTTAATCGATATCACATTAATCGATATCACTTACACATGTGTTTTGGTCAGTTTATGTGTGTGAAAATATTTCGCACACATACAAGAATCGACCTTCATCAGAGTGAAAATTTATAAAATAAATTAAAAAAATTTATAAAATAAATTAATAAATTTATAAAATAAATTAAAATAAATTAAAATAAACATTTATAAAATAAATTAAAATAAATTAGAATAAATGTTCACTCTGATGAAGGTCGATTCTTGTATGTGTGCGAAATATTTTCACAGACATAAACTGACCGAAACACATGTGTAAGTGATATCGATTAATGTGATATCGATTAAATTCATTTTATCCATTTACATTTCTTTTCTTTACTCATTTTTCCTCATATATATATATATATATATATATATATATATATATATATATATATATATATATATGTATGTATGTATGTATGTATGTATGTATATCTATATCATCATATATCTTATCATTCTTATATCCCATATCGGTGTTATATATATTATCATTCATATATTATACATATATTTTATCATATGTATTATCATTCGTATATTATACATAAATATTATCATATATATTATCTCCAGAACTGAAGTTGTTGCTAGTAACTGTCCATTTGGTTCTGTCTCATGCCCTCCAAACTCTGTGTGTGTGTGGGGGGTGTTGTTTGTTTGTTTGTTTGGGTGTGTGTGTATGTTTGTGTGTGTGTATGTGCGTATGTGTGTGCGTGTGAGCCTGTTTAGTTTTTGATTATCATTCCATATATATGTAACAAATTCCTTAATCACTTTATAGCTTCGGAGAATTTGTAAGGAAGTTCATTTCTAGTGACAAACCACGAATTTCAGTAAAGCTTTTAATAAAAGGTAAAATAAACAGACAAAAAAAAAAAGCCAAAACAAAAGTGGCATTTACCGAATCTCCTCTACATAACAAAATGGCCGACGATACCCGCAGAGCGCAAAATTATGGCGGGAAAATGATGCAACAAGAAAGAGCACGGGCTATTACTTTCATGGCTGTATTGATTGTTCAAGTAATTCGATTTGTATGTGTTCACAATTATTGAGGCTGTAAATAACAGATTCCAGATGTTATGTCACTGCTAGATACACGAGAAACGTAGTTTTTGTTGACAGTAAGTCAATGGTAGGTGAGTGTGTCCCAACCTAGGAGAACGGATCTTGTTACACAGTGAAGTTTGTAATTGTTTTTCGATTATATACAGCCTTTCTCTCTTGCCGGTGCGAACTTTATTGTAGAGGGTAAAAAAAAAACTTCCCCAAAAAAACAAAGAAGGGTATCCGGGATATGATACTGAACGGTGAGGCTCCAGTTCTGAATTCTGGGTTGCGTGGATTGCTTCTTCATTGATATTCTTTCCAAGTCTGGATTGGTAGTAAAGATAAAAGAGTTGTCTGTCAGTCAGATTTTAAAAATCTAGGGAAAATACTATATAAAGACGACTATACTTTATATATATATATATATATATATATATATATATATATATATATATATATATATATATATAATATACTAATTATTACTTATATATATATATTAAAATATACTATTGAATATATATATATATATATATATATATAGAGAGAGAGAGAGAGGGAGAGAGAGAGAAAGAGAGAGAGAGAGAAAGAGAAAGAGAAGAGAGAGAGAGATAAAAGGATATGAAGACACACAATGCTATGAAAATGATATAAAAATATTTTAATTTTACAGCATGTGTGTCTTCATACCCTTTTATTTATACAATATACCGTCGGATTCATTTCCTTTACTCTTAACTCACACACACACACACACACACATCATATATATATATAATATATATATATATGTGTGTGTGTGTGTGTGTGTTTGTATATATATACATATATATATATATATATATATATATATATATATATATAGTTAGTCCTTTGTTAGTATTGGAGAAGTGGGAATAAAGTGCTTGATTACTTCTGTAAGAGCTGTATTTATTTATTATAGAGTACAATACATTTAAGGTGCAATTGTTAACTTTGGTAATGCATCACACACAAAGCGACTGGTATCTGGCGCTTTGTCGTGATGAAGGGTACTAAGCATGCTGCCAAGAATCCAAGGTAACAATTGCACCGTAAATGTATTGTAAACTATAATTATATAATATATATATATATATAATATATATATATAATATATATATATATAATATAACAAAAGAAAAGACCCTCCGGATGGTGCAAAAATTATTTTTTGAAAGATATTGCCAGTAATGACCACTAGTTTTTGCCATAAGAAAGTAAAATCATTAAATTTATTAAAGGAGTAAAAAATAAATAAATAAAACCATTTGAAATGGAAACTTAGTATGGATAACTTAATGATACATGAAAATAAAACAAACTACATTTAAATATCTAATACTGGGCATGTATTTATCAAAACTTGTTTTAAAAATCAATGCTAAAATTTTGAGTATTTAATATGTTATCATGAATTTAATAATGTAACCTAAGCAGAGACGTTTTGATTATAGACAAATGGACAGCTAATTATTTCTATTATTATTATTATTATTATTATTATAATTATTATTATTATTATTATTATTTAAATTATATAATATATATATATTATATATAATATATATATATATATATATATATATAAAATAATATTGAAATGTTTTTGGACACATTAGGAGCATCGAAAATATAAGAGGAACAACAACAAAACATTCTAAAGGATGAACGTTGTATTGCTTTGGAAAAGTCTCTTTCGTGTTTGTTTTATCTTTTGTTTAATTACAATTACAATTAATAATATCAATACTTAGTAACCAATTATAAATTCAAGTAACTATTCTTAAACACCAATAACGTACAGTTATATAGCATCAAGTATTTTTTTTTATCTAATACGAATTTTTTTAACAGATCTATTTGACCATAGATAGGATCATAAAATGTAATATCACCCCGGGTCAGCGTAGACCCGAGTGTAATATCAATGAAGGAGTATTCTACACTTCCCAGTTTTTCAGGATTGGAGTCTCAGCACCATATCCTGGACGCCACTTTATATGAGTAATTTTTCTAAAAGATTGTGCTCTTAGTGTGTAACCGCTTTCAAAGAAACACAATTCTGAATTCAAACCTTCTGACAACATCTTATGGGTAAGTATGACAGGATAAGGCTGATTATTTATACTTTGAGGAAGATCGGAGTGGACTGAGAAAGACTGTGATGATTTTGATAATGACGATGGTAGTGATGATGATAGTCTGTTTATAATGAGGATGATGATGATGATGATGATTGGTGGTGGACAGAGAAATCTGAGTAATCTTTGATGTTGTAAGATTCAAAGTCATTAATGAATAAACAGCTCCGACACGTTGTGAGACAAAACATTTAATAGGTGCAGCACGTGGTAACGATAAGATACATAGAGTACATAGATACACAGATACAAAGAGTAGGGTAAAAAGGACACATTCATGAATATGTAAATACAAGACACAATTTTAGGTATAAACAAGTTACCCAAATGTACGTAAAATATTAAATGTTACATACATGGAACTAAAGGATTAGTCCATGCTGTATAAAGGACTTACAAATGTAAGGGGGGCAAAAGCATCCACGAGAAAGGGGTAGATAGACTCTAAGCCCATATCAGTTCGTTGAAGAAGATCCAGCTAAAAGAGAAGACAGTTCAAATAAGGCGCTTAAATACCAGAGGTCCCCTGTGGGAAACAAACGGCAACGCACGAGAAGATAAATCTTCAGGCAAAGGGAAGATAATCCCCCACAATGCTTAATTAATTGTTTAATCTGTCTACAAAGCCTTTGAAAAAGGGTGGAGGCCAAACAAAATATTGATTAATGAAGAAGATCAAAGTAATACAATCTTTAGAATTTAGTTTTTTGTTCCTCTCATATATTTCTGATGCTTTTAATATAACCAAAACCTAACAATAACATAATATTACATAGTCATCAACACACACACACCACAAAAAACATATATTATATAATAGTAATACTATATATTTAATATATAATATATATATATAAAGGGGTGCTTTACCGGTGAATAATGGGCACGACGTTGGAGGATGCACAGGATCCAGGGTTAGTCCGTGAATAAAATAAAAATACAGAGTGCTCAAACAAAGTAGATGCAAATTTTATTGTGAAGAAATAGGATAGAATCATCAGGTAAATCCACTGAATTAATCGCATTTTACGTTAATTGCAGCTGATCACACGATATGTTCATTGGATAAATTTTACGTACAGACGAAAACTCATTGATAACGTTTAAACATCTTATTCAATGACATACGCTGTGATCAGCTGCAATTAATCGGTAACTCGATTCAATTCAGTGGATTTAACCCTGATGATATCTATCGAAGAAACTCGAGAGAGGTTTTCTGTGTATCCACCTTTCTACAATATAATATTATATATATAATGCTATAATAATATATATAATATTATACTATATATATAAAGGGAGGCAAACGTAGACTTCAACACCAAGTACAAAATCATATATGTTTGTTTTTATATATCATATATATAATATTATATATATACATATACTATTTATCTGATACAATATATATCCTATGTCGTCCTTGTGTGGTGTGGAATTGTTTGGTGTGTGTGTGTGTTAGCTGGTGTGGATAAGCGTAGACAAAAAGGAGGATGTTGTAACAATATGGATGTTTATAGTATAGGTTAAGTTGATGCGAGTTATAACGTTACTGTTGTAGACCTCTTTTCATCTTTTAATCTTTTACAACATCCCGTGCTTTTGTCTACCTTTCTACCCATATTGTCGGATAATTTCTCACATATTGTCGACAATTTTCTCCCATATATATATATAATTATATATTATATTATATATATATAATATCTAATATTAATATATATATATATTAAGAGAGATGATAGAGACCGAGAGAGAGAAGAGAAAAGGAACCACATGTAGAAAACTACATTTTTATTCGAGAATAATTATTATTATTATTATATTATATTTCTCCTCATTTCAGATAAATATTCAACTTCTAATTACGAAATATAATTTGGTACCCCGTTTGAATATAAGAGTAGCTCTCTCTATTTCCGTCTAAGAGACTAAAAATTGTGATTAGATTATTAACACATGCAAACAGATAAGATAATAATTATATATACACATTCGTATACACATACAGCTTGACATAGTTTAGCGTTTATACTCCCCCCTGTGAAATCTCGAAAGGAATTTTTTAACCTGATTTTGTCGTTTACCTACCAATGTGGCGATCGCAAAGGAATCACTTATATTATTTTGCGGAAAAGAAACACAGATTAAGAAAAAAAAAAAAAAGAAATGCAACACGTTTTCCCTGACAAAAGATTTCTCTATTTTTACCATGGTCCAGAGGAATACTAACTTACATTTTATTATGCACTCCCATCTAACACCAAACACAATAGGTTATTTGCCTTAGATTCATAATTTTTTATATAATATAAATTATATATTTTATATATATTCTATTATCTATTGCGGGACAGTGTGAAAATATGTGTGTTGTTGTGTGATGTGTGATGTGAATAGTATGTGTGGTGCTTGTGATCTTTTTTTTTATCCCGAGCAGATAGTCGTGTTGTCACCTGCATTTACACATTAGGACCACATCACATGGAAACGCTCACACATTTATATTTTAATTCATTATATATATATATATACATACATTATATATTGTATATGTATGAAGTCCGGTTTATTCGCAACATAAATTTGTAATCACCACCATAACACGCAAAGCGACCAATAAATATATAAATAAGAACCTATATCTAAATTGTATATACTTTATTCTTCGTCATAGAATTACGTGTCAAAGATACGGGTGATGAAGTAATAATATTGTAATGAGCAAAATATATAATATATATATTATATCTAAAATAAAAGTAATCTTAATAATTAACATGAGCACATGCACTAAACATAAATAATATAAATATATTATATAACTTATTAAATTACTCCTGATTAATGTCACTTGATCGCTACAATACCAATCTATCACTCTCGTCATAATATATGTATAATATATATATTGCTAACAGAACACACACACCACACAACACTATATATATATATTGTACTATATATATTAATATGGCAAATAATTTGTAACTTATCTATCTAATCTATCTATCTATCTACTTATTATATATATATATATATAGATTAAATATATATATATATAACATTATATATATATAATATCTATATTATATATATATATATATATATATTATATAAACATATATATATATATATATATATAATCATAATTATACTATATATATATATATATCATCTAATAATATATAATATATACTATAGCTCTTCTGAAAACTTCTTCCTCCCCCTGCATCCTATGATGTGTGTTCTCTCCCTCCTACTTTGATATATAATAATATGTTGTTGCTGATAGTATGTGTCTGTTATATGTATATATATATATACTATATATATATATATATTAATCATAAATTAAAGTATATAGGCATATCTATATATCTAATATATATTATATTGGAATTTACAGTTTAATATTATATTAAGTACTATATAGTATGATGTATTATACCTTTAATTAAATGATTAATATTGAAAACATGTCGAATACCCCCCCATCCATAATATTATCCTGCTGTATGTACTTTTATTTATATATGAGAGTGATATATAAAATGTTAACTTATAAATATAACCTATAATAGGGTGTGTACTGACGAGATATGTTGGCATATCTAAACGAAAAACAAAATGAATGAGAGAGTGAAGAGAGAGACAGAGAGACAGAGAGACAGAGAGAAAGAAACAGTTGACAGCGAGACTGGGACAGAGAGAGCGGATCAAAATAGAAGAGAGTATTAAAGTTATAGAGAGAGTTACTAAGTTTTACTATTACTGCTACTTTACCATTCCTGAAATAGATATAGTATTATCCTTTGTGAGCATAAAGTACAAAAAATGCAGAACGCCCAACGCAAGGAAGGAAAGACCAAATGACTAAGTCACCTACGAGTGTCACGCCTTCTTGTAATACCTGATGACTCCTGCAGGATTTCGAATTGGAAGTCGTGGTGGAGGCATAACAGGAGGAGAGGTATCGGGAAAAGTGAAAGACAAACCCCCTCGGAAAAAATAGATACATGATACTGTGAGTGTTTTATCATTTCCAATCCCGAGTTTGTTGAAGCAACGGACACCTGGAGGTTGCAGGAATTTCGAATCACGATCGGTTTAGATCACCGTGCATGTTACATCCAAGAATATTATTAAAGAAAACGTCCAATTTAAAAAAAAAAAGCATCAAAATAAACATAAGAGATTTACACTTGATAAAAAATGTTTATATATAAAAAAATCAATAGATTATAAAAAATATCCGAACACAGATGAAAAAACAATTATTATCACAACTATATAATTAAATAATAATATTATTAATTAATCAATTATTTTCTTTATAAATAATAAAAATAAATAAAAGCTGCATAGCAGTCAATAGAGATGAGACTGTTAAAACCAATAAAATAGCTCTGCGACCCATGTAGAAAAATAGGCACAACGATATACAAACTAGACCACGACTGGGTTTATTTGGGTCAGTGAACAATCCACTAAGAGGAATATATGCAAAAAATTAATAAAATTTTGACCTATATCAATTCAAAAACATAAGGTAAAAATATGCATAAATCAGAATCTGTTCTGAGACTCAACGAAACACATAAAATTCTCTGGGACTTTGAAATAAAAACGGATCACCTTATAACCAAGCAAAGAAGAGACAGGCCTGTGTATCATAAAGCAAAAGAAAGAATTGTCAACTGGTGAATTTTATGTTAATATTCATAGTCCCAGCAGACTCACAGGGTAAAGCTAAAGGAAATGAAAAAAAAATGGGACCAATATCTGACTTTGCAAGAGAACTGAAAAGTATATGGATATGACAAGTGAAGTCTATACAATTGTTTTTGGCTCACTGAACGTCCCAAAATAAGGATGGAAAAGGTTTGGAAAGTTCTGGAAATCAGAGGGAAGGATATACCATTCAACACTGCACCTGCTTGCAATCTGCCAAATGACTCAGAGAGTCTTTGAGACCTGAGGAGACTTGCTGTATCACTCAGGACTCCCAGTGAAACGACCCATCAGCTAATGCTGAATGTGAAATCCAAAAAGAAGACAAATAATAATAATAGTACTATTATTGCGTCACGCAGCTTTCTAGTGAACCCCAGCTACCGCAGGCGTGAAAATCTTACACTACTACTACTACTACTATAATAATAATATAATAATAATATACATAATACATGAGATATAATAATAATAATAATAATAATAATAATTCAACTTTATATTTTAATTAGATAATACTAATAATGGATAGTTGATAATATTATTGTAATTCTTCACTTATACTATTATAATTTTTTCTGTCTATACAGTCTTTCTTTTCTTTATATTAAAAACAATGGTCCATTATTTAGCTGTAGTGACGACACTCATAAGAAATAAGAATTTAGCGGATAAGTGACACCAGATAATCACTTTACATTTTTACATTTCATCTTGGACGATTTGGACGGTTCATTTTTAACCTGAGCTGGAAAAAAATCGAACTTTACCATTAGATGCAGTTTAACATCATACCCAGGAAACTCAGACCCTTAGCCATCGCCTTCTAGCACACACACACACACACACAACACACACAAACACACAACACACAACACATATATATATATATATAATAATATATAATGAGATAAATATTTTTAGAAAAAACATTAAATTAGTTATTACTTTTCTATGTCAAATTCTTGATATAATAAATAATAATATCTTATTTTTAATTTTGATCAGATTATGCTGCTTATAAAATCTACATTTTGTATAAATCTTTTCAGATAACAGTCTCAGAATTTGAATGGATGCGTCAATACAGAATTGAATTTGATAAGAATTGTCATCCAACTTTTCAATTTTATTGTTGCTTCTTCAACTCTTCAATAAGCTCTAAGTACTTTTTGTTCTTATTTAAAAAATACATTGAAATAGAAAATTTTTTCTAAAATATTTATCTCATACTGTCGGATTCATTCACTTTTATATATTATATATATATATATATATAATATATATATTATATTATTATATATATATATATATGATAAAAGGGATGGGCTTTGCCTAAGAGCAAATAAGTTAGAGACTATTATATAGGACCTAAGGCTTGATGTGACCAGGCAGATTGATCGGAGGATTCTCACAGTCATGCCTAAGTAGGGACCAAAGTGGAGTGCTGCATATCATGAACTTCTCAGCCACCAGGATTTCGTCCTTAAGCACACGGCAAACACCCGGGGATTTTACCCCACTGCAGATGTGCAGTCGGTGAATTACCCCTTATCTATATTTTCTCCTTCTTTCTTTCGTTCTACTTACTTTCTTAGAATATTTTTCTGTATAGCATATCTTTTTACTCCTTTCTTTCTTTATAATAAAACGAATGGTCCATTTAGCTGAGTGATGGCACTCCATAAAATATAAAATTCTATGGATAGCAACACACAGATACTCAGGATTTACTTTTTGCATTTCATCTTGACGATTTGGACAGTTTTTATTTTAACCAGAGGTGTTTGCAAGATGATAACAACGTATTAATATATAGAAGAAGGGTTATTTTCCTGGTTAGTAACATGAGTGACCCAGAAAAACAGAACCCAAATCATTCATTTATTTTCCATTAAACTAACCCTAAACCCAATTCTACCCTAACCAACCCTAAACCCTAAACCGTAACACTTGTTGGGGTTAAAAACTTAAAAAACGTTAAAAATGACAAGTTTTATTAATAAAAATTGTGGTTTGTTTTTTCGAAAGTCAACCCAAGTATATCAAATGTAACTCATAGGTTAAGGTTAAAGTTAAGGTTAAGAATGTTAGTTTAAAGGTTAGTTTAAGGCTTAAAGCGGTTAAAGTATGGGTTTTACGGTTAAGTTTATGGAAATAATATCTGTTCTCTTTTTCTGAGTCAACCTTGTAATAATCAAGTTAACTCAGCTAAGGAATTAACGAGAAGTTTTACACATACGATGTGTGTATAAGTATTGTGTGTGTGCATAAACAAACAAAATGATGTGTGATGTGAAATAAAAAATTAGTTGAACATTAAAAAAACAATTGACTGTTGGTCGTATATGTGTGTTGTATTCATCTGTTTCGTCCTTCTGTACTCTTAATGAGTTCCCCCCCCCTCGCGTCCCTCACCCCTCCCTCACACTCACCCTTAATTTGAGACACCACATTAACGACCCACAAAATAGACAAACCAAAGTAAACAATAAAGAATGATTAATATAGAGACAGCAGAAAAATTCGAACGAAAAAAAAAGAACGCAAGCGAAAAATAAAAACTCGTACAGCTTTTCCACTAAATGTGATGCGCGATCGCTTGTCTGTCAATTATCGTTTAATGGCTCGGAATCACAGCCTTGTTACACACAGCAGTTACTAAATAGCCCAATTGCCTACCTCTTATTTATGCTTTTCGCTTACACCTTATCTGGTCGAATCATATATAATATATATATATACTTTATATATCTATATATTACTGTTTTGTTGGTGTGTCCAACAACTTTCGTGTTCTGTGTGTTGTTTGTGTGTGCAAGCAAAGGAAAGTGAATTCCGACGGACTATGCTTAGCTTATATTAGAAAATTTAAAAAAACCATTTTATGAGGTAATGGTAATCCTTTATTAGGCGACGTGCAGCTGGTTTCGATCT
>CM042146.1:59295228-59311137 GCA_023376005.1 Doryteuthis pealeii | reverse complement strand
GTATTCCTGTTCTAATCCGCTAACCTAAGCCTGCCCCTCCGTATAAGCTGTTATTAAATTATTATTATATGTTTAACTGCTTACCCTAGACCATAGCATTGCCACCTGCAGCCAAGAGGCTAACTAGTTCACTTATATGACTTAAACAACGCTTCCTATATCCACTACGCTATGTGTCCAATTGGAACGAACGTTGTACATATAACAAAAATTAAAAGATGAGGACAATAATCCGAATAATACAAATAATACAAATTATTAAACCTCATCTCAATAAACCAGAAAAATCTATGTGCATGGCAGGATTTCATCTGTGTCATACAATTTTTCTTAGAATATTTAATGTTTGAGTACTGCCCCTAGGACGGGGTCTTATTGCTAAGAGAACTGTTACCAAGAAATACTCTTAATGCTGATAACAGACCAAACATAGGGCTCATTCTAAGTGGAAGTTATCTTTTCCTTAGAGGTCAGCCATATTAATCTGAGCACTACAATTTTGCAAGAAAATGGATCGTAAATGTTGCAAACAGAACATCATGAATCCAGCCACTTGCTATTTATAGTAGGTTGCTAGAGATTTGATGAAAAAGAAAAAAATAGCTAAGAAAAAAAAATTTAAACAAAAAAAAACATAGGTAGCTTTTTTGCTGACTGTTATATGCAACAAAATTGAACCTATCTAAAGCTTAAAACTTTTTTATGAACAATTATAAATCTGAGTAGACTGATATTCAATTTGAAGATTTTTCACAACTTTATCCCTGTCTGCCAAAAAAGACCATGTGAATCAGTGCTTATATGTCAGTTATATATATATATATATTATATAATATATATATATATATATATATATATATATATATATAAATGATGTGTCATAAAAATTGTGATTGAAGCTATATTTACCAAAGTAGAAAGAACAATGAAAAGAACGTTAATTTTGTGGGTGTTTTTACTTTACAAAATAGGTTTTCATGATTAAAGATTCTTAACTTTAGTCACTTGGCTTTCAAAGGAAACAATGAAGGATAGAAGAATTGGGAAATAATTTAAGTCCTTTATTGATCAATCAATATCTATTAATAATAGAGATTCGGCCTCTATTTGTCTGTAAACAAAACTATGTCACTGCTTACGTAACAATTACCAAAATCGTCAATACATAAAATAAAGAACAATTAATATTGATAAAATAAATTAACGCTCTTCCTTATAATTCAACGTTTGAATCCTTTCCATTGTAATAAATAGCTATATATCATTTAAATGAATAAACTATATAAATTAATTAAAAATTTGTATTACTTTAAATGTAAAAATTATTTGCAAAATTTGTAATCAATTCTAAAAATTATTTCTTACTCTTGCCCTTTTTTCAGTAACAAGAAATTATCCTAAAGTTTACAAATGAATAAATACTTATGATTTTATGTAAAATTTATGTGTAAAATATTCAAAATAATTATTTAATTAATAATTGATAGATGCGCGTAACGTTTTATTTATAGGGAAACAAAACTAATTTTCATTTCAAATTGCTTTATTTTTTAATCCTTAAATAATTTTGGTGATTTTACTCATGATAAAAAACCTCTGAAATTGAATTTTTAACTCCAGCCCTCTCAGACAATATCTTTCAAAGATTATTTTTACACCGCCGAAGGGCGTTCTTTTTTCTAGTATCGAATAATATAGAGTAAAAATGTCAGTAATGTTAGGTTATGGTAATCCTTGACGCCACCCTCCTATATGCATAGGTATAAATGTATATATTTTTTTACCCAAGCGCGAACCTATCTATCTATCTATCTATCTATCTCTTTAAATACATTTGAAGATTTTATTTGATATAAAACCCCTCTGCATTGAAATTTCAACTCCACCCTACTTAAGGGCTGGTTTAGCTCAGTCGGTAGAGCATTCCACTAGGAAATACAAGGTTCCTGGTTCATACCGGCCCTCACTAAAAACGTTTTAAAAACAATGTTTCCTTTACTGAACTTAGTCAAAAAATGAAATGAATACATAGAAAAATATTAAAAAACTTAAATTTAAAATTTAAACAAAATAAGATTAAGTCTTCTGACTTACCTTTTTGAGATTTCTGTCTAGAAAGGACTGGAAAAAATATTGTATCTAATTTTGTCTGTTTAGTTACATATATATACAGTGGTACCTTAACTTTCGATTTTCCTTAGTTCTGTTTGTAACTCGAATTTATCGTATATCAAATCAATTATCCCCACTGAAATAAACTTAACCCCCATTAATCCCTGTTTTTTTAATACATTTTTTTATTAAGAAAACAAGCACTGTATGAAATCAATAAAATAGAATGTAATGAATTACGTGCTGTAGTATTTTCTAATGTTTTATTTCTTTTATAAATAATATTTTCTTTATCGTTTGAAATCTGAAAAATCTGATGTTTTTAAAAGCGAACTTATTAACATAAGCGTATCTGAAATTTGCTGATACCTCAAATTTTTTCTCTCAACACAAAGCATAAAATCGTCCGTGTGCCAGCTCATAACTCGGAAAACTCGTAACTCAAAGTTCCACTGTATTTCCGATTCTACATTGATTCTTTATTTGAAAAATAAGCACATTTTATTTGTGATAAGTCTATCGGTACCATTATAGTATGTGGCCTTCCTTTTGAATGTCAGAAAATGTCAGGTTATGTAATCCTTGACGCACCCTCCTATATGCATAGGTATAAATGTATATATTTTTTAACCCCAGCGCGAACCTATCTATCTCTTTAAATAAATTTGATGATTTTATTTCTGATAAAACCCCTCTGGCATTGAAATTTCAATTCCACCCTACTTAAGGGCTGGTTTAGCTCAGTCGGTAGAGCGTTCGACTAGGAAATACAAGGTTCCTGCTTCTATACCGGCCCTCACCAACTCAGCGGATGAGTAGCACAGGTATATATGCGGTAAAGTGTGGAGCTGATGGTAGGTATAACGTTCCGTCTCAGACGTCCAGACAATCTCCTTGGTCTAGCGCTTTTGAAAAGGGAATAGACTGCCTCGCTGTCTGGCTGATACCGACTTTAGGCCATTCCAAAGATTTTAATTACTTAGGCAATATCTTTCAAAAATTAATTTCTACACCGCCCGGATGGTGTTTTTTTTTCTCGATGGCAACTTGATATAAGGTTGAGCGATTGAAGAATATTATGTTCACAAGGAGAGAAATCTGACTCGGAACATAGATTAGAGTCGATGTCTAACTCTATGGAGATTATGATATGCTGGATCCCAAGCCATATAGGAGTGAACTGAAATGAAAGAGCTGACTCTGCAGTTAACTCGGCTCTGGATTTGATCCCCGACAAGTTCAAGATACCATATACTGACTTGATACCTAAAATTAATAGATTCCTTCATACAAACTGGCAACAACACCGGAATAACATCATCCACAATAAACTCTTCCTAATTAAACCCACTTTGGGAGGCTGGAGACCAACTTTAAGGAAGTCTAGAAAGGAACAAGTCATTGTGTCCCGATTACACATTGGTCATACTACATTTCTCTGGCCATGATAAGCTCCTATGTCAGGTAAGAGTACCTGTTTGGTTTATTCAAACAACGGGAACGATTATGATTTTAATGACTGCGATATGTTTCTTTCAGTACTTAATGATAAACAGAACGCGAGGAGGGAGGCGGGGGGTGGTACGAGGCAATATTGGGCATCCATGCTGGGGGACTAATAGGCCATTCCTGTTATAAAAGGAAAAGAGAAAAATAAAACAAGTCATTAATCACTAGAAGTGGGATCAATAAGTCTATTGTCATAAAAGGACAGCAGGTGAGCGGGGAAAGTAATATTCAAAATAGGACATTCTTTATCCCTCTAATATACGAATCTGTCTATCAATCTCAGTTTTCTAGTCATCTATCTCTCTTTCCCTCTTTCTCTCTCTCTCTCTCTTTCTCTCTCTCTCTCTCTCTCTCTCTCTCTCTATATATATATATATATTATATATATATATATGTGTGTGTGTATGTGTGTGTGTGTGTGTTTAGCAAGGTCGGTAGACCATCCGCCCTAGAACAAATGACATACTTTATCCCACTAATATACGACTCTATCTATCAATCTCAGTTTTTCTAGTCATCTTTCTCTTTCTCTCTCTCACTCTCTCTCTCTCTCTCCATCTCTATCTATATATATATATATATATATATATATATATATATTAATATATATATCTGTCTTTCTTTCTCTCTCTCTATCTGTCTGTCTGTCTGTCTGTCTCTCTTCTCTATCTATCTATCTATCTATCTATCTGTCTTTCTCTCTCTCTCTCTCTCTCTATATATATATATATATATATATATATATATATGTGTGTGTGTGCATGTGTGTGTGCATGTTGTGTGTGTGTGTGTGTGTGTGTGTGTGTGTGTGTTTACCTCAGTCAGTAGATCATCCGCCTTAGAACCAAATGACATTATTATCCACTAATATATCTATCAATCTCATTTTTTCTAGTCATCTTCCCCTCTCTCTCTCCTCTCTCTTCTCTTCTTCTCTCTCTCTCTCTCTCTCTCTCTCTCTCTCTCTCTCTCTCTCTCTCTGTGTTACCTCAGTCGGTAGACCATCCACCTTGGAATCACAAGGTTCCGGGTTCGATACTTATTCTCTCCAATTCACCGCACGAGTAACAATAGAAATAATTTTTTGCAACTATAAGATTGTGTGGAAATTATTAGTATTAGATAGAAACACTTAAAATCGTACATAGGACCACAACGAATTCAAAACATTCACAATAACATGATTATTTTTTTTCTTAAGAATATAAACAAGAGACGATTTGTTAATATCTGGTAAAATATATAGACCGCCACTACGTCTCACCATCTTTGATTTCAATATTTTCGTATCTGTTCGTGAAAATATTATGCGTTCGTGTGTGTGTATGTGTTTGTGTGTGTGTGTGTGTTGTCTTTTTGCTTTTGGAGGACCACAGAGGGAAAATGAAAGAAAGCGAATAGATAAACAAATACTTGGACCTTGCCAGAGAACTAAAAAAAATCTATGGAACATGAGGATAATTGTGGTACCACTTGGAGTTGTTTGCCCTTGGAACTGTTCTCAAAGGTTTAGAAAAAATATTGGAGAAATTGGAAATCAGAAGAAGAATCGAGAAGATACAGACAACAGGATTATTAAGATGGGCTTGAATGCTCAGAAGAGTCCTCGAGACAAGAGGAGACCTGCTATCACTTAGACTCCGGTAACGCTGCTATCAAAAAATCTCATGGTATGATATAATCATAATAATTTGGTTGCGCTCAGTTATATGGTTTTCCAAATTTCGGATCAAGTCACCAATAGGCACCCTAGTTACGAGCTGTGTTCAAAGGAACGGAATTTTGTTTTTCACCGGTTGTTAGTAAACAAAATCAACAGACTTTGTTTAATATAATTTCATTTTATTTAAATAAACATATCTCTTCTGTTTTCTGATACGATAAAAACTATTTTAATATATGTCTTTCGATCACAGTTTTATAATAAAAAAACAAAATAATATTGATTTAAAATTAAAAGGTATTTATTTAAAAAAGATTTCACTATTAATTAAATTTTAATTTGATTACGTGTAATGTGATCAGATTAAGAATTAAGAATTAATATTTTTTCATAATTTAAAAAAGAATTATTGTAGTATTGTAATATATGTTTATTTAAGTAGAAATAGTTTTTCTGAAACTGTAATGTCAAAAAATCGTCTGTTTATTTTGTTTAATAACAACCAGTGAAAAGCAAAATTCCATTCCTTTGTAAACAGCTCGCAACTGGGGTGCCTATTGGTGACTTGATCCCATATATCTACCCGATACTAATAATTTAAAAACTGATCAATTTGGTCCATAGTTGGAGTCCCTGTGGAATCGTGGCTAACGAGTTGGACTGTGACAAACGTTTCAGACTCCAGTTGGGCTATTAAGTTCACTTTCGGAATAATACCCTTGAAAAAGATATGAAACCCATCATACCCCCAACTATGGGTAAAATAGTACCCCTATTTTTCATCTGCACGTATGTTTTTAGCACGTTTCCATCCACAAAGGACGATGGCATAGTGTCCAAAAAAAGGAATAAATAAAAATTATCTGCATCTGCACAAGTGGCTGTGCATGCCAATCCTTGAATGACAATATTTGGTGCACTGACTGCACACAAACTGCCATGCCTTCTAAGGCTGCTGATTTCTCTCCCTCTTTCTGGCTGTCTTTGCTATCGAGGCTACTCTCCACTGTGTCCCTCTCCTCTTTGTGTCTTGTTTAACCCTAAGGCGCCGGGTCGCTCGATTTTCTGCATCTACCTTGTATCAAAGTGACATATCCTCATGTTTCTCCCGCAGTCATCTTTAAAGCGTAGGCATGGTCTACCTACCGATTGGTAGCCTTTTACTAATTTGCCATACAAAAGATCTTTTGGGATATGGCCATTTTCTATCCTCCTGACACGTATGACTTTGGTATTAAATAACAATTACACAATGAAAGCCTCTGGACCAGAAGGGGGTTGGTATTAATGGTAATTAATTGGTACTACCCAATTCTTAAAGCCACAGACACGTATCCACATCAGTTGATTTGTGGAACTCTTCAGAGATATTCATAAATAAGTACAAAAAGTTCTTCTTAAGATCTCCCATGTTTAAATATTACATAGATTCTATAGGTGACGATACATACTGGTTTGGTTTGTTTTGTTTTACAGCATATCAACCGCAGTGGGTCATTTAATGCCGATAAAGTTCTGAAATAAATTGATTCCTAATGGATATCAATTTTGTTTATAAACTCATGTTTTTTTATTTAACCCATAGATGGGACCATAACAGGTATTACCACTCTGAGTCAGAGTGGATCAGGGAGCAATGGTGATGAAGGGGTGTTCCATATTCCCCAAACCTCTAAAACTGGAACCTCACCATCAGATAGAGTTTAACGTCATTCCCACATTAATGCCGATAAAGTTTTGAAATAAATCAATTCTTAATGGATAATACAATTTTGTTTATCAACTCATGTTTTTTCTATTTAACCCATAGATGGAACCCTAACAGGTACTACCACTACCAATAGGGTTGGGAAAAATCTGAAAAGGTGTGAAAAATCGTATCCGTTTAGAAATTGGTTAAAAAGTATCACTACTGTTCTGCTACAAGGGTGGCTTTGGCACTGAGTATTACAGGAAGGTTGATATTGCATTAAACAAACAAAAAATTGAAATACGCTAGGTTACCGTAGAATCGGCAGCAATGGCAATGGATGGGTACTCCACAATCTTCAGAAGTGGGTCCACATCACCGGATGTAGTTTAGTGTCATATACAGGGCACGTTGTTTTTTTCTTGAGGGGAAAATCGGTGGGGGTCTGGACCCTCTGCAGAGGATGCCGTCGACGCATACTAATCCCAGATGACAGGCGGAATACTACTTAATATATATATATATATATATATATATATATATATATGTATATATACAAATCAAGCCGTGGAATTTCACAGGTTCAGCTAGCAACAATAAAAAAAGAATTAAAATAGAACAATAATAGCAAGGGCATTAAAGTCCCTTATCTTTTACTGATTCACTTAATCTCAGTTAATGTTTGCTGACGCCCATCGGCAAAATTTTTCTGGTTGAATTCCGTGTGCCTAATATAAGGAAAACACCCACTGATTTTGTACTTAGCGAGACCCAAACGTAGTGATCGTAAATGTCGTAGATGACTGAGATGAAAATGCTGTGACGTCAGCAGACCGCACCCCGAACACGAAGGAAAAAAAGAAGAAAGAAGCCCAACAAATGTTAGGGAAGAAAACACCCGTGCACCCTCAGTGAATTAAAAATTTATTAGACAATCAAATCACAGAATCGAAATAAATACATGAATAGATAAAGAAATTAATAAATTTACACACATATATGCGGCGCCAATGAATCGAACTCCCTAACAATGGTCTGCAATCTAGCTTGCTAACCAATACACCACCTGGGCCCCATACTTCTGTCCTTGTGCCACATCTAAGCTAAGCCAAATAAATATCTATAAGAAAAAGGTGTTTAGCCAAACAATTGTACGGAAACATAATATATTTTAGTGTCTCCCTCAAATCCATTCTCTACAAACGAGAGAAACACACACCGATAATATATAATATATATATATAATATATATATAGTATATATATATATATATCCAAAAGTCCAGAGAAGAAATCTTCCTTACGACACAAGAGTTTATTTAAACAAAACCAAGTCGCAGTTTGAGAGCTCAATGTGTGCTCTTAATGTTAGAGTCACAGAGCAAATATATAAGTAACAAATAACAAAAGACTTAGAGATTTAGCATTATAGTCTATTTCAGGGAGCTTAGACTATTTGTCTAAGCTCCCTGAAATAGACTATAATGCTAAATCTCTAAGTCTTTGTTATTCTTTACTTATATTATATATATATATATATATATATATATATATATATATATATATATATATATATCTTGCTACAGCATATAGAAATATATTAGTGGATAAAATAAAAATACGTGCCGTTATAGTATGTGGCCTACCTTTTTTATTCTGTTATAGTATGTGGCCTACCCGGTTCGAATGTGTCCTACTTCAGTAAGAGTATATTCATAGATATAAGTAGTAGGCAATTTATTGAAACTAATTTTTTTTTTACTCATATATTCAATTTCAAGAAATTTTATTCAATCATAAGCTGTATATAGTAATTAAGAATAATTAAAAAAGAATTTATCCATAATTTACATGAATCAGAGATCTATTTAATTCTAAAATATTCTAAAATTCTGAAATAGGGTTAAGGTTAGGGTTAGGGATATGGTTAGCAGTTATTATTATAACCTTACAATATCCTTTTATGGTAGGCCACATACTATAAGAGACATGATTTCGTAGGCCACATTCAAAAGGTAGGCCACATGGTACCCAAAAATACTTCATACTGACAATGATATCAAAAAATTAAGAATCCTTGACGTTTTGAATAGACAACCCATTAATAATCGAATTAACTTTAAACTAGTGATACTATTCTAAAATATTTAAAGTAAGTAAATAAGAACGATTTATATTCGAAAATGCTTAAAATAGGGCAATTTTGTTTCTAAATTTTGTTTGCCAAGCTTAGAAATATTTAACTAATAAACCGCCATTGTTGATTAGCCTTGGTGATAAAAACAAAACAATAAATAAATATTAATCAGTTTTAATAAAGATGGACAGATATACACCTTTATCATCATTTGCATAGGACCCAATAGTACTCAGTCTGCTAATAATGGCTCTTTCGGAAAAATCATTAATGCCTTTCAAGATTGTAACATCAAAAGAATTGTTAGGAAGCTCAAAAAGAAAAAGAAAAAAAAAGAAGAAAATAATAAGGATTCAGTCTTGTTTGATCAAATTTATTTCAATATTTCATATATATATACAGCTTAGATGTGACACAAGGCCAACAAGGGAGCCCCATGAGACTCGAACTCACAAACAATGGGCTCCGAATCTAGCTTGCTAACCATTACACTAAGGGAGGTAACCGCGCATGTGCAACTATATGTGTGATTTCAATAGTCATAAAGACATTATATATATATATATATATATATATATATATATATATGTGTGTGTGTGTGTGTGTGTGTGTATGTAAGTGAGTGTGTGTGTGTGTGTGTGTGTGAGAGAGAAGATAGAGAGGGAGAGAGAGAGAGAGAGAGAGAGGAAAGAGAAAGAGAAAGGGAGAGAATAATAATTGAAAGAAAAAGAAAAATAGGAAATTTCTTATTTTTCACTTTCAATAATATATGTGAGGATGATTTATTGATATTTAAAAAAAATATATTTGGCGACGTTTAACGTTTCGATTCATATGTACAAGATCAATCATATATCTAAATTAGATATGTATTATACATGTATTTGAATATTTGATTTAGATATGTACTTAAATATTTTGATATGTACTCAAAATATTTAAGTGGCCTATTGTCGGTATCAGCCGGTCAACAAGGGAGTCTAACCCCTTTTCAGTATCCTTAGACAACGGAAATTGTTTGTGCGTCTAAGTTCGAGTGCATTTTTTATTCTGACTTTAGCAATATATGTAGTAGGTAAAGTCAACAGGGTGGCCTAAAATCGGACAGCGAAGGAGCCTATCTCCTTTTCACTATTGCTAGACTAAAGAAATTGTTTTGGCATCTGAGGTGGATCGCCACACCTTCCATCAGTTACTCACTTTACTGCAGAGATCCCCGTGCTACTCATATACTGAGTTGGCGAGGGCCGGTATCGAACCAGGAACCTTGCGGTATCTAGTCCGACGCTTTACCGACTCAGCTAAACCGGTCGTGATTAAACAATAATGTTCGGTAATTATGTTATATCTCCATGTTGAAAAATAAAAAAATTCTATTAACTTGATTAATTTCCATTTTTTTCTTTGTTTAATGGCATATCAACCTTCATGGGTTATTTAACTCTTTGTCTACCAAATTTCTTCCACAGCTGTATTCACCCGGTTCCCTATTGCAAAAGGATCAAGTACCAGTCTCAGGGTTGATTCACAGATAAAAAAGAGTGATCCTACCGATCGCTGAGATGGGAGAGCCGTTGTGATCGGCTTGAAGTAGGCAAATAATTAATTCTAAAACCATTCTTGCAAAAGAGCAGCAGTGGTATTCTTTAACCCATAACGGTGGTGAATAAGGGGTTCACACGGTTCCTAGTTCGATACCGGCCCTCGCCAACTCAGCGTTGGAGTAGAACAGGGATATGTACGGTAAAGTAGGGAGCTGGTGGTAGGCGTGGCGCTCTACCTCAGACGCAACAAACAATCTCCTTGGTCTAGCGCTAGTGAAAGGGGGGGATAGACTACCTCGCTGTATGGCTTATACCGACATTAGGCTGTCCCGATGACTTTACTTTACTTACGTTTTCCAATGGTATTAGTTCGAAAGTGAACGCAATAACTCGACTGGAGTTCGAACCCGCTTGCTATGATATTGCAGTTCAGCACCACAGCCATTACATTATGAAGACCCTCCACCTAACTTAATTAGTAATACTTGAAAAATAAGTGCCTCCGAGGCACAAGTATTTAAGTTTTAATATAATCAAATATTATATTGAATTCGAAAGAATAATGAAATTAAATAAGAACACAAAAAATATCACATTTATTTTTACTTTATTCTAATCGATTTCAATATAAAATCCTACATAGGATTGCTTTTGATACATTTGTGAACAAAACAATAATATTAGAAATCAAAAACACCAAGTAATTATTTATCAAACACGATTTTATTAAAACCGGTATGCAAATTATGCACACCATATGCTACGTAAACCTTTATTTCTTAATGATATATAACACACTTTGCAGGATTTTAAACACGTTAATAATATGGGCTGTTTTGAAGCATAACTCTCACAGCTATACCTTAATAAAGACATTGTTAATAAATAAAACACGAAAAAAGATTAGATAATGATTATTTAATAACCATTGATAATATAACATAAATAAGTAAGGGAATTGTGGCGTTCGTTGTGACATAGTTTCGGTTACAGAAAGACACATCCTGTCCATCATGATAATATATAATTAAACATAAAAAAATTAGTACGAAAACGTTTCATTTTTCTTTTGAAATTTGAACGATTAGTTTCGTCTTGAAGAAGCATAGATTTGCACTTATGATTTATTTTCGATTAGCAGCAACTACCCGGCGTCGCCTGGATAGAGGAGGATTTTTTTAGTTAGTCCCACAGATCTAGTATTACTGAATCGGGAGTTGAATCCTCATGGGATGCCTCATTTAAATCCCCATGTAAAAAATAGACCTTGCATTGATCCATCTACTCTGAAAAGAAAAGTTAATGTCTACTATCTAAAATATTAAATTTTAAAAAAATCAATGCTGTTATCATCTAAATTTTATTTTTTAATTTTCTTCACGAATATAGATTAAATGTCTATTATTTTTGCTAAAAATCAAGCCCTGGTGATATTTAATGTGTATATATATTTACCTTGTCATTAATTGTTTCATTTTCGATGTTTCCTCCGGACATACATATACACACAACTGCCCTGTATATCTGTATAAATTAGAACTCCTGCGTATCATAAAAAAAAACACTTTTACATTAAAACATTACTCTAGGTGTAATGAGTACACATACGAAATTGGTTAGCTTGATATGAAAGTGTTTGGTTGTCTATGAAGGACATACAGATGAAGATTCCCCACTCTATTCTATAGATGACAACGCACTTAAGGCGGAGAAAGAGAGACAATTATTAAAAACAGATAATACTTCGAGTGACTTTGTGAAAAAACATTATTGGTATTTAAAATTATAAGTCGTGGGAAAATATTCAGGGAAAAATATATATACACGAGATACTCTCTCTCTCCCTCCTTCCCTCTCTCTCCTCACTCTCTCCCACACAACATACACACACACACATATATATATTTGTGTGGGTGGTGTGGGTGTGTGTTTATAAAAATGTTTGCGTTCCTAATTAAGTGCTTAACTATGGACCACCTAGTCTGACAAAGGTCGTAGCAGAATAGCATCAGGTGTTTGGTAGGAATGGATTACAACTTATATATATGACTTATTTACCACAAATACATACAAACACACACACAAACACACAAACAACACATCTATGTACATACTTATTATATATATAATAATATATATATATATATATATATATATATATATTGGGGAGAATATGTGCTTAATTGAAGTCATACCTAATTTTGAAAATTAATTAGTTGATAATTAATGAATTAGGCGAATATATCTGTTTAAATGTGAAGCGTAAACAAATCGAGAAAATAATTCTCTGAATGTACATTTTCAATTACTTTTTCTCGATTGTTTACGCTTCACATTTAAACAGATATATTCGCCTAATTCATTAATTATCAACTAATTAATTTCAAATTAGGTATGACTTCAATTAAGCACATATTCCCAAAAAATTGTCGGCATAGCCATACCAAACAAAACTGTTTGCGTACTATCATATTAATATATATATATATATATATATATATATATATGTGTGTGTTGTTGTGTGTTATGTGTGTGTGTGTGTGTGTTCATGTGTGTGTGCGTGTGTTGTTCATGTGTGTGTGCGTGTGTGTGGTGTGTGTGCCTTTGTCATAAAGTATCGAGATTGAAGCTATATTTACCAAGATAGAATGAACAATGAATGGAACGTTATGTTTTCAGAATACAAGGTGTGTCAAAATGTACAATAAATCTCTATACATTTTGGACACACCTTGCAAATATATATATAATATATATATATATATAATATATATATATAGAAAATCTTCCTTACGACATAGGTAGGTTTTAAAAAAAAACGTGTCGCAGTTTGCAGGGCTCAATGTGTACTCTTATAGTTAGAGTACAGAGCAAATTATAAGTAAAAAATATAACAAAAGACTTAGAATTTGTACATTTTAGTCTAATTCAGGAAGCTTAGACAGAGTGTCTAACTCTCCCAAATCATCTGACGATTTGGAAAGTAAGGCACTCTGTCTAAGCTTCCTGAAATATAACTATAAGGCAAAAATTCTAAGTCTTTTGATATATTTTTTACTTATATATATAATATATATATATATATATATATATATATATATATATATGTAAACAACTTTTAGCTATTTTCAGCCGGACAGTATATTTGGGAGAATATGTTTAGCCTCACATTAAGTAGTTTTAAATCCCGCCTAATAAAACATAAATGAATTAATTTCAAAAATTAGGTCTGACTAAAATTTTAAAAAAAAAAAAAAGCACATATTCTCCCATATATATATATATATATATACTACAATATACCATATTATACTAATCGATTAGTAAAACCTTGAGGCAAGGAAAAACCGAAAATCATTTGTTAATAAGAATATACAATAAAAAAATTTGCCCGGGAAAATAAGAAGGAAAAAAAAAAGACCAAATGAGTCGCAACCACCAAAAATATCGATCAACACTATATTAATTGGCCATAAGAAAACAAAAATATAATCCGCTGTTTGTCTTAAAGCTAAAATGTAGAGAAATATTAATATTAATCTTAATGAGTAAAGTCTACCAACTAACAGTTTCGCTTACTGGCTCATCAGGGAAAGAATCTGATTAAAAAGACTTGGAGCAACAGTACTTTAATCCTTAAACCTTGCCTTACGATGATCCAAGCAAATAGCATTAAAAAAACTGTTACCTGGATACCTGACCCATTAGAATTATTATTATCATTAATATATATATGTTTATATATTCAATTTTTGCGCGCTGGTCGCACGCAGGTCACGCGCAAACGCACGCAAGGATTGAAAGAAGCGTTCTACCGTTATCAAACAGCCATAATAATAGAAAAGTTGCAGAAACACACACAACCTATCAAATATCGAACATATTCTTCCAGAATAATAACTCAATGCCTGAAGAAGACAACAGATCAGAAACACGTGTCGCGTATGTAAGATAAAAAAGAATTTAAAAAATTTTCTGAGAACATAATACATTTTGCGAACCTTCTTCTTATAAAATATTAAATTTTCTTCCGTTGGAACCAGAACAACATTATATATATATATATATATAATATATATAATATATATAATATATATATATATTCAAAAAGTTAATAACAACGTTTTCATTGTTGAATCATTAGTAGTTAATCCAAAAGTGCTCAATATATTTCGTAAAATATAGAGCATTTAGAGTTGTAGAAAAAAGTTTTTTCTCTACACCATGTTTTCGGTGTTTAAGGTACACCTTTAAGAGAACTAAAAATTATAGGTAGCTACATTTTATATATACTTGTCTGATTTGGAATTATTTTTATTTCGATTTCTGTCTTTTAATTAGTTTGTATGAATTTTAGTTACTAAGTCTAGACAGTTTTCCTTCGAAATCAAAGATTTGTTTTCTATAAATATTATATGTCTCCTTTATTCAGGCAAAATTAATTTGTAATTCGATCCACAAATAAAATTCTATACAAGAATAAGAAATAAATAAAATGAACAAAGGAAAAAAAGGGGTGCGAGTTGAATACAGGTGACAGATAGAATTACAAATTACTTTTGACTAAATAAAGGAGACATCGAGGGAGTTTATCCATTTTTCAGAAGCGCTGAACTTGTTTTGCGTCTGCGGTGGAGCGCCACACCAACAATCAGCTCCTCACATTACCGTACAAATCTCTCTGCTACTCATGCACTGAGTTGGCGAGGGTTGGTATCGAACCAGGGACCTTGTGGTTTCAAACCGGCACTAATAGAAGGTCCTTAAAAAAGTTAAGTCGTCGGGTTGGCCTAATGTAGGTATCAGCCACACAGTGAGTGAGACTATTCCTTTTTTACAAGCACTATAGCATGGAAACTGTTTTAGCGTCTGAAATGGAGCACCACGCCTACCATCAGCTACTCACTAGCGCATAGATCCTTGCGCTAATCATTAACTGAGCAGCATACCGATAGTTTCACAGACTTAAAAATTACCAACATACCAAAATTCCACAACCCCTAAAGATTAGCAACATACACAATGTTCATAGAACACAGGGTTAGCAAAATTGCGAGGGTTAACAACAGCACTCCAATCCAACCTCACACCCGACGTTTGTCAACAGCTTTGACAACCACAGGCACCACAAAGGTTCCTGAAAGATTAGCAACATTCTGAAGGTCCACAACCCCTAAAGGGTTAGCAACATACATAATATTCATAGGACAGGTTAGCAACATGGTGAACGTCCACAACAGAACCGGTGGTTAGCC
>CM042146.1:59265228-59290228 GCA_023376005.1 Doryteuthis pealeii | reverse complement strand
AATAATGCAGATAATACTAATCAGGAAGCATCATCTCAAACATTCAGAGAAAAAAGAGAATTCTTCCAAACCGTAGCCGTATCAGTGCTACTGTACGGTTGCACCACCTGGAGTCTTACGAAGTGCTTAAAGAAAAAGTGAGATGAAAGCTACTCATTGATACTGCACGCTGTCTTAAATAACTCTTGGAAGAAGCATCCCACGAGAAAACAGCTGTACGGCCACCTGCCTCCTATTACACGAATCCCTCAATGAGACGAGCAAGACATGCTGCACACTGTTGGAGAAGCAAGAACGAACTCATGTTACGTTCTCCTATGCATACATACACATGGACACACTAGTGTAGGCCGACCAGCAAAAAACCTACAAACCCGGGGATTTTTAGTGCCGGGTGGAAGACCTGCCTGGTGGCAATAACCGATAGGAACTGTAGGCGAGAAAGAGTCATGAGAAACCCTGCTATCAGCGTGACATTATTATTATTTTGAGTTTTTGACATCAGCGTTAGCTGATGGTATTTCACAGGAGACCGAGTGACAACAAGTCTCCTCAGGTCTCGAGGATTCTTCTGAGTATTCTAGCCGATTGCAGCAGTGCAGTAGTTTGGATGGTCTCAATTCTTTATCTGATTTCCAGATCCTCTGGTCTGTTTACAAGTTTTTTGGGACCGTTCCAAGTGCACCACCTACAACTGGTATCACTTTCACTCTCATATTCCACAGCTTTTTTAATTCTCTGGCAAGGTCCAGGTATTTATCCATCTTTTCCTTTTCCTTCAGCTTCACCTTGTGATCTGCTGGAACCGCAAAGTCCACCAGTTGACACGTTCTCTTTTTTTATGTTAATCAACAGTAGGTCTGGTCTCCTGGCTGGGATAGGGTGATTCGTCTTTATCTCAAAGTCCCAGAGAATTTTATGCGTTTCATTCTCAAGAACAGATTCTGGTTTATACATATACCCTTTTATTGTATGGTCAAAATTTAATTTTGTGCATAATTTCCAGTGGATCACCTTCCCAACCTAAATGTTCCGTCCGTTATCATCTTGCAACACCCTCTGGTTAAAAATAATACCGTCCAAATTGTCCAAGATGAAATACAAAAATGTAAATATTGAATATTTGGTCTCGCTTATCCGCTGGATTCTTATTTCTTATGAGAATCGTCACGTCAGCTAAATAATGGATTATTTCGTTTTTATTATAAAGAAAGAAAGGATATCAAAAATATCGGGACATTTTTTCATTTACACCGTCAAAATCCGGTTGTTTGTTAACAGATGATTTTTAGAGTTTTTTTTAATTATAAAACTAACCCCTAACCCTAACTCCTAACCCTAAACCTAATCCCAACCCCTAACAAACAACCGGATTTTGACGGTGTAAATAAAATAATGTCCTGATGAAACGAGATCTAAAAAGCGGTGCCTAAAGCTCATATGGTCCAAAATATAATAAGAAAGAAAGAAAGAAAGAAAGAAAGAAAGAAAGAGGAGAAAAGAAAGTTAGAGAGAGTGGGTAAGAACGCGAAAATAATATCGCTAATCTGTTTCAATCAATGATGAAAAGAAGGAAAGAAAAGAGATAGATAGATAGATAGAGAGAGAGAGAGAGAGAGAGGGAGAGAGAGAGAGAGAGAGAGAGAGAGAGAGAGAGTGGGAGAGGGAGAGGGAGAGTTAAATCAAGATTATTATAAATTTTACATATTGATCTATTTGACAATAGCTATTAAGTAAACCTACCAAACGTTGTAATAATTAGATTATGATACTTTGGTATATTCACAGGCCCTGCTAGTTATTATTATTATTATTATTATTATTATTAGCAAATATATGCACCCTCCGGGTGCAAGTATTTAAGTTTTAATGTGATAAAATATTGTATTAAATTAGAAAGGCTAATGAAACTAAATAAGAATATAGATAAAAAGATTTGAAACAGAGGGAGTATAATAAAAGATTTGAAACAGAGGGAGTATAATAAAAAATGGAACAACTGAAACTTACTCTTCCATCACTCTCGTCTTTCATTGTTATTTTTTCTAATTTAAGTATTTAGTTATAAGAGGAAGTAAAGAATAAATGAGTTATTTTATCTTGTTAATGGATTTCATTTAAGATTCATTGAAGAGATTTTTGCTTATATTCATTAAAATAAAACCAAACAGTTAGAAATCAATAATACTAAGCACATATTTATTAAATTCGATTTTTTAATATTAATATGCAAATTAGCCTTCCCGTTCACACTGTAAACCGCTATTTTGTTGTATATATAAATATAATTGCATTTTGTCAGTATGTAGACATAGTTAACAGTATTAATAATGTAAGACAATTTTATTAATAATTGAGGTTAAATAAAAATAAAATCATGGAGAATGTGATGACTATAACTAAGAGAATTGTGACTTGAGTAGGAATATAGTTTCGGTTACAGACAGAAAAACACACAATCTCCATTATAATAATAAGATTATCATTATTATTTTTTTTATAAATTATAGTTTACTTAAATCCTCAGACTCCGTATCTTTTGATTTCCCCGTCCCGTCTATTCACGTACTTATTTAAGATATCTACGTATCTCTATCTATTTTATCTACATATCTTCGAAAGTTCTCATCCCCTGTATTTTATATGTCAGTCTTACTTGGGGCGTTTCTCATCTTTTTTATTCCTTCATATAAATATATATATATCTTTTTTTTTTTGTGTGTTTATGATTTAGTTTTTTTTTTTACTGATCATCAAAGTTTAAATCTTTCTTGGGTCTTGACACTCAGCTTTATCAATTATTGCCATCAAAACTTAATAATAACGAATCCGTTCGGCTTCCTTTTAGATTCTTCATTCGTTTTGTTTTTTGTTTTTGTTCATGTTTTTTTTTCTTCCTTTAATAATCTAATATTAACATCCGCACCCTTTTCTTTTATTTTCATTTCCTTTCTTTGTCGTTCGTCTGCGGATTTCCCTTTTTTTTTTCTTTTTTTTAAACTTTTTGGTTTATTTTCGCCAGTTTTGTAAAAGTATTGTTTACTTACTTAAAGGTCGCCAAGGGAAGCTTTTAAGCACAATGTCTGATTAAATTGTGTTTATGGAATTTGAATCACACACAGACACACACACGCACGTACATATATATATATATCATCATCATCATCATGTCGCGCAGGCAGCACGGATATCCAAGACGATCTCTCGCCAACCTTCCCTATCATTCATCGCCACAGGGAGCTCCTCTTCGCTGCAGCCAGCATCTTTACATAGCTGGTCGATATAAGTCCTTGCTGGGCGGCCCACACTGGCATGTCCATGTGTTGGCTTCCACAGGAGAACATCACTTATGAGTTCATCCTTGCTTCTCCAGCAGTGCCCTGCATGCCTAGTCCGTCTCACTCGGATAGTCTGTGAGATAGGGGGCAGGTGACCATACAGCTGCTCCCTTGTGGGATGCTGTTTCCACGACTTGTTCAGAACTGCTCGCAGCATTCTTGTGCAGCTCCCATCTAGCTCCCATCTAGCTTATTTTCGAGGCGCCTCGAAAAAAAAAAAAAAAATATATATATATATATATATATATATATATATATATATATATATATATGAATTATTGCTCTACTTAGGTATTGAGCACTTTTTACTTATTAGCTATTCTCCTAGCGGTTGTATGAATATATATATATATCTTATATACATATATATACATATAAATTGTTTTTTTCTTTAGGCCAAATACTGTGCCAATAGATTTTTCTTACGACTATCTTGGTCTTTTCTTTTTTTCAATTTTTTTTTTCTCCCCGGTTGATGTTTGGTAGTATATTTTTACAATCAAACTATTTGCTGGGTTTTTTCACATCGCAAGGATTTACCAACACGCTTGGTATATTAAATTATATATACATATATATATATATATATAATATTGAATTAATAGAGAATGAATGAGAAAAGTATATATATATATATATATATATATATATATATATATATATATATCAAATATGAGATATTATGGATTTAATATCTCGTTACTATTAGTTCCATGATTACATGTAAGCAAGAAATTGATAGTAACGAGATATCAAATCCATAATATCTAATATTTGATTGAAAACCTGCTCTGCTATTTTAGCATTGAGCACCTTTTATTATAATACTTTCTCATTCATTCTATATTCATTATATATATATATATATATATATATATATATATATATATTATATATATTATATACCAACCCCTCCGCACGCACAAGATGTGAAACAAGGACAATTTCTTAAGCGGAGTTTAATAGGTTTGAATTCAGAGTTTTCCTTCTTCTAGACGGGTTGCGTATATACGCATCTGATGAGTCGGGAGAATTAGACATTTTTGTCTAAGCTCCCTGAAATAGTCTATAATGCAAGATCTATAAGTCTTTTGTTATTTATTCAAATATATTATATATATATAATATATATATATATATATATATATATATATATATATTAGTGAACATTATGCCGTATACCAAAATAACCAACCAACCAACCAACCAATCAACCAACCATCCTGCACGTTAACCACTACGCCACAGAGACTCCTCCCTTGACGGGTTGTTATGCCATTAAAACCAATCATCTCTCAATCCATATATTTGGCTTTGTGCCAAACCAAACCAAGCTTAGTAGATGACCACTTTAGATCCAATTTTTTTAATGACTACTAACTCCTTTTTATCTAGGCAGCGAGGGAGTATATCCCATTTTCACTAGCACTAGACCAAGTCAAAGATGACTGGCCTAAATTAGACGTATTCTAAGCCCCTCTAGCTAAGTGGCATTCCTTTTTTTCTTCTTTCTTTTTTTAATTTTTTTTTTATACCTCCTGACCGGATATAAACACTAGATGACTCGCTGTCCGTTACTACTATGCTTGAAAATCTTTTTTTCGAACATTTAACCTACATCTTTCCACGTATTTTCAATTTTAATTCGTATCACATCTGCAATCACGTTTATGGCATGTGTCCTTCATTTATGATGGGACAAAGCTATCTTTATTAAGATACAAAGAACCGGAAAAAAGAAAAGAAAAGAAAAAGAAATGGTCTATATCCACTGAGCCGCAGAGATTGATTAATGAAGAGTGACATATAGTGAAGGGGGGGGGGTTGGTGGGAGAAATCATCTGACACGAGTTGTATTAAAACTTATCATCGAAAGTCAACACCACAAGAGGGAAAGAGAGAAATAAAGAGTCAAATTTGATGAGCGGAAGTTTGGATGAAGATGAAGATAATAAAGTATAATAGAAATTGATGTATATTTTCTCACATGCCTGCAGACACCACCCACACACACACCGTAAAATACTTTATGTGTGTGTGTGTGTGTGTGTGTGTGTGTGTGTGTGTGTGTGTGCAATGTTTATGGCCATCCTACAAATCAGAATGCAACTGGATTACGCTGGAATTATTATGCCACGCGGAGGACCGAAAAAGCGGTTGAAAGACAATATTAAGACAACACTGAAGAAATGCACAATCATACCTTCGAGCGTGGAAGATCTAGCCTTCAAAAGACAAGGTTGGCGAGACGCCTGCCGCACAGGAACTAAGCGGCTCAAAATCGAGATTAACAGGTCTGCAGAGCGGTGACGTCTTCGTCGTCATGAACCACCAAATGAAGATGGGAATTTCCCTTGCAATTTGTGTGAACGCATCTGCAAGTCCAGAATTGAACTAATTGACCACCAGATGGTCCATAACTGTTGAAGACACGTGTTACATAATCTATGCATAAATTATTGTTAACCACTTGTATTTCTGAAGGGATGGCCCGTTTTAATATCACGGGCGGGACTTTCCATGGAATATTACAGAAAGCCCGCGAAATACATGAAGTCACGTGGGACCGAGTTAACCCTCAGTCCCAGCTTGAACGTCAGGCAGAAAGCATGTCTGCCTTAGCTGGGATCAAATGCACACGCGTGTTGTGTTAGTTAGAAGAAGAAGTTTAAGCAATAAACGTTTAAAGAAATAATATGGTGTTCTTGCTTGATGAATGTCTTGGCAAAAAGGCTGACCAAGAAGAAGGAATGCACCAAAGACGAACAGCCAACAAGAATCTAGAAATAGAATTCAACACGGAGAGAAAGAATAGAAACGACTAGAGATCACTAAATGGCCAAAGAAGTAAGTAATGCAAAATGCATATGCATCTCTCTGTCTACCTATGTCTATCTCTCTCCCCTATTTAGTAAAAGAACACTTGTGTATATACTCAACATGTGTATGTATATTTGCCAACTCCTTCGCACGAGCAGGATGCGACACAAGGTCAATTTCTTAAGCGGAGTTTAACAGGTTTGAATTCAGAGTTTTCCTTCTCCTAGACCAGTTGCCTAACCAAGGTTAAAGAGCCCAGACTGCCGTACTATTTACCCATAGCTGGAGGAAGAGAAAGATTCATACCTTTCCCAAGGATATTAGCGCTAAGTGAAATGCAATTAGCACGTCCAGGATTTGAACTCGGGGCGACGAGTCCATTTCCCATTATTTTAACCATTACACCACGCGCTTCCTCATTACACTCAACATTGGTATATGTGTATGAGTATGTAACACATGGAGTGACGTCATTGTCGTCAGCGACGGACTTTTAAAAGGATATTTTCTAAGCTCAGTTTGATACCACGCTCAAATTGTTGAACACTGAAGATCAATCTAAATTGTGATTTATTCGGATTTATTTCAGCAGATATACACGGGGGTGGGGGCATCACAGAGAGATATTTAAATAGAGAAAATATCAATACAGAAAACGTTCATAATATCATCAACCCGTCTAGGATTATATCATGCGGAGAGGTTAGGGAATCATATTCATTGTACGTTTATATATACATTTGACACGTGGTCTAATGGTTAGAGTCGTAGAAACTTGACTCGTCGACCCGAGTTCAATTCCTGGACGAAGCTGTTTGCATTTCACATGGCGCTAATACCCTTAAGAAAGGTATGAATCCAATTCTTATTCCAGCAGGGCATACAGGGCTCTTTAACCATGGTTAGTCTAGGAGAAGGAAAACTCTGAATTAACCTGTTAAAACTCCGCTTAAGAAATTGACTTTGTGTCACATCCTGCTCGTGTGGAGGAGGTGGTATATATATATATATATATATATATATATATATATATACCACCTCCTCCACAGGAAAGAAAATGTTGAATGGATAAAATAGGATTTATTTTATTTTATTTTACTGACACGTGTTTCGTCCAGGAGTTTATCTATGTATACAGGTATTCTAACTATTATTACAAATACAAAATGAAATAAAATAACAAAAACAATAATAGAAAAAACTACAGAAATGTTTAGTATACAAGGAAATAGCGGCCTTCGTCAGAGTAAATCCTTTTTTTTTCAAAAACAATGAGGATATACTATTTCTTTGTATACTAAAAATGTCTGTAGTTTTTTCTATTATTGTTATCCTTTATTTTTCATTTCAACATAGCGTCGAATTCGCTTCCATTTTCAACTAATTTGAAAGCAAGCTTGTCGTTTCAATTTACTTTTCTAATAGAAATAGTTTAAAGTTTTATAATACAAAAATTTACATATATATATATATATATATATATATATATATATGTATATATATATATATGTTGTTTCCACGCAGCATTTTTGCGCAAGTCCCATCTAGCTTATTCTCCAGGCGCTATGTTAGTCCAGGTAGTGCAGTCGTACAGTAGCACTTATACAACTACTGCTTGGAAGAATTTTCGCTTTAATCTCTCAGCAAGATCAGATTTCCATATCACTGACAATTTGTTTAAAGCAGCCCATACCTTTCCAATGCGTGCATTAATGTCGCTTTCTGTTGATGAAAATCTCCAGACACAATGGTAAACTCCGGAAATCGTTGAAACAATTCACGTACATTTATATTATAGGTATATGATATTTGTCTGCAAGTATATGCCATATTGACACAAATACGTGGTAGGTAGATGCAAAAAATATAGCGGCCTGGCACCTCAACGTTAAGCAAGGCACGAAGAGGGGTGAGGCAGAGAGGAGAGTAGCCTCGACAGAAAAGAGATCCAGAAAGAGGGACAAATGCCAACAGCCACAGAAAGTATCATTTAGTAAATTAGTAAAAGGCTACCAATCGGTAGGTAGACCATGCCTATGCTTTAAAGATGGCTGCGGGAGAAACATTAGGATATGTCACTTTGATACAAACACGTGTAAGGTAGATGCAGAAAATCGAGCTACCTGGCGCCTTAGTGTTAAACAAGGCACAAAGAGGAGAGGGACACAGTGGAGAGTAGCCTCAATAGCAAAGACAGTCAGAAAGAGGGAGAGAAATCAGCATCCTCAAAAAGCATCGCAGTTTGTGTGCAGTTAGTGCACCAAAGACTGTCACTCAAAAATTGGCCTGCTGAGTCACTTGCGTAGGTGCAGATAACATTTTTATGTTTTATTTTGGATACTACGCCATCGTCCAGGATCGAATAATAACAATATATGATATTGGTTACTTTTGATTATTTTTTTTATGTTTGAAATTAGATTTTTTTTTTAAAGAATGAAAGCTCCCTTGTGAATTATTATAAATGAAGCGCATGGATTTTATTTAGCATTACTGAATAATTTGACAAAGACGTATTAATGTTTCCTTAAACCAGTTATTCAATAATATATACTATGATATTCACCATGGGAAATACGATGGAAATAAAATGAGAAAGATCTGGCATATAATTTTGTTTTTGCGTTGAGGTTCCTGGAGACCTGTAATTTATTTTAAGGATTAATGAAGGGTTAAAAGTTTTAGAAACGCTGTTCTAGCTTTTGGAAATTTTCTATTAAAAAATAACCTGGTAATAGGACATATGTGTCCGAATTTCTCTACCCCCTCTCTCTTTGTCTTTCTCTCTCTCTCTCACTCTCCCCTCTCTCTCTCTCTCTCTTTCTCTCTCTCTCTTTCTCTCTCCGTTCAAATATATTTATTATTATACTAAAGCTGAGCGAATCAACTTTTGTCTCCTAAAGGCTTTATTACTGTTAAGTTTAATGACATGAAAATTATACTGAATCATTCCTTACTTTTTGGATCGAATTATGTTTGAAAAAATTGCGTTTTAATTGGTACAATTAGTAGTAATTGGCCATTAAGTCAAAAAATGATCAATCTCTTACTTTACTTTCTGTCTATCACTTTCTTTCCCTCTATGTATTTCTATATAATCTTAGTTTCTCTGGGAGAGAGAGAGAGAGAGAGAGAGAGAGAGAGAGAGAGAGAGAGAGAGAGAGAGGGGGGGATGAGAAGAAAAGACGAACGTTAGAAATAGGGAAAGAAATAAAAAAAGAAAAAGTGACCATAATATGAAGAGAGAAAATAGCAAAGAGCAAAGAGCAAAGAGAGAGAGAGAGAGAGAGAGAGAGAGAGAGAGAGAGAGAGAGAGAGAGAGAGAGAGAGAGAGAGAGAGAGAGAGAGAAATGCGGGAGAATTTTAAAATGTATTTCTATGTTAAATTTCTCAAGCAGCAACCACGGGCTTAAATCAGGTCAAAAATTCCCTTTCTTAGAACGCTTACCATACAAAATGATTTTAATGTTTTGTCCGGCTGTATTTATTATTATTATTATTATTTTAAAATTTTATTCACTTTGCGAACTCACTTTTTCCTTAATCTCAATTAATCACCGAGAGCTGAATGGGTGACCCAAACGGCCACGTCTTGCCTATATATATATATATATATATATATATATATATATATATATACTGAATTTCCTCGTATATCAAATCAATAACTCCATTAACTATAACAACTATTAATAATTATTAATCTATGCCAGTCCCATACCCCCTCAAAAAAGAAAAGCATTCTAATTTTGTGTGTTACGTGTTTGCGATAAGAAAAATTGCAATGTATTGTATAAAAACATAATGAAATATTGTATAATGAATCATATGCTATGATATGTTTATCGTTTATTTTATGATGTGATTAATTTGGTGTGATTAATTTGACAGCTTGGAATTCTCAAAATTCATAAGTCAAAGTATCACTATATATATAATATATATATATATATATATATATATATATATATATATATATATATATATATAAATATTACAGCGACTTAGTTAACGTAGTGTAGGGTCCTGATGTAATCATTTCAATTTGATTGAAACCGTGGTAGACCCTTTATTTTTCCTCTAATAATAATAATAGTAGTCTTATACATATATATATATATATATATTTATAGATATATTAGTAATTTTTCTGAGATGAAATAAAGGAAAATAAAGTGCTCAATTACAAATGTAAGAGCTTTATATATATATATATATATATATATATATATATATATATATATATATATATATTTATATATATATATGGTTAGAATCTCCGCCTGTCAGCTTGGCAGTCGAGGTTTCGAGTCACACACAGAGCAGTCTCCCATGTCTATAACCTTGCTGATGAGACCTAATAGGTCGAAATGTACATTCAGGGATTGACATTTTCTCGATCTGTTTAGCCTTACATTTGAACATATATGCCCGCCTAAATTCATTAATTATTAACTAATTAATTTTCAAAAATTAGGCATGACTACAATTAAGCACATATCCTCGAAAAATTGTCGGCTAAAAGCTATATCAAATAAAGACATTTGTTTGTTTACTTAACCTCATATATATATATATATATATATATATATATAATATATATGTGTGTGTGTGTGTGTGTGTGTGTGTGTACCGCAATGACTATAAGAATTCACTAAGTGAATAAGTATAAAACCTTATTCACTTCGGAATTTTTTCACTAAAATCGAGTGAAAAGTGCTCAATATAAAGAGATAAATAGACGATTAAAATCGAATCATTTAAAACATAGATATATCTTATATATATATACTGTATATTTTAAACGATTCATATTTTAAATCATTCGATTTTAATCGTATATATGTATATATATTCTTGGCAATCGATATAAGCATTGTAATTGCCTTCAAGCAAAATATAAATAATAATATATACTTTATTCAACAATGCTTCTAAAAACAAACACCCAAAATCTTATATATATATTAATATTTTGAATATATATATATATATATATATACATAATATATATATATTATATGTATATATATATATGTGTATGTATATATATATATATATATATATATATATATATATATATATCATAATATGACTATCTTTCATAGGAAATGTCGAAGACTAACTTAATCACACTATACACAATGGGTGTACCACCCGTTGAGTGAAAGATGGGCAGAGAGGTCAAGGTAGGTAACCTGGAGTCGTTTTATCGTACAAGGGTTAAAATAAAATAGGAAGTCTACACATGTTTTTGATAATGATTCACGAAGATGAACGCACATACAATATGAATATTACTTTTCTGAACACTTTCTTTCTCTACATTATAAATTACTCGGATGGTAAAAATCCCAGTTAGGGAAAAATATGTACTTCGAATGTTTTGGGACTTTCGGACAATATTTGAACCCTTGACAAGATATCTATCACCCCCGCCATACACATTTTTACTTTTATATTATTCTAATTGTCCCTCTTGAACCTAGTTGGTTGGTTGGTTGGATTTTACGGCATGTCAACCCCCGAGTTATTTGATGCCGAAGACGTTTTGATCTTATTCATTTTCATTGGGTCTTCAAATTTAAAAAAATATATTTTTTAACACGATTTATAAACTCATTTATTTAGCTACTAGCAGCGGCTACCCGGCGTCGCCTGGGTAGAGAGGGATTTTTAAAGTTAGTCCCGTAGATCCAGTATTACTGAATCGTGAGTTGAATGCTCGTGGGATGTCCCATTTAAATCCCTATGTAAAAAAAAAAGACCTTGCATCGATCCAGCTACTCTGAAAAGAAACGTTAATGTCTATTATCTAAAATATTAAATGAAAAAAAAAACATGCTGTAATCATTTTAATTTTAATTTTTAATTATCTTCACGAATATAAATCAAATCTCTATTATTTTTACTCTAAAACCAAGCCCTGGTGATATCTAATGTGTATATATGTTTACTTTGTCGTTATTTGTTTTATTTTCGAAGTTTTCTCTGGACGTACATATACACACAACTGCCCTTTATATATGTATAGATTTAACGCATAAATGGGAGCGTAACAGGTACTATCACTCCGGGTCAGAGTGGTCCTGGGATTAATGGTAATTATGGTGTTCTCCACACTATCCTGAGCACCGGAATCGCAATCTTACTACTGGATGCAGTTTAACGTCATTCCCAGGACACTAAGACCCTCAGCCGCCGCCTTCTAGCACATATATGATAAACTGTTTGTGGGTTGCCAGGAGAGCAACTGAGAAATACTGTTGAGGCAATCATATATGTGCCAGGGCTTGATGTGACCAGCCGATTGACCCGTAGAGGCCTATCCGACTGTCCCTTTAGGCCAAGTAAGTACAAGGTGGAGTATTGCATGTCATGGACTGCTCAGCCACCAGGATTCCGTCCTTTAGCATCACGGGTCGCCACCCACTGCCAACAGGGGATCCCCATTAAGGGGTTTACGCCTTTGCAGTGGTGCAGCCGGTGTACTCTACATTCACAGCCGACAGCGCTACAACTGGCAGGATATACAGAATTTTAGAAATAATAATGGAAGATTCAAACTGATTCTTTTAAATATAAATAGATGTTTAAATGTTTAGTTTGATATACTTATTTTCACGTTTTATTCTTCCGAAACCATTGAATGCGGGGAAAGTGAGATATTAAAACTAAAATAAAGTTCTTTTCGCTAAAATATTAAATCCGAATCTATAAAATCCTCTTTTTCGCCTGGAAATCAAGACAATATAACATATAAATAAAATCGTGCCAAAAGAAGGGGGGGGGGAAGAAAAGACAACAATGACCAAATAAGTAAGAATCAGAGGTAGCGGGTCAGGGGGGTGGGCGAGTGGGGTGGTAGTAATGCAAATAACAATAAACTTGGGTTGTTTTGTGAGTAATTAATCTACCCAATACAGTGACTTATGAGAGTTCAAACTTACGAGTTTACTGAGTTATCGTAATAAAAATGAAACTGGCAAGGCAAGTTCAATTCCTGAACAAGAGTGTTGGTTGGTTTTACTGCATATCAACCTTTTTGATCTTGGATCTTGCTAATGAATTGAAAAGGCTGTGGAATACGAAAGTGCACAGGAAAATAAGATTTACGAATATTTTCATGGAGAAAATTAAAGTTTAGTAAACCTTCATTATCCAGCAAATATCATACTTGCTATTCAGTACTAATGGTTTGGTTTGGTTTGTTTTACAGCATATCAATCTCGGTGGGTAATTTAATGCCGACAAAGTACTCGATCGATTTTTTTTTGCTTTGTGTTGACGTACAAGTGATGGTACTATTATAGTATGTGGCCTACCTTTTGAATGTGGCCTATGAAATCATGTCTCTCTTATAGTATGTGGCCTACCATAAAAAGCATATAAGGTTATAATAATAACTGCTAACCCTAACCCTAACCTTAACCCTATTTAAGAATTTTAGAATATTTTAGAATCAAATAGATCTCTGATTCATGTAAATTATTGATACATTCTTTTTTTAAAAATTATTCTTAATTACTATATACAGCTTATGATTTAATCGCATTTCTTGAAATTGAATATATGTAAAAAAATAATTAGTTTCAATAAATTGCCTACTAATCATATCTATAAATATACATTCACTGAGGTAGGACACATTCAAATCGGGTAGGCCACATACAATAACAGAATCAAAAAGGTAGGCCACATATTATAACGGCATACACACACACACACACACACACACACACACATATATATATATATATATATATATATATATATGAGAAGTAAATAAACAAACGATGTGTTTTTGATATGGCTTTTTTTAGCCGACAAGTTCAAACCCTGAACGAGGCTGGATCCCAACCGGTCTAGCAGATGTAACAATTCATATATAATATATATATATATATATATATATATATATATATATATATATATATATATATATATATATTATCTTGATTTTCCGGGCTGCTGTCCTCATCTTTATTCTGATATTATTAAAACACAAAGTTTTGGCTGTTCTAGCCTCCGGTCTTCTTTAGGTGTTCCTTGTTCCCAAATAGAGACTATATTTGTTGATACCCAACTGATCTGTTGGGGCTGGCTGGGACCCAAGGCAAATTATTAAGTACAGTAAAGATTTGTAAATGCAGAGTTTTTCTTGCCTTTTAGACTGTTTGCATAATCAGAGTTAAAGAACCCAGTTTGATCTACTATTTACCCATAGCTTGGGGGCAATAGTTGGATTCATGCCTTTCCAAGAGCCTTAGCCCAAAATGCAATGCAAACAGCATCGTCCAAGATGTAAACTTGTGCCGACAGTTCAATTTTCTACGCTGACAACAGTTACACTCAGTTCGCTTCCAAACGCGATAGACTAGGGAAATAAGATTACCATGGAAAGAGTAGCTGCTGTAGATTAATCTTTTGTTTATTAGTTTGTTTTCTTTTGTTTTACGGCATATCAACCACGGTGGGTCATTTAATGCCGGCAAAGTTTTGGAATATTCGCAGCGATAGTGTGGAAGAAAATTGTTAAACTCAATTTTTTTGTAAACAAATTTTCTATTTAACCCATAGATGGGACCCTAACATGTACCACCACTTCAGGTCAGAGTGGACCTGGGAGCAATGGTGATGAAGGGGTGCTTCACATTCTCCAAACCCCCAGACCTGAACCTCACCATCATTTAGAGTTTAACGTCATATCCAGAACACGAAGACCCTCAGCCACCGCCTTCTCGCACCCATATGAAAAATGGGTTAAGGCTTGCCATAAGGGCAATAGGGTCGGGATAATTATATAGGTGCTAGGGATTAACGTGACGATCCGATCGATCGGAGGGGGCCCACGTTGTACATTTCTTGATAAGCATTGCAATTGTTGTACATCCCTATGAGAGATTGCCAAATAGATGAGATCCTAACTGGTACTATGATCTGGCTTAAGGTTTGGCATAAGGGCAATAGGGTCGGGACAATCATATAAATGCTAGGGCTTGACGTGACCAGCAGATTGTTAAGTGGAGGCCTCTCCGACCGCCCGTCTAGCTTAAGTAAGGGCCAAAATGGAGTGTTGCATGACATGGACTGCTCATCTACCAGGATTATTTAAGCATCCTGGGTCGCAACCCACGACCAACAGGTGGTCCCATGTGGGGTAGGGAGTTTAGCCTCTTCAGAAGTGCTACGTATATATATATATATATATATATATATATATATATTATAATGGTATACACAGGAATAACCTACTCGAGTTTCACCATAAGAATCTTCAGGGTTAAATCCACTGAAATAATCAAGATAATGATTAATTCCAACCGATTGTATGCGTGTATTTAGTGGTTATGACGGTTAATGACAGATTCGCAGTTAATGAACGCCGGGATGTAATATTGAAAATGAACGGAGATTTCTTTCTCACCGGTAAGTCACCATTTTCATATATGAAATCATATATATATATATATATATATATATATATATATATATATATATATATAATAATGTTTGTGTATGCGTTTTATTGTTTATATTAGCCAGGGAATCAGTTTGCGTGAACTCAGGTAATTTCTATAAAGTCAACACTCGGTCATCTTGAAATTCAATTTAACCACTTCCTTCATAGTCAAGTGGACACTCGACGCCGAAAGAAAGAATTAAAACCGAAAGTACAGCAAAATGGCCGTATATCTGGAGTCAACATGACGACATGCCGCGCGTAAAGAAAAGAAAGCACTTCAATCCCGCCGAGGACCCTTAAACACTCAAAGGAATTATCAAATTTATTGTGAGGATTTTTTTTATATTGGAATATGTTCGTCTTTATGGCTGATACAAATCAATGCAGACGGTCAAGGCTGTTAGATTTTCTTTGATAGAATATTAAATGGTCTTTTTTTTTTTGCATGCAATCGGAAAACGATAAGCATTTGAATGGGTTGACATGCCGTAAAACCAAACCAACCAACCAACAAATGATTAACATACTTTTGAAACAGAATGATAAAGTGTTTTACATGGATAGGAACTTTCGCTATAAACATGTATTATACGTATTCTGAATATTTTTGAAGATTTGAGTTTCAAGAAATGTGTTTCAAACATTCGTCTATTATTGAAATTAATATAAATTTGAAAAGATCCTGTATGTTAAAATCTAATGAAAACCCGACAAAATCGACCAGTTTCACTATGCTTATTAAACAAGCCAAAACACCTGTGTACAAACACATAAAACTAGTAAAATAACGTTGAAAAGATCCTGTATGTTAAAATATCCGCCCTGTCGGTGGGGCGTTAGTATGTACCGACTGCAGCTCTGCAGAGGAAGAAGACTACCCCAAATGGGGCCACCTGTTGGCCGTGGGTGGCAACCCGTGATGCCTAAGGACGGAGTCTTGGTAGATGAGCAGTCCATGACCTGCAACACAAGTCCACTTAGACCCTTACTTAGGTTAGACGGTCGGTCGGTGAGGCTCCCCCGATCAATCAGCTGGTTACGTCAAGCCCTAGCACCTATATGATTGTCCGAACCCTATTTCCTTTATGGCAAACCCCAATCCCTTTTTATCATATGGGTGCTAGAAGGCGGTGGCTGAGGGCCTACATGTCCTGGGGATGACATTAAACTCTATCAGATGGTGACGTTCCAGTTTTGGAGGTTTGGGGAATGTGTAGCGCCTCTTCATCACCATTGCTTTCTGGTCCACACTGACCCGGAGTGGTAGTACCTGTTAGGGTCCCATCTATAGGTTAAATAGAGAAATGTATTTATAAAAAATTGAGTATCCATTAAGAATGACTTTATTTCAAAACTTTATCGGCATTAAATGACCCACAGAGGTTGATATGCCGTAAAACAAAACAAAACAAACTAAAATCTAAGGAAAACACGTCAAAATCGACCAGTTTCACTATGCTTACTAAACAACCCAAAACACTTGTGTACAAACACTTAAGATTAGTAAAATTACGTTTTAACTGCTGTTCATATATATATATATATATATATAATATATATATATATATATATATATATATATATGGTGTGAAAATAAAATGGAAATTAATCCGACAGTATGAATAAGATATAATGAAAAAACAAACGATGTTTACAACTGAAATAGGCTCACTTTCTCTTCTGATGAGCCTATTTCAGTTGTAAACATCGTTGTTTTTTCATTATATCTTATTCATATATATATATATATATATATATATATATATATATATATATATATAATTCAATTATTCAATTATTCAATTCATCTTATTCAATGAACACACGTGTAATCGCTGCAATTAATCGGTAACTCGATTAATTAAGTGGATTTAACCCTGAAGATCCTAATGGTGAAACTCGAATAGGTTTCTACTGTATCCATTTCTTTAATATAATATTATATATATATATATATATATATATATATATAATAGAGAGAGAGAGAGAGAGAGAGAGATAAAAGGATATGAAAACAACACAATATGCTGTTAAAGTGAAAACATTTTATAACATATTCATAGCTAATATTGAACAATATTTCGATTTTATAAAAATCATCTTCAGAGCTTGTTTATACTCCCTACTATCAAGAGCGGAGACTAAAGTCATATGATTTTCGATATGATAGCCATAGGTTTTCGTTTTAAATTCATATAACTTTCGTCTCCGCTCTTGATAGTAAGGAATATAAACAAGCTCTGAAGATGATTTTTATAAAATCGAAATATTGTTCAATATCAGCTATGAACATGTTATAAAATGTTTTCACTTTAACAGCATATTGTGTTGTTTTCATATCATACCGTCAGATTCATTTCCTTTCTTTTAACATATATATATATATATATATATATATATATATATATATATATATATATATATATATATATATAGTGTTGCACTATATTTGATAAATGTTTAACTCGAAACTTTTGGAAAATCTAAAAAATTTGTGTTGAATACAATTTCGAAAATTGCTCGTACAAAGCTACCACTTTTTGCTATGTATTTTCGGTTATTAAAAAATCTGAACAAGCGCTTAAAACTAGTTAAATAAAATTGCAAATGTGGTTTTTAGCAAACATATATAGAGACGAAATATATCTCTTAATTGTTAAGCAGTGAAATTTTGTTTAGATTTGAAAAAGTTATGTATGTTAAAATCTAATTGAAACACATTAAAATTGACCGGTTTTCACTATGTGTTAGGGTTTATTAAAAAATCCAGATAGCTCCAAAAATTTGTACTCGTTTTCAATTAGCAAATGTATCTCTTAATTTCTATTCGGTTTATCTATCCAACTTAAAAAAAAGTAGACTCTCATTGTGTTAAGATTCTTGTGGCCATTGCTAGGTGGGGGCCTCTACAATCACCCGTCTAACCTAAGTAAGGGCCAAAATGGAGTGTTGCATGTCATGGACTGCTCATCCACCAAGATTCCGTCTTTAAGCATCAAAGGTATCTGCAGGTGAGAGCACTTTCCAGTGGAGATCCCTTGTAGCATTAAGTTTGATACTTGTTTTGCAGTATCCTATAATTATTTTCTATTGGACCGTGTATCTTGAATCCTATGACCCTTGTTAAGCAGAATTCTTGTTTGTTGGTCCGTTCGTTCGTGTTAAGCACGAGCAACTGAACGCCTTTACCCCCAAGGCCTTTAAATAGTTAACCAACTACGTATTCGAGCGTGTTTATTGGCTGACTGAATCCATGCGGCCACGAAGAGTTTATAAATTTAAGCTGTGACCTCCAGCACACCTTATATACAAAAAAATATTCCAACACATTGTGTAATGGTTATCGTCATGCAAAATAGACACAGCGAACTGAGTTAAAATCCTGAATGTCACTGTTTGCAATTCAGATAGTGCTAAAAACCTTGGGAAATACACAGTCGATAAAACGTCCACCTGGGAACCACACAGTTCCTGGATCGATACCGGCTCTCGCTAACTCAGCGAATGAGTAGTACAGGGATATGTGCAGTAAAGTGAAGAGCAGATGGTATGTTTGGCGCTCTATATCAGACGCAAAAACTATCTTTGACCTAGCGTTAGGGAACAGGGGATAGTCTCCCTCGCTGTCTGACTGTTTAGGCCACCCCGACGACTTTACTTATTTTTATGGGTAAATAGTAGTATAGACTGGGCTCTTTAATCTTGGTATGGCTAAAACAGTGTATACTTATCACTATTTCTCTTTGTTTTATTTTACGGCATATCAACCTCTATGGGTCATTTAATGCCTGCAAAATTTTGAATTTCTCAAAAACTTTTTCCATTCTCGAAGTTTATTCTTTCTGCATGGTGACTGCCTTAATAGACGTGAATTAAACCTAAGTTCGCAGATAAAATATCAATGTAATTAGATACATACATACAAAACTAATATATATATATATATATATATATATATATATATATATATATATATATATAATTCTTTCACGTTTTGATCCCGGCTAGAGGTAGCTGTTAAAATGTCGAGCCGCACTGATGAAAAGTAAACTTCGAAACCCGTGTCTGTGGTTGACTTATATATATATATATATATATATATATATATATATACTAAAGCTGAGTGAATCAATGACTGTTTGCTAAAGGTGTTTTTTTCTGTTTAATTTAATGACTGACTGACACGAAATTCATATAAAATATTCCTTAATTCTAGAATTGTGTTATGTTTGAAAAAATCCATTTAATTGGTTCTAATTAGTCGTAATATGGTATTAAATCAAAAACTCACACGTCTCTTACTTTTTATTCTGCCTGTCACTTTCCCCCTCTCTAAGTATATCTTGATTACCTCCTCGTTATATATGTTAGTGTCTCTGTGAGTTTAAAGAGAGTGATTAGAGAATGTGAAATATATTTGTATGTAAAGTTTCAGAAGCTGTAGCTTGAATCAGGTCCATTTAAATCCAAATTAGATCAAACGTTTCCTTTCTTAGAAATCTTAAAAAGTGATTTCAATGGGTTTTTAAAAATTCTACGGCATTATTATTATTATTATTATTATTATTATTATTATTATTATTATTATTATATTTTTTAAAATTTAATTCGCTTTGCAAACACCCTAATCCCAATTATCTAACCAGAGTTCAATTGGTGACACAACGGGTCACGTTTTTTCTAGCATATATATATATATATAAATATATATATATATATATATATGTACCAAGCCTGACATACACAGACACACAAATATATATATTATATATATATATATATATGTGTGTGTGTGTGTGTGTGTGTGTGTGTGTGTGTATGTGTGTATGTTCACGGGGTTGTGTGTTTGTGTTTAGATGGGGAGTGTTCTGAGGGAGTTTCTCTGTGTATTTGCCAATATGTGTATCTATGTGTGTGTGTGTGTGTCTTGGTTTTATCATTCATCAATGTTGTTTCCGCTATACATCGGCTTGATGGAGATTCACACCGGGATGGTGGGCCAGTGAAATATGATTGATAGTATCTTGTCTCAACTCTGACACAGGCCCTTACCTGCGTCACTTTCTGGGTCCTCCTCTTCCCGACGGCCGAAGGCAAAACGAGTGCGAAAAACCAAACACATCCTTTATGCTGATGGACATCGTACTAACAGTTTTAGGCCTGTCACTCATAATTCTCTCTTTCTACTTTTTTTTACTCACGTGCGCATAATCACGTACACACACACACACACACACACACAAACACACACACACACACACACACACACACACACACACACACATATATATATATATATATATATATATATATATATATATATATATATATATATATATCTTAAGGACTATGCCCATTATTCTTTGTTTTTATATTAAAGTAAATACCTTTCTTTTCCTCTCGCTGTTTTTCTCTTGTTTCCATAGGGTTAATTATTATTATTATTATTATTATTATTATTATTATTATTTTATTATTATTATTATTATTATTATTATTATTATTATTATCTTCTTTTGAGTTTTCACATCAGCGTTAGCTGATGGTCTTTCACTGGAGTCTGGGTGACAGCAAGTCTCCTCAGGTCTCCAGGACTCTTCTGAGTATTCTGGCAGATTGCAGCAATGCAGTGTTCTGAATGGTTTCAATTCTTCCTCTGATTTCCAAACTTTCCAAACCCTTTTCCAATCCTTTTGGGACCGTTCCAAGTGCACCAACTACAATTGGTATCACTTTGACCTTCATATTCCATAACTTTTTCAGTTCTCTGGCAAGGTCCAGGTATTTGTCCATTCTTTCATTTTCCTTTAGCCTCACCCTGTGATCTGCTGGCACTGCAAAATCCACCAGTTGGCAAGTTCTTTCTTTTTTGTTAATCAACACTAGATCTGGTCTTCTTGCTGGGATAAGATGATCCGTTTTTATTTCAAAGTCCCAGAGAATTTTATGCGTTTCGTTCACAAGAACAGATTCTGGTTTATGCATATACCATTTTGTTGTAGGGTCAAATTTAAATTTTTTGCATAATTCCCAGTGGATTACCTTCCCAACCCAATCGTGTCTAGTTTTGTATTCTCGTTGTGCTAGTTTGCTACATTCGCAGAGTATATGGTTTAAAGTCTCATCTCTATTACCGCAAAGTCTACATTTACTATTTAGTTGGGTCTTATCAATTTTCGCTTTGATGTAGTTTGTCCCTATGGCATTATTTTGTGCAGCAATTATAAGTGATTCTGTTTCTCTTTTGAGGTTTCCCTTTCTTAACCATGTCTTCATTCGAGTTTTTCACACCGGCCTTAGCCGGTGGTTTACTGGAGGCTGAGTGGCAGCATGTCTCCTCTAGGACTCTTCTGTGTATTCTAGCCAATCCTAACAATGCTGTAATTTGGATGATCCCGATTCAACCTGTGATTTCCATTAGTATTATTATTTTCATTCCTTTGAGTTTTTTTCACATAGTATTAGTTGATGGTATTTCACTGGAGTCTGAGTGACAACAAGTCCCCTCAAGTTTCCAGGACTCTTCTGAGTATTCCAGCTGATCTCAACAATGCTGTAATCTGGATGGTCTCGATTCTTCCTTTGATTTCCAGTTCATCCAGACTTTTTTCCAGACCCCTGGGGATCATTCCTAGGGCACCAATTACAATTGGCACAACATTCACCATCATGTTCCTCAGTTTTTTCACTCCTCGCGAGTTTTTCGCACCAGTTTTAACTTGTGGTCTTTCCCAAGATTCTGAGTGACAGCAAGTCTCCTCAGATCACCACGACCATTCCGAATATTTTAGGCGATCTCAACAATGCTGTTGTTTGGATGATATCGATTCTTCCTTAGATTTCCAATTCCTCCAGATCAAGTCCTTGTAGGATTGATCTAAGGCTCCCAACTTCAATTGGTATCCCTTTTATCCTTTCACAGTTTCTTTATCTATCTGGGAAAGTCCAAGTATTTTTCATCTTTTCGTGTTCTTCTTTTTCATCCCGTGGTACACCGGAACAGCGAAGTCCACTAGATGACACGTTTTTTCTCTAGTTGATTAACACTAGGTGTGGTCTTCTGGCCAGGATTAGGTGATCCATTTGTATCTCAAAATGCCAGATAATTTCTGCGTGTTATTCTCTTTGACAAATTCCGTTTTGTACATATGCCATCTATACATATATAAAAGGGCGGTTGTGTGTATCTGTATGTCCGGTGTAAACTTCGAAAATAAAACAATTAACGACAAAGTAAATATATATACACATTAAATATCACCTGAGCTTGTTTTTTTTAGCAAAAATAATGAAGATTTGATTTATATTTGGGAAGATATTTAAAAATTCAATTTAGAAAAGTAACAGAAGGAAAAGTCATTTGCATGTTATTTTGTTTATCTTTTTTTTTGCATGTTTTTTTTTTTCGCTTTGAAATATTACATTGATTGATTGAATTAATTGCATCATTTATATCGTTGTTTTTTTATTGTAAATCATTGAATGGAAATGTCTTAAATTAAATCGTTATACATTTCCATGGGGACTTTTATGGGGCAACCAGCGAGGATCTCACTCGCAATAAGTAATAATAGATCTGCGAGACTAACTTTAAAAATCCCCCTCTACCCAGACGACGCCGGGTAGCCACTTCTAGTTAGACATAACGGTCAAAATTTAATTATTGCACAGTTTCCAGTAGATCAACTTTTCACACCCAGTCGTGTCTAGACTTTATTCCATTTGTGGCATTTTATTGCATTCACTTATAACACTACAAGTGTTATGGGTTGATTGGTGATCTTTTAATTAATTACTAATTAATTAAAACAACTGTTAAGTTTCTGACCGCCATCATTGGCCAGTTGAAAAGGACTTAAAGTAAGTAAGTCCTGAGTTATAGAATCCTTTGGTAAGTGAATAAGTCCTGAGTTATGGAATCCTACGTAGTGTCAAAAGGTCCAGTGATATAATCCTATGTTCCGTCGTCCATGAAGGTTCAAAGCAGTGTGTAGGTATGACCAGAACAGCCGGTATAAATAATAATATCAGCAGCAGAGTATTGCCAGTGATTGGCCAAGAATATGGTCACATGATTATCGCCGAGTCTATAAATAAAATAGGTATCTAGGACACACATTATAATAGAAAATCTCAACAACTACCCTAATTATTAATTAGAGTAGTTTGTTAAAAGTTAAAAGACTTTAAGAAAATGTTCCGAGGAGGTCTAGACGCCATAAATAACAGAAATTCAAGAAGTAGGGTAAAGCGGAGAACGTCCACCGGAGTCAGGCACATCGAAACCAGAGAGCTCGCTATAGCTCGGGGCCCTTGCCGATACACTCCGCCATCTTACCACTCGATACCAAATTGATAATTTAACCAAAGATAACTAGCTGTAGATCGCCAGTCAACTGAGAAAGAAATTAACTCGCTTTTCTGACATTATACAAAATTACTAATCATTGTATGAAAAAAAAAAGTATATATTTTGTACATAATCATCAGAAGGTGTTCCTGTTTGTTTTGTTTAATTGACCCCATTGACAGCTTTTGGTTATCATATTTCAGCCGAGTTGGTGTAAAGGAACGAAACCAGATCTTTTTCGACCTTCCTGTAAATCAACAAACAACATAAGAACGGGAGGTTGGAACGGGCAGTTCCGAAGAGTTTTTGTTTACCCGCATCACAACACATTCCGATAGAACGACAGTAATACTGGGCCGGAGCATCGTTCCATAAATTGAAACGCCGCCCCAGCAAAGTATTATACACTGCTTACATCCCAATGCCCTTAGGAAAGTTCATTAATGAGTATTTAATTCAGAGTCAAAATCATTAATATACAGAATAAATCTATTTATCAATTATGTCTCTATGAAAATCTCAGTTAGATTTACCTCATAACAGCCCATGTTATTAGAGTATTTGCCTTTTATCTCTCTTATAGGATATTTTTATGTGAGCCCACCCACAAGCCGAAGCTCATGGGTGGTAGGCACAAAAATCCGTTGATCCTATCGGCATTCTCCCTCAAGGGGGCGGCTCAGGCACTGGGCAATATACCCAGCCCTGTCCCTTTAAATCAAGTGTCAGGTATTGCCTGGAGGGATAGCCCCCTGGGATCAACGCTGCTAATTATCACTAATATTCCAGTGGCCGAAGCCACCGGACCCCCACCCCGGAGTCTGGGTTATTAGTACATTCAAAATCCTGCAATGTGTCTTATATATTACTAAGAGATAAAGATTTACATAATATATGGTTGGTTAATTTGCATACTGGTTTTGACAAAACATTCTTTAGTAAATAAGTACTTGGTGTTATTGATCTCTAATATCATTGTTTTATTCTTCAACATATTAAAATCAATCCTATGAATGATTATATATA
>CM042146.1:59257728-59260228 GCA_023376005.1 Doryteuthis pealeii | reverse complement strand
AGAGAGAGAAAGAGTGAAACTGTGAGAGAAATAGAATATGTGTGTGAAAGAGAAAGAGTTTCTGACATAAAAAGAGATAGAGAGTGTGTGTGAGAGGAAAAGAAAGATTATATGTATGGGCACGTGATTGTGTATGTGTGTGTGTATGAAACACACAGAGAGAAAGAGAGAGGGGGGCGTGAATTTTTGTTGCCCCTACTTATATCTGCGAAGTGGAGTTGGAGCCTGACCATGGCAGGCTATTCCAAATAGAGTGCCGTAAAAAACAATTTTTATTCGTGGTTAGCAAGGACACTGTTTATACGATTCCACACGAGATACATGAAGTCAATAGTTCATCAAATCAGGTTATGATCGTATACTTTATCATCTCCTTCCCCTGACAGTTCCTTCCATAGATAGATAAATACTTACATATGTGAATCTGTCTTTATAAGTAGATGAGGCGGTGTCAATAATTCGGTAGCCTGATAAGTAAGTGTTAGCTGGATTTTGATCTTAAGTTTTCTCTGTATAATGTCCGGTTGGTGTGATTAATGTCCTCGGCTGAATTAAGTGCCTTTACAAAGAAGGAGATAATGTTAGAAAATAAATATTTGGTTGTTGAAACATTTTTTTATTATTAGGCTTATTGTCGAATATGAGTATGTTTGTAGGAATATATGATTATTTACTAAGCTTGGCTTAGATGTGGATCAAGGCAAGACGTTTGGGGGCGCTCAGTGAACTCACTAACAAAGTTTTGTGAATCTAGCTGGCTAACCATTACACCACGAACTGGGCCATGTAGGAACATATATATATATATATACCAACCCCACGAGCAGGATGTGACACAAGGTCAATTTCTTAAGCGGAGTTCAACAAGTTTGAATTCAGAATGTTCCTTCTCCTAGACCGGTTGCTTAACCAAGGTTAAATAGCCGAGTCTGCCCTAGCTGGAGGGAGAGTAGGATTCACACCTTTCCCACGGGTATTAGCGCAAAGTGAAATGCATTTACAACATCCAGGATTTGAACTCGGGGCGACGAGTCCATTTGCCATGACTTGTAGGAACATATATATGATCGTAATTCAGTCATCGTATTTTTAATTAAATACAATGTAACTAACAAAATCTACACACACGCGCATGCACACACACACACACACACAAAAAAAAAAAGCAAACTATATTATCAATATCACCACACACACACACACACACACACACACACACACACACACACAGAGGTATATATATATATATATATATATATAAATGGATACTCTCGTCGATTTTCGACGCATGAGTGTTCATTCAGTGAACAATAGTGTTTTGTTTATAATGGTGAAGGCATGTGTTGGACCATTCCGCACTTTTTGCACAGTCGATAGGAAAGAATTGGTGCACAAGGAATGCCACAAATCAAATCAACGACTGACCTCAGGATTTTTTAATTCAGAGTTTTCTTTCTCCTAGACTGGTTACCTACCCGAAGTTAAAGAGCCCTACTATTTTACCTATACATGGGGGGTGAATATATTTATTATGTTATTTATTTTATTTATTATGTTATTTATTTTTCTTCGACCTTAGGTCATCGTCAGGAGAACATTTCTTGTGAATGAAATTGGTTTTTAGAAAGTTTCAAAAAGATTTGTAAGCGTTTGACAAGCTACTATAATCTGGGAAGAGAAATGTAACAATTCAAAAGGACCAGTCCTATTTCATTAAAAAAGTCTTATATATATATATATAATATATATATTATATATATATATATATAATATAGTTGAAAATGGAAGCGAATCCGACGGTATTTTGAAATGAAAAATAAAGGACAGAAAATGTTGAATGGATAAAACAGGATTTATTTTATTATACTGATACGTGTTTCGGCTAGGGGTTTACCCATGTTTACATGTATTCTATCTATTATTATTTTGAATACAAAATAAAATAAGATAACAATAATAGAAAAACTAGAAACAAAATTTAGTATAAAAAGAAATAACAGCCTTCGTCAGAGTAAATCCTTGTTGTTTTAAATCAAATCGATTGAAAAACAGAGAATATATATATATATATATATATATATATAATATATAATGAAAATGCTTGGGCCTATATATACCTATGTGCCAGTTGATGCTGGGTAGTTGCTTCTAGTCCAAATTACAGGAGAATCCAAACCCATTGCATTTTGACTGGTAGCGTAATCTTCTACACTGATGTGTGTGTCTCTGTCAAGCAATAAGATGTGTGTTCATGTTTGACACAAAGAAAAGAAAACCAAGATCTTAAAAAGCTTTGCCTGATTTGTTCCTAGAAAACCCTGAGAATATATTTCCTAAGAGATGTAAATCACGTACAACAGTTGAGTGATTAAAAAAAAACAGAAGAAAGAGCTTAATCAGCTTTAATTACAATTTTTTTGGCTTACAATCAAGTCACGGTGAAAGCACATCTTCCACCTTGATCACCAAATGATTTCTTTCCCGTTACTTTAAGAACCAT
>CM042146.1:59252728-59255228 GCA_023376005.1 Doryteuthis pealeii | reverse complement strand
TGTGAGTTTTTGTTCCTTCGTAATAAACTATATATATATGTAGATATATGCGATTGTGTATGCTAGTATGTGCGTGAGTGTGGGCACTTATCTCTCCCTTGGTTAGGGTGGGAATCAAGATCATTTCTTTCACGCAGTAACGCTGGTTTTCAATTAAAGTTTTACTTGTCTTAGACTGGTTTCCTAAGAAAGGCTTAAGACCCCAGTTTTTGTGCTTTTGTGTTTTTATATATATATGCATATATATATTGGTTTGGTGGTTGGTCTATCACAATGCAAGTGTAAAGAAAAATAATGTGAATATGGTGTTGTTTTATTCTTAATATTTCGAGATAAAATCTCTTCTACTTGAAATATTAAGAATACAAAATTACAGGTTAATTAACAACACCCTTTTTACCTTATTTTCTTTACTCTTGCATTGTAATAGCCTTCGAAACCAACCACCAAACCAATATAAACACAATGCTTTAAGCAAATTATAAAATACTTATATATACTAGCAAATATATGCACCCTCTGGGTGCAAGTATTTAAGTTTTAATGTAATAAAACGTTATACCAAATTAGAAAGGCTAATGAAACTAAATAAGAATGCAGATAAAAAGATTTTAGACAGTGAGGGGGGTATAATCGAAAAATAGAACACCTGAAGCTTACTCTTTTATCTCGTCTTTCATTGCTAAATTTTCCTAATTTAACTATTCTGTTATAATAGGATGTAAATAATAAAATTACAATTATGTCTTCTTGTCAATTAATTTCTTTTAAGATGTATCCACAAGACTTTTGCTCATATTCATTAAGTTAAAACCAAATAATTAGAAATCAATAATACTAAACACATATTTATTAAAATCAAATTTTTAATATCAATATGCAAATTAGCCTTCCCGTTCACACTGTAAACCACTATTTTGTTGTATATATAAATACAATTGCATGTTATTAGTATCTAGATATGGTCAATAGTATTAATAATGTAAAACAATTTTATTCATAATTGGGGTTTAGAAAAAAAATAAAATCACGGTGAATGTGACGTAAATAACTAAGGGAATTGTAACTTGAGTAGTAATATAGTTTCGGTTACAGACAGAAAAACACTCAATCTCCATTATAATAAGATATATGTGTGTGTGTATGTGTGTGTGGGTATGTGTGTTTGTGGGGGTCCTGTGTGTTTAATTCTATTTGGAATCATCATTATCTCCTATGCATCCTCAATGCATGCTCATGTTGATGCACACTTATAGATTTATACAAGTATTTTTACAAATCCCAAAGAGAGTTCAATGTATGATAATTAAAAAATCGATTATATAAAGAGCGATATTCCCCATTTCTATATGAAAGAAAAACTTTTAATAATAATAATAATAATAATAATAATAATAATGATTATTATTATTATTATTATTATTATTATTATTATTATTATTATTATTATTTACTTTTTTTGAGTTTTCACATCAGTGTTAGCTGATGGTCTTTCATTGGAGTCTGAGTGACAGCAAGTCCCCTCAGGTCTCCAGGACTCTTCTGAGTATTCTGGGAGAGTACAGTGTTCTGAATGGTTTCAATCTTTCCTCTGATATCCAAACTTTCCAAACCCTTTTCTAATCCTTTTGGGACTGTTCCAAGTGCACCAACTACAATTGGTATCACTTTCACTTTCATATTCCATAACTTTTTCAGTTCTCTGGCAAGGTCCAGATATTTGTCCATTTTTTATTTTCCCTTAGCTTCGCCCTGTGATCTGCTGACACTGCAAAATCGACCAGTTGACAAGTTCTTTCTTTTTTGTTTATCAACACTAGGTCTGGTCTTCTTGCTGGGATAAGGTGATCCGTTTTTATTTCCCAGAGAATTTTGTGCGTTTCGTTCTCAAGAACAGATTCTGGTTTATGCATATACTATTTTGTTGTGTGGTCAAAATTTAATTTTTTGCATAATTCCCAGTGGATCACCTTCCCAACCCAGTCGTGTCTAGTTTTGTATTCTCGTTGTGCTAGTTTGCTACATTCGCAGAGTATATGGTTTACAGTCTCATCTCTATTACCGCAAAGTCTACATTTACTATTATGTTGGGTCTTATCAATTTTCGCTTATTATTATTATTATTATTATTATTATTATTATTATTATTATTATTATAAGTTGGTCCACTTGGGACGGTCCCAATAAACTTGGGAAAAAGACTGGGGGATCTGGAAATGAGAGGAAGAATTGAGACCATCCAGACTACTGCACAGCTGAAATCGGCTAGAATACTCAGAAGAGTCCTCGAGACCTAAGGAGACTTGTTGTCACTCAGACTTCAGTGAAATACCATCAGCTAAGGCTGATGTTAAAAAATACAAAATATTCAATATATATATATATATATATATAATATATATATATATATATTATGTGTGTGTGGTGTGTGTGTGTGTGTGTGTGTGGGTATATGCTCCAAAAATCCCGTAGAACCATCTAGAGGGGACTTTAAAGAAGT
>CM042146.1:59237728-59250228 GCA_023376005.1 Doryteuthis pealeii | reverse complement strand
TGACGGCATATAAGACGCATGGGCACCCCCATTGCAGCAGGTCAGATTCATGAAAAAAGTTTTTTAGTGTATTTAAGCATATATTGTTGAAAAAAAGTCTAGCTGTGCATTACACAAACAGAAACATAGCTGTATAAAAGCAAGTTGGCAGTACAGGCAAGTAATAAGCATACCAAGACATCTCAATAGCAGGAAATAATAATAGAATAATAAAAATAAAATCAATAATAATAATAATAAGATTTTTTATACAATTTGTTGAAATTCAAAACCTGTGGTTGTTTTTTCTTCGCCACCATACGTTCCTGTTAACCTTAATTATAACAATATCAGCAACAAAATAACGATGCATAGAGTTTAGGGTGGGTAAAATTACTGAACGTAAGCTGTGTTAGTGAGAATCATAGAGAAGATTTGCCTAGGCCTACGGGGGTTCTCAAACTTCGCCTACGATGTATAAGATGCAGGGCGATTTTTTTAGTCAAAATTTTTGAAAAAAAAAGCGTCCTATATGCCGTCAAATACGATTATATATATTATATATATATATATATATATTATATATATATATATACATGACATGAGTAACATAGCTTGACCAATAAAAGCTCTAGTGAAAATGGTATATACTCCCTCGCAGGCCATTCTGCGGACTTTACTATTTTATGCACATATATATTATATATATATATATATATATATATTATATATATAAATTTGTGATGAAACAAAGAAATCACAGTGCTCAACCACACATTTGTAGGAGTTTTGTTTATTTATTTATTCTATATATATATAGTTATATATATATAATATATATATATATAGTTTTTGTCCGCATATTCATGCATACTTCACACACACACACACATACATACACACACTCTCTCTCTCACTCACACACACACCACACACACACACACACATATATTATATATATATATATATATATATATATATGATTCTTCCATTCGGTCGACATTAAGCATTTGTGACATTGTAAATGCTTATGCCTAGTCACGTGTTGTACTCATAATGGCTGCAACGGAGTTTCCTGCTGAGAGCATTTACGAACACAGCCAACGTAGGAAAAAAAATCAGCTCGCATATTTCGCATCATCTTCATTTGGCTTGTCACAGTGGCCGCTTCGTGAGTGGATCAGATGGATGCCAGTCCCCCCGAATTAGAGCCGAACGTCTGTTTTATCTCGTGCTGTGTCTTGATCCGTTTTGACATTTTAATCTCGGCTCAAAAAAAACGAAAAAAAAAGGAAGAAAAAAATGTCTCGTTCACCAACGCAAGTGAACCCGGAACTGAGCTCCTGTCTTTGCACTCCCACGCACACTCGACCTTGTGCATTGAAACCGATCATTTTTATTTTAAAGCTCTTTAATCACCTTTAGAATATAATCGTCTTTAGGTGTCCTTTTGCCTTCTCATCTTACAATTACTTTCTCTGTGTTTTATTATATATATTTGCCAACCCCTCCGTACGAGCAGGATGTGACACATGGTCAAATTCTTTAGCGATCCTGATGAGAATTTTCTAAGTTCCGGGTCCAATTCCTATAAGGGTATATAAAAAAATGCTAAATAAGGCCTTTTTATTTAAAGTTACCTGTTATTTCCCATAAATCAAAGACTTCTAAATATGTTTAATATTACCTTTAAACAAAGGCTATCAGTTGGGGTAGATTAGGAAAATAAATGTGACTTCCGGGTGGAATGAGGCGTTATACGATGTTAAGAGTTAACAGGTTTAAATTCAGAGTGTTCCTTCACCTAGACTGGTTACCTAGCCATGGTTAAAGATCTCAGTCTTCCCTTCTATTTATCCATAGCTGGCGGGAGTAGTTGGATACATACCTTTCCCAAGGATATTAGCGCTATGTGAAATGTAAATAGCCTCGTCTAGGATTTGAACTCGCGTTTACGAGTCCATTTCCTACGACACGAACCATTGCACCACGCGACTCTGTATCATATTATAGTGGAGGTTATGTGTCTGTAACTGAAACTACGTTACCACCAACGTCACAATTCCTTTAGTTATTTACAATATATTCTCAAGGGTTATTAAATAATCATTATCTAATCTTAGCATTTTATGCATTAACAATGTCTCTATTAAGATCTATCTGAGATAGATTTGCCTCAAAACAACCCATATTATTAATGTGTTTAAAATCCTGCAGTGCGTTATATACCATTAAGAAATAAGTGTTTACATAATATATGATGTGAATAATTTGCACACTGGTTTTAGCAAAATCCTTTTTGATAAATAATTACTTGGTGTTATTGATTTCTAATGTTATTGTTTTATTCTTAAACGTATTAAAAGCAATCCTATGTATAATTTTATATTGAAATCAATTATGATAAAGTAATAATCAATGTAATCCTTTTTTGTTCGTATTTAATTTCATTAATGTTTCCAATTCAATATAAGGTATAAATTTGTAGAAATCAGTGTAATCTTGTAATACGACAAGAAAGTTCCCGAGTTCGAAAAGAAGGTTCCCGAGTTCGAGAAGAAGGTTCCCGAGTTCGAGAAGGTTCCCGAGTCTGACAAGAAATACCTGAAGAAGGGCATATCGGCCGAAACGTTGTACAAGTAACAATGAAGATGGGGACAATAGTCCGAATAACGCAGATAATGCTAATCTTTAAGCCTCATCTCAAACATTCAGAGAAATTTTTTTAATGTTCGTATTTGATTTCATTAGTCCTTCCAATTCAATATAATGTGTAAGTATATCAAACCATAAATGCTTGGAGGATCCATTTTTATATTTTGCTAGTTCATTCAAAATATTTTCATTATTCTTCTTATGTACTTGACTCAGTTTAAGTATTCCTATTTGATAACTAACTAGACAAAAAGAACTTGTCATCTCGTGAATTTTATCGTTCCGGCGGACCGCAGCGTGAAAATGAAAGAAAACGAAAATATAGGCAAATACTTGTACCTTACCAGAGAACAGAAATACTGTGAAATTTCAGGGTGACGGAAGCTCCAATTTTAGTTGATGCCTTTGGGACGGCCACCAGAGTTTTGGAAAAAAAGACTGGATGAATTGAAAATTGGAAGCTATTTAGACAACAGCATTGTTAAAATCGGCTAGAACACTCAAAAGACTCATGAAAATCCAAGGCGTTTTGCTGTCCCTTAGACTCCAGTCTCGCTTCACGACCCGAGTCGACTAACCTCGACAAAACCCTAAGCCCAACTCCGTCAAAATCTAAGGCCAACTTCCTCCGGCAAATACTGCCAACCCAACTACTCTCGGCAAATTCCGTAGACCGACTACTTGAAAATCTAAGGCTCCCTCGTTATATAGAGATCGTTGTGGAATGTTCCCGATGTTCGATTATTCTCAATGTTCCACAAGATTCCACCAGTTTAAATATTATTCCATGTCTCACTTAAGAGGTCAACGGGTCAACCATCCATTCGTCTGACAAATCGATCTAAATAAACTTTAACAGCCAAGAAGTCTTAAAATCCTCAGTATCGTAAGACTTTCGGACTTTAGAACTAAGTCACAGATGATAATGATAATTCCATTATCCGTTACAGAATGTTTTGGAAGTTTTGTGTCTCTGCTAAGAAGCTATGTCTGGCTTTTGTCTGGAATTAGATGATCCGTTTGTATCTCAGAGAATTTATGCGTCTCATTCTCTATGAGAAATTCTGATTTGTGGATATAGTAGGTAGTAGAGTGAAATTTGATTTTATGCTCAATTCCCAGTGGATCACCTTTCCCATACAGTCGTATGTTGTCTTGCACCCCGTTTTTGCTAGTTTGATGCATTTGCTTATAATTTCGTCTCTGTGTCCACACCTCCTACAATTGCTATTCTGTTGCGTCTTATATATTTTTGCTATGATGTAATCTGTTCTGATGGACTTGTTTACTGCTATAGTTATTAGTGATTTAGTTTCTTTCTTGGTGTTTCCCTTTCTGCAACATCTCTAGATCTTCGTATGATCATTCGCCTCAGTTTCTTGCTAGAAGATCCATATTGTTGATTTTCTTCCACTTTCTGTATTCATATGTTTTTGTGGGTTTTTCTTCTTTTTGTTCATATATTGCTGCTGTAATTAGTCTTTGGTTCATCTGTCGGAGTTTCCCCATTGTCCATTTAAAGAATGGTCCAGTGTATCTTTCAAGAGGGATAGCCCAGCAGTTTATTCTGTTGACGAGATATCTATTGCAGAGCTTGGTTTCAAGAATACTTTTAAAAAATTATTTTGAAGTACTCTTTTTAGAAATGTTTCTTTCATCCCTGTTTGTTTCATGGTATCCTCGTCCTATATTCTCGAGTAATTGTAATTCTCCTTTTTCCTAAGTATTCTTATATTTTCCTCTTTTTGATAATTCTATTCCTTCCGTTGTTTCTCTTATCCGCTTTTTCATCAGGAGTATTGGCATATTTTTGATGCCAAATCTCATTTCTATATCATCGCTGTGTATTTTTGGTTTTTACAAGGGTTTCTGGTTCTTTTTCATTTTTGATAAAAGTCTTGATATCATCCAGGTACATGAACTGATTTTGTAAAGTCGTAGCCCCCTTTACATTTCCTAAGTATACAATTCAGTGACATCATTGCTCAAATATATAGAATTGCTGAGAGTGAAACCCTTCGAAGATGCCTCCTTGGATTTTTACCACTGCTAGGGTCTCCCCTGCTAATTATTCTACTTTCCAAATTTTCCAGAATTTCTGTTTTGAGTTTGAGTTTTGTTTAACGGTACATCAACCTCTGCAGGTCATTTAATGCCAGAAAATGCTATTTTGGATTTCAGTCTTTTTTAAGTAGTGATCTCGATGGAGATATTCGGTTATGTTTTGTTATATCTTCTTGAAAGAGTTGCTTTTTTTAGAAAATTTAAAATGTTTTCAGGGTTTGTATTCTTAAAGAGGTCCCTGTGATGGAATTTATGACTGTCTCAGATATTTTGTACATATTTAGATATTCAAGTATGCATTCCTATAGGAACACGCCAACTACTAGCTCAAGCTGATTTTTTTTCTATCTGAGGGATAACTAGTCTCCACGACTCTTCTAATATCTTCTATGTATCCTAGCTGATATTACTAGTACTGTAGACTAGTGGGTTCGATTCTTCCTCTAATCCATTAGTCCTTCAGTAAATTTTACAAGTTCCTGGAGACTGAAGCCTGATTTCAGCATTAAATAACCTAACAAGGCTTGACATGCCGTAAAACTAACTAGCCCAGTAAAATGTTTAAGTGTTTTGTTATATACACTACCTATGAACATTAATGAGTGTGTCCCAATCCTCATAAATACGATAGAATTATGCTGACTGAGAAGTCTTATACCACTAGCAGTGGTTTACCTTCTTCACGCTGCTTGTATTTTGTTAATGTTATAAAGATTCCATTTCTTTTCCAACCTCAGATTGGTTTATTCCTCATTTAGAAACTTTTGTTAGGTTACTACAGTGTTTTTTCTAATGTTCTGTATACGGAGTAATAAGTTTTGATTGATATGGAAAGGTCTTACCAGCGTACGTCATGATTAAGCATCTAAATGGATTGTGTGAAGAGATGACAGGGTGACAAGAGAAAGAAAGTCAACTGAGTCCCTACAATTTATCTTGGATCATGGTAAGTATCTCGGAAGCGTCTTAGCGTTTTGCGTCCCCCCAAAAGTGATGTGGAATAGCAGGGAGCTTAATGGGACTATTGATGAACGAAATACCTGAATGATTTATTGGCTCTGATTTGCTTTTGGTTATTCACACAAGACCAGCAATTTCAGCACTAAGCTCCCGAACTAGATGTCTGAAGAAAAATTGATACACACTCGATTATATATATATATATATATATATATATATATATATATATCTTATTATAATGGAGATTGTGTGTTTTTCTGTCTGTAAACGAAACTATATTATGTCACAATTTCCTTAGTTATTGACATCACATTCTCCATAATTGTATTTTTTACTTTAAAACTCAATTATCAAAAAATTGTTTTACATTATTAATACTGTTTAGCCATATCTACATACTAGCAACATGCAATTATATTTATATATACAACAAAATAGCGGTTTTACAGTGGTGAATGGGAAGTCTAATTTTGCATATTGATATTAAAAATGTGATTTTAATAAATATTATGCTTAGTATTATTGATTTTTCTAACTGTTTGGTTTTATTTTAATGAATATGAGCAAAAATCTCTTCAATGAATCTTAAATGAAATCCATTACAAGAAAAATTAACTGTCATTTCATTCTTTACTTCCTCTTTTAACTAAGACTTAAATTAGAAAAATATAATGAAAGACGAGAGTGATGGAAGAGTAAGTTTCAGTTGTTCTATTTTTCGATTATACTCCCCTCTGTTTCAAATCATTTTATCTGCATTCTTATTTAGTTTAATTAGCCTTTCTAATTTAATACAATATTTTATTACATTAAAACTTAAATACTTGCACCCGGAGGGTGCATATATTTGCTAGTATATATAATAAATAAATCTCACACACATTATTATAATGTAAAATAAAAATAAATAATGTGAATTTGTGTGAGATCCACTGGCTTGTATACATAACCTTTTGCACTGTCAATAAACACACATACACATTCATAACAACACCATTTACATACGGATAACCTTTTATCCAATCAAAAATACATGCTATGCCTGTAAAACGTTTTGAAATGTTCGATTTTTTCCCGATTTTCCTTGTATTTGGACTTAAAACCCCAACGTCAATTGACGAATGTTTGCGGTTACACATATATGAAACCAATTTGTCGTGACTGTTCCTATGTCATTAAATGTATAAAACCTTTATATATTTATTTATCATTATATATATATATATAATAGTTCTATATTGTATTGAGCACTCTCCCAATAATACAACACTTTGGCATACCATTCCAGTAAAATGCTGAAAACAGTGCCAATCCCACACTATAGTTATATATATATATATATATATATATATATATATATTATATATATATATATATATATATATATGATGTGAGGTAAAAGGAAAAGTAAACAAAAATAATGACTCAAACAAGTCCAAGTAGGAGAGAAATATTTCGTTCGTCTGATGCAAAGAACATCTTCAGTTCTGACTTTATTCAAAGAAAATAATTTTTTTCTTTGGCTTTGAATAAATCAGACTGAGGATCTTCTTTAACCTCACCTCCTACTGTGGGATTTTAGTCCAACCACCCGTTATCTTTCAAAAAATTTGTTTTTTTTTGAACAATATTACAAATAGAATATAGTACATACCAATATAAAAGCAAAAAAAGTTTCAAATATTAATATTATGACATTTTTTTGCACTTTTTTTTCCGATTTTCATTAATTTTTCCTCAAAAAAATAGACTTCATACATTCATACAATTTTCATTGATATAAAGTTTATTCAGACTCTTTATAGAAAAAAAAGAAAAAAGATTTTTCTGAACCGCGTCATTTTATTATCTCATAAAATAAAATAGGGGGGGATAGACCTCGTAAAAAAATATTTCCCCAATATATTCTTAGAATAAAACTATTTCAGGATGTATTTAACATCCAAATGGGTAAACATTTATGAAATTTTCCCGTGAAATCAGCATTAGTTAAATTGATTTTTTCATGAAATTTTTTAAAAAATCCTCTTATCGTAACTTGTTTTTAAGCTACGTTCAAATTTCAGTTGATTTAAACAGTGCAAAAATGAAAAACATTGTTTTTCAAAATCATAAGTTTTCATTATTTCCATATGCTGAAAATTTTAACACGATCATCAGGAGGTTTATTTTATGTTTTTTCTTTAAAATCAGAAAAAAAAATTTAAGAAAATATTAAAATTTTCTGTACGTTCATTGTGTTAAATATAGGGGGGTAACATTTCATCAGGGTCAAATTGGTGTAAGCCCTATTGATCTAGTTATCACAAAAATGATTTTTAAAGCCNAGAGTGCTAATAGGACAAGAATTACATACAGAGGATTGATTTTTCTCGATTGTTTACCATACATTTAAATAGGTATTCCCGCCTAATTATTATTAATGGATTAATTTTTCAAAATTAGACGAAACTCCAATTAAACGTTATTCTCAAAGTTGTCGTGCAAATAGCTATCAATACAAACGGTTACCAAACTAACCTATCATTAATATATATATATATGTAGAATCAAATATAATATATATTTGTGTAATGGTATGTATGTCCGGAGGAATTAGAAATAAACAATTAAAGATAAGCGATCATATACAGTTCAATGTTACTGAGTTGCTTTTCATTAAAAAAGTTATGAAAGGATTGAATGTACAGTTCGCGAGATATTTAAACAAATTAAAACAGCATAAAATTCTAGCTTAAAAATTCTTGGTATCAAAGTTGACAAATCATATTGGAAGCACGAAACAAATATTATTTCCGCTGGATTAAATAAGGTTTTTTTAACGTGGGGATTTTTATGGGGCATCCAGTGGAGGATAAACTACTATCAGGAGTAACCGATCTGCAAGACTAGTGCTAAGCATTATATCACTTTTTACTCTACCCATGTGACGCCGGTAGTCGTGTCTAGTCTATATACATATATAAAGGGGCATTTGTGTGTATATGTATGTCCGGGGAATAATTCGAAATAACAATTAACGCAAAGTATAATATTACATAACTATTAAATATCAGCTCAGGTCTAGTTTTTTGGAGCAAAGATATATAGAGATTTGATTATATTCGTGAAGGTAATTGAAAAAATAAATTTAAAAGTGATTATACAGCATTGGATTTTTTTTTCATTTAAATGTTTATAAGATGTAACATTAATATTTGTTTCAGTAGCGGAAATGCAGGATATTTTTTTTTTTACAAGGATTTAGCAATGGGCAGTCCCAGAGATTCAACCAGATTCATAATAATGAATCTGCGAGATTAACATTCAAAAATCAACCTCTCCACCCAGCGACGCCCGATAGCCGTTGCTAGTAGCATATATACGAAGGGCATGGTATATTATGTATGATGTAATGTTCCGAGATGAAACTACGAAAATAAAACATTAAATACAAAGAATAAAAATATATACAGATATACACATTAAATAATCACAGTTCTCGATTTTGTGTGCAAAAATTATACAAGACTGGATTAGCGATTAGAATTAATTAAAAGTTAACATTGTAAGGATAGCATTGAAATTCTACTTGATAAAAATGTCATCAGAAATCTTCAATAGTAACAAATCAATACACTTGGCAGTTTGTTTTTTCTGATTTTCAGGTCAACAGCTGGTAACCGCTTCTAGTACAGTGGAAATTGAAAAAAATGGAAGTTGCTAATTACTACGGGGTTTCATTGCCATGATAGCCAGGCTATGTCGAACAAGGAAAGAGACATACACGCACAAACGTGCGCGATATATATGATATATATATATATGTATATATATATATATATAATACTAAGTAATATACATATAGTAAAGAAAAACATAAAATATTATATTTGCTCTGTGATATACATTAAGAGCGACACATGACTCTCAAACTGCGACTTATGGTTTTTTTTGAATAAAACTTCTAGTGTTCGTAAGGAAGATTTTTTCTCTGGATTTGGATATTTGTATATATTAATATATATTAAATATATATTATAGTATATAATATGATATATATATATATATATGATATATATATATACGTATCCAATTCCCCGTTTAATTAACTTGAAATATATATATATAGCCTCTCAACATTATCAAGAGATGCAAAAGTACCGAACTCAAAGAGATTTTTTTTCACGGAACTGATGGACTCTGCTACTTTCGCATAAGACTCCTCGACCCGATTTATATAGCTGTATAACACCGTCAAAAAATCAAGAGAGATTTTTATCAATGCTCCCTTAAAACAAAAGAAACTCTCCAAACAATTTCTTCAACAAGAATTATTTTCCTGACCATGAACCTTAAAGGTAGAAACTAAGTTGAGAATAAATAGTCATATAAAGAAATATTCCTGTTTGTCTTGTCTATATATATATACTATATATATATATATATATATATATATATATATAATATTATTATTATTATTATTATTATTATTAATGTGTAGATTGGCACTAGTATACGGAAAAGTAATAGTAATCCAACGTTCAGTGTTATTTATTAAGAAGAGTGCTCACTAATCTGTGATAGAGCGTTGATAGTTGAATGAAGAGACAAATAAAGTTTTAGCTTTTTATTCATTTATTTGGGAACGATAAATAATTAATACCAAACGGTTATCCTGCTAAAGCGTTCCTCAGGTAAAACGAAATAATTTTTTTTTTTAATGACAGAATAGTGTAATAATAATATATATATATATATATATATATATATTATAATATATACGGGAAAAATATCCAATTTACTGGTATGTTAGGGAAGATTCTATTTGGGATTATCTCTGTCCCCTATATAGCCATAATGTATGTCCATGCTGAGGCCCGCCTATAGATTTATACAAGGATCTTTACAAGTCCCTAAGATAGCTCTATGTAAACTAATTAATATGTTAATTATATACTCAGCAATATTTACACTTTTAAGAACGAAAAACTTAACGAACCGTGAATTATAAATTTTATTTCGACCGATAAATGTATTAGATAGATTTGTTTAAAAATCATTTGTATTCACTAGGTGGGGTTCATTTTGTTTTACGGCATATCAACATCAGTAGGTCATTTAATGCCGATAAATTTTTGAAATAAATTTATTCTTAATGGATAATCAGTTTTATAAACTCATGTGTTTTATTTAACCCATATATGGGACCCTAACAGGTACTACTACTCCGGGTCAGAGTGAACTTGGGAGCAATGGTGATAAAGGGGTACTCCACATTCCTCAGACCTCTAAAAATGGAACCTCGCCATCAGGTAGAGTTTACCGTCATACCCAGGACATGAAGCCCTTAGCCACCGCCTACTAGCACCCATATGCTAAAAAAGGTTGGGGCTTACCATAAGGACAACAGGGTTGGGGCAATCATATAGGTGCGAGGGCTTGACATGACCAGCGGATTGATCTCCGACCGCCCGTGTAGCCTAAGGAAGGGTCTGAGTGGAGTGTTGCAGGTCATGGACTGCTCATCCACCAAGACTCCGTCTTTAATCATACCGGTCGCCACCCACGGCCAACAGGTGGTCCATTTGGGGGGACTTACACATCTGGAGATGTGCAGTCGGTCCATTCTAACGCCCCAAAATGACAGGGCGGTTGGGTGGGGTGAGATACCCTCTTAAGTAACCAGTGCACAAAAGATGTAAATATGAACGTACGATGGACACAATTCCATAACTTCTAAGCATGAAATATACCTAGACGGGTTTCAATTTACGTGCTTCTCTCTGCTGGGGTTGATTCACCCGCGCGGCGAATAAGAATGGGCAAAATAAAATAGTGATCAAGAAATAAACGTCTTGTAGTTCATTTAATTAAATACAATGACTAGAGTTAGCCCAGAAGAAGTCCGTTAGTTAGAGACAGCAACTAAAATCGATAAGATGCCAGCCAGACAAGAAGTTAGCAGAAGCAGCAAAGCAGAAATGAAGCACCAAGTAAGTCTCTGTCTCTGTCTCTGTCTGTCTGTCTGTCTGTCTCTCTCTTTCTCTCTCTTTATCACCGAGAACTCTCACTCTCAATCATATACCCGACGATGGGGTATATAACGATATATAACATTAACTGATTTTGGATTAACCGAATAAGATTCGATAAATAGGATGAAAACGTAGATTGATTTTGGAGTGATTTTCTGGTAGTTGTTTGGTTGGTTGGTTGTTTGGTTAGATTTTACGGAATGTCAACCCATGGGTTATTTTACAACAAAAACTTTTTTGTTTTATTCATTCTTATTCGCTATTCAATTTTTTCTAAACATATTTTTGAAAACACATTTTTTTTAATCTATTTACATGAAGATAGGATACTCACAGATACTACCACTCTGATAAAAGTGGACCTGGGAGCAATGGTATGGAAGCAGTTGTCCACACTCAGATCTCCAGAATTGGAACCTCATTTGTACATGCAAAATAACGTGTTGTTATTCTGTATATAAGGTGTGCTAAAATACACCACTTAAATCTATAGACTAAGCGAGATCACGTGGTTTAAACCTCAGTCAATCAACAGACCGAATGCGTGACTGTTTGACTACTTAATCACTGATACTGAGAGACGTCAATTTTCAATAAATGACGAAGGACCCGGAATACTGAGGAGCACCAAGGAACAACCCAAAAATGATTTACAAGGATTTCCGCTGGACAATCGCTCCTGCTTGAAGCCTAAGGATGGTCGCTAAAATCGTAACACCTTCACACCCAGGACTCATGTTATAGTGTGATTATTACCGAAATTTTGTTCGATGCAACTAGAAATTAACCCTATTTACGAGTCAAAAAATAGTGCCATCTTCTTTA
>CM042146.1:59227728-59230228 GCA_023376005.1 Doryteuthis pealeii | reverse complement strand
GCTCTGTGACTCTAATATTAAGAGCACACATTGAGCTCTCAATCTGCGACAGGTTTTTAAAATAAAATAAAACTCTTGTGTCGTAAGGAAGATTTCTTCTCTGGACTTTTGGAATATATATATATATATATATATATATATATATATACATGTGTGTGGTGTGTGTGTGTTGTGTGTGTGTGTGTGTGCATATATATACATGTGTGTGTGCGCGTGTGTATGAGTATGTAAATAGAGAGTGAGATATATTTATAAGATAATTGTTTGAATACATATAAAATAATCATTCATTTTAATTTGTTCTTCCCTTTCATCAGTCATTCCTCATGTGAAATACATTTCCATTATTCCTGCCACTTATCAGTTCAATTTCATATTTTTCCAATCCTAAATCTAAATCGACACATGCTTGGATTAAAATATTAGCAGAAAACACTCTCTTCGTGGAGTAAAAATCAATTTTTGGAAGATATTGCTTGAGGGGTGGGAGTTAAAAATTCACTTGTTGAGAGTTTTTACCATGAGTAAGTAAAACCATCAATTTATTAAAGGAGTAAAAATAAAATAAAACAATTTGAAATGGAAAATTTGTTCTGATAATTTTAAATATATACAGAGATAAAATAAACTATATATAAATATATAATACCGGACATGTATCTATTCAAACTTAAAAAAACAAAAACAATAAGGACCGTCTAAGAAATCAAAGTAATATAAAAAAAAAAACATCCATACGTAATAAAGCAAACCAAACAAAGCCCAATGTGCAAAATCTTAAGAAAACCCAGATAGACCTAACTAAAATGTTATAAAATTGAACTACTAGAATACATATAAGGACAAATAAATAAAATCACAATAAAATCAATCACAATTAACATAGCATACATTAAATGAACTGAGTCGTAGGAGAAGTACCACGAGGTCAAAGCTAAAAGTAAACAGCCAAGAAAATAGACATCTGAATTGGAAAGAACATTTTAAGAAAGTGCTTCGAAACTCTTATAAAATCACAGATAAAGTTAACCTACAATTAGGAATGATCAGGGAGCCATGTGCATTTATTTATTCATTTTCTCTTTGTTTGTTATGCCTCTCTGGCCATCTCCCATTTATCATATCGTCTCACATCGACCGTTAACATGAAAAAACTGTTAATATAATATCTATCTACTGATCAAATTTTGTAAAGTAATTAATCCTAATGTGCCCCAAAATGTCTTCTTGAATTATTATTCTTACTACTTTTTTCTGAAATCATCCGAATTAAATTAAAATTATGTAAGCTAGTGCTGTTTTTGATCTGATTTGACAATATATCCCAAGAAAGGCCGGGTTAGGCCAGTCGGTAGAGTGTTCGACTAGAAAACTCAAGATTGCGAAATTCGGTCGGATTTGTTTAAATTTCGTGACAGTTGTTTTGAATTAAATAAAAGGAAAATACCGAAAAAATACAAATATATTTTTAAAGGGGGAGATATACATTTGCTTGTCGATAAAAAAAACTGTTACTTTTTAACGCCTTCAAACCACTTAAAAAGTTATTTGTCGATAAAAACGCCTTCAAACTGCAAAAATAAAACGATATGCACCAAAATGTTGGCTTATTTTCAATTTAAAAACGAATTAAAATTATTCAAATCAATTATTTAAGGTCAGATTTTTGTTCTAGCCGAAAAGCAGTAACATAATGAGCAGAAAATTAAAATTACATATATAATTTTTTAATACACTTTTAAACAATTAAATTCGTCCCAAAAGGCGTTTTTACTGTTTAAGTTATTAACCATAAAAAAAAAAAAAGTAGCACAATCTTTTTAAATAAAAATGAAGCCGACTCTTTTTTATTTGCCACCAGTAATTTTGTATAGTCTGCTGTAAATAAACGAGAATAATCGTTAGTAAAAAAAAAAAAAAAGAAAAAAAAAGCTGAATATATAAAAATTTGAAAACATGTTTGATTTAACATGATTATTAAACTTACTTTTTTTGATAGATTAGATAAATCTTTATTTAAAACATTTCATGTTGAGTAAAGGTAGTTACTGAGTTTTTCTCGATATTTAAAAAATATGGAATTCCATTCAAACGTTGAATCCCCCCACCCTTTAAGTGAAAAGAGTTTTCTTCCAAGTCATAGTTGTATCATTGCTACTGTACGACTGCACCACTAGGACACTAACATAGCACCTAGAGCATAAGCTATATGTGAAGTGCGCAAGAATGCAGTAGATAATTTTAAACAAGTTGTGGAAGCAACAGCCCACAAGAAAGCAGCTGTATGGCTATTGCCACTTATCACACAAACCATCCGATTAAGATAAACAAGACATACTGGATACTGCTGAAGGATCAAGACAAACTCGTAAGTGACATTTTTCTATGGAAACCAGCACACAGTCACGCCAGTGTGAACCGTTGAGCAACTCTGTGCAGATACTGGATGCTGTCCAGAGGACCTCCTGAGAGATAGGAAGGATAGGGTAAGGTTGGTGAG
>CM042146.1:59207728-59225228 GCA_023376005.1 Doryteuthis pealeii | reverse complement strand
TTTTATGTTGTTTTTTTTTAATATTTTGTTTGTTGTTAGTTTCTTTTTTTTTCACTGTCTCTAGTTTTTCTAATATTATCTCTCACTACACACACACACACACACACACACACATATATATATATATATATATATATGTGTGTGTGTGTGTGTGTGATTTTATATGAAAAAGGTGACTTACCGGTAAAATTGGTCACAATGGTTAGTTGATGCAATTTTCACAATGATAAGACATCGATATAACAAATACAAAGTGCTCAATATGTGAGTAGAGCAAATCTATTTAATGGTATACACAGGAACAACCTACACAAGTTTCACCATAAGGTTCTTCAGTTACACCCGTATATGTCTATATATACACCCGTATATGTGTATATATAGACATATACGGGTGTGTATATACGCATTAATTTTAAAAATAAATAAAACTTCAGGCATATATTTTATTATAAATTTATTATAATGGTATACACAGGAATGACCTACTCAGTTTCACCATAAGGATCTTCAGGGTTACCCCGTATATGTTATATATACATATTCTATTATTTTATAATAAATTAAACTTCAGGCATATATTTATTATAAGTTTATTATAAAGGTATACACAGGAATAACCTACTCGAGTTTCACCATAAGGATCTTCAGGGTTACCCCCGTATATGTGTATATATACACCCGTATATGTGTATATATACACATTCTATTAATTTAAAAAATAAATAAAACTTCAGGCATAAATTAGCAAAATCATATTTAGTTGCACGAAAAATAATAATCATATAGATAATCCTTATAATTCTTATAAATTTCTAAAGCAATAATATAAAGAGGATTTTTCATAAAGTTTTATTTGATGCCTTGGAAAAATATCATCTCCGTTCATTTTCAAAATTTTATCCCAGCGTCCGTTAACTGCGGGTCTGTTACTAACCGATATTGCCACACAATACACGCGTGCAATCGGCTGTGGTTAATCAATAGCTTCATTAATTCGGTGGAATGAACCTGAAGATCCTTATGGTGAAACTCGAGTAGATTATTCCTGTGTATACCATTAATATATATATATATATATATATATATATATATATAGGAAGAATGAATAAAGAAAAGAAAGAAAAGAATGGATAATAAAAGAAGAATTTAATCAATATCACTTACACATGTGTTTCGGTCAGTTCATCTGTGTGAAAATATTTCTCACACAGAGAAGATTCGACCTTCATCAGAGTGAAATTTTATTTTGAATGAAAAAATTCGTTGGGGAACAACGGAGAACTTAGGAAATGTTCGAATAGAATTTTTTTTGAAAATCATATTTGGAACGCTGAAATAGACCGTTAGAATTTGGATATTTGATTTTTCTAGGGGTTATGGTAGAAAATAATTTTGTATTCTATATATTGATTAAATTATTCTTTTATTGTCCATTCTTTCCTTTCTTTTCTTTATTCATTCTTCCTCATATTGTCGGATTCATTTCCAATTTCCATTTTTACAACACACACACACACACACACACACACATATATATGAATTTAACATTTTGAAAAAAACAATTGGTAATATTATCTGCTGACAGAATCTGTTTCGACGCCTTAGTAGAAGGGTCATCATCAACGAGCAAAAAAAAACGAAAGAAAGAAGGGATAAAACCGTTGAAAGAATAGGGGGTTACAAACACACGCTGGAATGCTTGAATTTTTAAAATGCGCATACTGTTTCAAAATAAAATAATTTTATTTTTAAAAATCAGAAGCATTTTTAATTCAAAAATAAACTCAAAAAGAGTTTGGTGTAAATATATAAAAAAGTGTAAGAGATTATCAAAAATGTTCAAATATAATCCAGCTTGATAAGTTGTTTACATGTCCACAGCACAATTGAAAGGAGATGTTAGTTTCAAAAAGTTTGTGTTGTAGGTAAATTTTTGTAGTGTTCGTAGAAATAATATCTTCGGAGGTGTAAAAATCCGTATATTTTTGTTTTTTCATGAGACACACACATATATACATATATATATATATATATATATATATATATATATATATAATATATAATATATAATATGCTCACTGCGTTTACTTCAGCCAAGTTTGTATCCTTTCTTGAAGGGATTTCCTGGTTTGAGCAGGACGCTCCAAAAATGGCTAATATTGTTTTGCGTATTTGGCCATTGTTGTCTTTGCGTATTTGGCCATTGTTTATAAATATCTTTCATTTTACGCTTTCTTAAAAAGTTCATTTTTCCTCACGTTTGTTCATCTTGACAATTCTATTTTAGCTCAGTCGGTAGAGCGTTCGGCTAGAAACCACAAGGTTCCAAGTTCGATTCCCACCCTCACCAACTCAGCGTATGAGTAGCACAGGGATCTGTGCGGTAATGTAAGCAGCTGATGGTAGGTGTGGGCGCTCCACCTCAGACGCTAAAGTAATCTCCTTGGTCTAACGCTAGTGAAAAGGGGATAGACTCCCTCGCTGATTGGCTGATACCGACATTAGGCCGCCCTGACGACGACTTTACTATATATATATATATTGCTGATTCCTTTTAATTCATTTTCATTTTCTTTTCTGACTATTTTATTCTTTTTTTCAAATTCTCTCAAACTTTTTTTTTATTCTTTTCTTATTCTTGTTCATTTCTGTCTTTCTGTCTTCTTTCGTTTCTTTCTTCGTTTTCTCTTTCTTCTATCCTATTTCATTCATTATTACCTATTTTCCTTTTCTTTTTTACACTTTTCTTTTCTCTCCTTGCTCTTTTTCTTATTTCGTAAAAACAATTCTTTTAAATTTACTATTTGTCATACTTTCTTATTTCTTTGGGTTGTTTCGGTTTTTGAGGTTATATTTTCGTTCACTAATATACATTCATTCATGATTCTTCCTTTTTCTTCCTCTTTCCAGACTATTTTTCTCTCCTCCTTTTTCTTTTCTTTTCTTTTCTCATTTCTTCTTCTAATTCTTTCTTACCAATTGTTTCAATAGCACTTAATGTTCTTCTTTAACTGTCATTTTTCTCCTTCTTTCTTCTTTCTTTCTCTCTTTATTTTATCTTTCGCTGTCTTAATTTTTCTATCTTCCAAAGACATTTCGTGTCACCGCTACTTTTTTCCACTTATCTTTCGTATTTGTGTATTCTTCTATATATATCATTTTTTTACCCTTCTTCATAGTTTCTTCCTTCTCTCTCTTCATTCTTTCATAATTTTCTCCTTCCCTTTCTTCTCTCATAGTTTTCCTTTCCCTTCACTTTCTTCATTAGTTTGTCCTTCTCTCTTTATCATAGTCTATCCTTCCCTTCATTCATACGTTTACTCCTTTCCTTCATTCTTCACCCCCCCCCTGGTTACTTCTCATTCTTCTTTTCTTCATTCTTTGTCCTCTTCTTTCTTCACATTTACCCCTTCCCTTCCATTCTTCGGGTATTACCTCCTCCCTTCATTCGTTCTGCGCTTTCTCCTCCTATAGTTCTTCATAGTTTTGTCATCTTCTTATCTTCATAGTTACTTTTTCCGTCTCCATTCGTTCTAGATTTTCCCTCCCGTTCATTCTTCATATGGTTCTCCTTCCCTTCCTTCCTTCTAGTTAACCCTTCCTTCTTTTTCTCATAGTTTACTCCTTACTCCTTCAGTCTTATTTTCCTCTTCCTTTATCTCTCATAGATTTTCTCCTTCCCTTCATCTTCAAGTTTTCTCCTCCTTCTTTTCTTCATAGGTTACTCCTTCCTTCATTCGTCATGGTCTTCTCCTTCCTCTCTTTCTCTTCATCAGTTTAGCCTTCCACCCTTCCTTTAGTTCGTAGTTCTTCTCCCATTCATTTATCATAATCGTCCTGTGCCTTCTTTTCATAGTTTCTCTTCCCTCATTCTTCATGGTTTTCTGCTTCCTTCTTGTTTCATTCTTCATAGTTTATCTTTCCCTTTATTATTCATAGTTTACTCTACCTTCATTCGTTCATAGTTTTCTCCCCCTTTATTATTCATAGTTCTACACTCCCTTCTATCTTCATTAGTTTCTTCCTTCCCTCCTTTATTTCACATTCTATTATTATATTAATTGATATTGCTGGACTTTTTCTTCTTGTTTGCTGTCTTTTTCCTTCTTTTTACGAACGCTTTTGCTCTAGTGTCTAGCATTTTTAACTTTTCTAATCCTGATTTTATTTCGCTTCTGGTATCTTCCCCTAATCTCTTCTTTTCTCGCTATCCCTTTACACTCATTTGTCTATGTTTTTAATTTCTCGATATATACATCATATATAAATATAAACCATTTTTCTCTTCAATCTTATTTCAATTCATCCCGGTTTTTTTTTCATTACCTGATCTTAATCTTTCTTATTTCACTGTTTCTTCTTTTCTCGGTTCCTGATATTATTTTTACGATTATTTCTTCCGTTCTATTTCTTCATTCTAATATTTTATTCTTTTCTTTGTTAATTTTTAATATTTCTACTATTTCACTTTATTCTTGGATTTTCTTTTATCTTTATCTTTTATAATCCAAAATTCATTTTATTTGAATTTTATTAGTTTCTTTCTTCTTTTTAAATGTTCTCTTGCTTTTTTTTTACTGCTTATTTATAACTTTTTCTTTCTTCTTTCTTGCATATTTCCTTTTTCTTTCTTTCTTCCTTTTTTAATTTTTTATTCATCAATCTGTTTTACTTTCCTTCTTCTTTTTCTTTCATTCGTTTTTAAAATTAGCTTTTTTTTTATTAAAATACTTTATATTATTTCCCTTTATTTCTTATTTATTCAATTGTTCATTCTTCTGGGTATTTTATATTATTTCCAATAAAATAACACTTCTTCCTTCAATGTTTCTCCTTTATTTCGTCTTTTAATTAATCATTCACTATTCCTTCTAGGTTTCATTTTTTCTTCTTCATTACTCTTTCTTAATTGATTTCTTCTTTTTAATTCCTTCTTCATGATTTCTTTTTTTTCTTCTTCTTCTTTCTTTCTTTCTTTCTTTCTTTCTTTCTTTCTTTCCTCCCTTCTTTCCCTTTTCTTTATTACTATTCGGATTATTTAAAATAAAACAATTAACAACGTAGATATGAGGAAATGAAGAAATTTAACTTTAACCTCTTAAGACAGATGACAATAAACACTGAGCTGATGATCTTGATAACATCCAACTACCAGCCTGCTCTTTGTACCAAATTATTTCATCCAGAATTCTAACGATGTTTTTCTATGGTACTGTACTTCCAAACTTTAGGAATAGATGAGCGGCTATCTGGCTAGCCTGGGTAGAGGAGGAGTTTTTTTTTAAGTTAATCTCCAGGTCCATTATATATGAATCATGAGTTGGATCCTCTGCAGGACTTACAGTATTTATCGTCTATCTTTTTCTTTTTTTTTTTTTGTCTTATTTTGTCTCTTGTTCATTCATTATTTTTCTTGCTGTTGATTTCTTTCATTTATTTCGTTCTTTTCTTTCTATCTTGATTTTGACTTTCTTTCCTTTTTTACATTTTCTTTTTTTACTTCTTTCTTTCTGTATTTTATATATATATCTTTTCTATAAGTCATTTTTTTTTTTCTCTTTCGTTTTTTTTTCTTTAATTCTTTTACATTTTCCTTTTTTTTCTTTTTTCATTCCTTCATTTCCTTGTTTTTTTTCTTCTTCTTTCTAAACATTACTTTTGTCTTTTCTTGCTTCTTTTCTTTTATCTTTTTTTTTTTTCAGTTTTTATCTTTTTGATTTCTTTCTTTTTGATTGCTACTTTCTTTCTTCTTTTTCTTTGTTCATTCACTATTTTCTCTCTGTGATTTCTTTCATTTTATTTCTTTCGTTTTTCTTTCTATTTGATTTTTCTTTTCTTTATTTTCTTTTTTACTTCTTTTCTTAATTATATCTATCTTTATCTGATTTTAAAAAGTTTCTTTTTACATTTTCTTCTTTTCTTTTTTTTCTTTTTCTTTCTTTCATATTCCTCGTTTCTTTTTTCTTTTTCTTTCCTTAAAACATTACTTTGATCTTTCTTGCTTCTTTGCTTTTATCTTTTTATTTTTCAGTCTTTTTCATTTTTTGTTGATTTCCTACCTTTCTTCTTTTTTCTTTGTTTTCATTCGTTTTTTTCTGTCCTTATTTCTTTCTTGATTTCTGCCTTTCTTTAAACATTATTTCTATCGTGCTTGTTTTTTTTCATTTGTCTTTACTTGCATTCCTTTCATTTTCTATCTTATTTGATGACTATCTTCCTTAATTTGTGTTTCTCTTTTTCTTTTATCTATCTTTACTTTTCTCTTTCATTATATGTTCTAGCCTTTTGGTTCTTCATTTTTTCTGTTTTCCTTTATTGTCTTTTTCTTCTTTTGTTCTTATGATTTCTTTTTTCTTTGCTTTTTTTCGTATTCTTTCTTTTCTTTATTTCAGTGTTATTCTTCTTTCTATTTTTCCCTCTTTTCTGTAGGATTTGTTTTGTCGGATTCTTTTACTTTATCTTGTCTATTTCCTCACCATTTGTCTTTCTCTCTTCTGATTCTTCTTCTGTTTATTTTTGTTTTTACTTTTATTACATCTCTTTTTATTTATTAATTCATTCTTCTTTCTTTCTTTCTTTCTTTATTTATTTATTTCATTTTTCACTTTAATTAATTTGTCAATCTCTAATCTCAAGTCTCATCTTATTGTTTGTGTATTTTATTCATTTTTCATGCATTTCTACCATTTTTCTTTCTCCTGTTTTTCTTTCTTTTCTTTCTTTCTTTTATCTTTTCTTTCTTTTTTTCTTTTCTTTGTTTTTGTTCTTACTCTTTTTCCTCCTTATTATCAGGATCTTCTTCTCGTTCTCTTTATATTTTGTTGTCTTCTTTTCATTTCTCACATAAAAAAAAAGAAGTAAACAGAAAGAAACAGGAATCAAGAAAAATAAAGAATATTTCTCTCTCTCTCTCTGATTCGATCTTCTGTTTTACTTTCTTTTTTCTTCTTGTTTATTCCTTCTCTTTATCTCATTTCTTACGTTCTCTCTTCTGTGGTCTGTTCTTGTCTTTGTCTGTCTGTCTGCTCTCTCTGTTCTTTCTCTCTCTTTCCATTTCTCTTATTTCATTAATATTCTTTAATTTCAAGCCCAACACACATATTGTTTTTTATTCCTTTCTTACATTCATTTCCTTTCTTTTTCCTTTCTTTTTTTTCCTTTTTCTTTATATTTCGTTTTTCTTTTTTTCTATTGTCTCTTCTCTTCATCTTGTTGTTGTTGTGGTGTTTTGTTGTTGTTGTGTTGTTGTTGTTGTTGTTCTTCTTCTTCTTCTTCTTCTTCTACGTTCTCCTCTTCTTCTTTCTTCTTCTTCTTTCTAAACTTTCCATAACTTTCTAACCTTTTTAAATTTCTTTTTATTCCTGTGTATTTTTTCAATCTTTTTTTCAGGCATTTCTTTTCGCCGTCTCTTTATTTTTCTTGTTTGTTTTTCTTTTCACATTTTTACTTCTCCTCTCTCTCTCTCTTCTCTCTCTCTCTCTCTCTCTCTCTCTCCTCTCTCTTCTCTCTCTCTCTCTCACCATCACACACCAACTACCATTTTCCTTCTTCGTTGCTATTTTTATTTCTTCTTGTTTCATTTCTCCACCTCTTTTTCTTTCAGGATTCTTCGTCTTTCTTCATTTTTTTATCGTCTCTTCATTCTCAGATTTTTCTTCTCTCTTTCTGATTCGTATCATTCTTTTCTTCTTATTATTGTCTTTATATATTATTTCTTTTTATTCTTGCTTTCTTCTTTCTTCATTCTTAATCTCAACCCCACCATCTTGATTTTTATTCCTTCTTCTTCATTGTCTATTTTTTGTTGTGACTTTCCTTCTTCGATTTCTCATCACTAAAATGGATTCTTATGTCTCCTCTTCGAAATGTCAACTGACGGAAAGACCTCAAGTCACAAAAATATCAGTCAGACCGAATACAAACAAAGATCGACCGACCTGGTAAACACTTATTGTCTTTTCTCTTTGTGTGTAGTGTCTTTTTTCCCTCTCCCATACTATTTGGGCACTTAGAATATATTCATGAAGTAAAGATGGTCCAGACCTGAATTAAGTTTTCTCGGTGCATTCTCAACATTATTTAAAACATCAAAGAACAACATCCTATTTATGTATAAATATCATGAATTATCAGCTTATAACTCTGAATGCTTGAAATAATAGATACTAATCATCATATATATAATATATTATATACTAGCTATATACATACTCACTATATACTATACCAGCCAGACCCCGTTGGCAAGACACATGTCGTGGTGCCGTTGTGCTGTGTGTGTGATGCTGTGTGTTCTCATATAACTGAATACTACTATAGCTATATGCATTCAAATACTACTATCATAACACTGTCTATATCTCATGTGTACCACCACTACACACCTCACCACAACACACACACTCTATACTAATATTAATATAGTATATACATATCTATACTATTATCTAACAGTATACTTATGAATACATATTCAATAATATATATATATATACTACTATCATAACATGTCAAGAAGAACATAATTGGGAAATAAATTTCATATCAATCCCTTACTTAATACTTATAATATACCTATATTATATATCATATATATTATATATAGACTGATACTTAGTATATATGATATATATCGTTTTTATACTAATACCTATCATATCCTATTATTTATATCTATACTATATTACTATCATTTCATATCTACGCTTCCCAATTTTCAGGTCTTAGCACTCATGTGTAGAAGGCGGACTAATTGCGAAGAAATTCACCCGCTTCGCGCGAAATGCTAGTCTCACTTGTTCTACATAGGGTTAGAGACCTCTGTGAACGGTTTTTTCCGGATTTTCAGGCAAATCACTAGCGATTATTCTGCTTCTATTTAGGCAGCTTGCTTGTGACCTTCGGTAGAGACATTGACGAGCGAAAGTTTCTTCGGGGTCTAGACCACCGGAGGTAGCTCTTGAACTTAAAGTCTAGCTGTACGATGAGGGGTGAAACCCGAAACGCGCGTCGCGATTATTCTATATATATCTATATTATGGCGTGTCAATGTCTGTTAAAGACATTAAAACAGAAGACGCATCTGTTTAACAATCTCTATTTTTGATTCTTTTCGAGTTTTCTGGCCAACTTCTTCTAATATTCTCGGAATTCCAGTGAATAAAGGACTCACGGGACGGAACTTTGGTTGCTTATCCAACGAACTTCCACCCAAGAACATCTACAACAAGCTTGGTCAGCAAAACCTCGAAAAGATCAAAAAAATAAATGTCTACACAGAGATGTCGTTCTTTTGCTCTTAACTTCTACATTGATTCACTGACAAGAATGCCTGCCCCAAAAATACATACACAACAGCACACACACCACATATATATTATACTTATACTATATATTATCTATCACATACCTATCATATTATATATGTGTAAAGTACGTGGTTGTGTGTCGTGTGTGTTGGTGTGTTTGTTTTTGTACTTATATAGTTCTTCTATTTTATCTTGCCGTTTTTCATACTTCTCCTTATTCGATAATGAACACAAATTATACTCTGTCTTTACGCACTAATAAAATTGCCTGTACTCCTACGACACATTCACAACTATGCTCACATACAACGGTCAACATCCAGATTTAATGCATTAATTAATTCGATCTAAAAAATCAAAAGTAACAAGCTCATTCACTCTCCTGAAAGCACATTTGTATTTTTCCATTAATGCTCCTCAATCAACACTCTACTATATATCTCTATATATTATATATATATAATAATATACTAAGACTATACTATATATATATGTTTTTCGCTCCTATATCTAATTATCATTAGACAATTTATGAATACCATTGGTCTTCTTGCGTTGCGAGTTGTCATCCAGACCAATGAATCGCTGTTTTACACAAATGCGCACCCATGATAATAGATATGGGAACAACTGATGATAAATATAAGCTAGAACTTTATTTATTATTTATTAACGCTCCTATCTTTCTAATATCCACAGAACGTTGCATTCGACTACATGCTTCTTCTCAAGCTATAAATAGTCGCGCACCTACACATTTCGCTAAGATCATACTTATATACTATCATATATATACTATATAATATATTTATATATTATATTATAAGGGTGCTGTAGATTAGGCATTGTGACAGAAATCCGAATCAAAACAATCTACAGAGTTGAAACGTTCCGTCCGAATTTTCCTACGGACACCCTCGGTCACAATGATTTTTATTGAACAAAATTTCGCAAGTATCCAAGCTGAAATTTGGTGCGGGGTTGAGTTATTCATATATATTATTATATACTATATTATAAAGAAAATATTTAATAAACCAGTATTCGAACATTGGATATGAATTTAATCAACGATGTTTAAAAACATCCTTCGTATACATTGCAACCTTCTCAGGGATGTCTCTTGGGTGAAGAAATGATGCATGTTTTAAATGTTATGAAGGAGATGAAAATCTTTTTAGCTTATGTAAACATGTATTTTATCAGCGTCTTTATTGTTTGAAAGGCAAGTCGCGTTTACTAGCCGAAGCGGTGTCATGACGCGTGACGCCACTCGAAGAAATGCAAACAGATTTTCATCTCCTGTCAACATATAAAAACAATCCATCATTTTCTTCACCCAAGAGACATCCTGATGGAAGGTTCAATGAACCGCAAAACTGTTTATACACATCGATTATCATCATCCCAATTCTCGGAATACTTAGTCTTTTTCAAATGTCTCTTTATCTGTCCGGCAATTCTATTTCCAATTACTTTAACTTCCACCTACTACTATACTACATATATTATACTATCTACTAATATTACTAACTATAACTATATATATTCCTTACAATATCAACATTATGATCGACCACTCTTATGGTCTCATCCAGATTCATTTTTGTTGATTCTTTCTTAATCTATAGTTCACACGTCGTCGTTACTGTCTGATTTTTTCCTCTACGCTTACGTGCATTCCAATATTGCCCAGCACATATATTATTGTTATTGAAGAAATAACTAATATTCGTTCGGAATTTAAATCGATTGCAAATACTCCTTTTCTATGTCTGGCAATTTTTCCTCTATAACATAAAATTTGTTCATCTCCCCAACCACCCAGAACGGCTTTGCAAATTATTAATCATTTATCTATATTTATTTTTATATACTTGCCTGTATTTTAACTGGGTTCAATTTAATTCATTATTTTTACAGGATTGATAGACTCTAAAGTACGATATAATTCATACCTCCATGTAGCTAATTCGAGTCCTTTCTATCTTCTATACCTTATACATATCATATATTTGAAAGTATAATCATTACTATCTTATATTATATAATATATTATTATATATGGTATGTATGTATAGCATGTTATATATATCCTTATATTAATATATCATATATATATGTATCATACTAGTATATATATCTATAATTATCATATTAGAACCTCGTCAAAAATCAACTTTTTCCTTTTTTCATACATTCAATTGCTCGGATTTCCCATGCTTTTGACCTGGAACACACGTGCGGGGGAGTCCAAAGTGATGGTGATTTTGCAAACCATCCATTACCACAGTTTCAGCAAAGAGAGTATTCTTCTTCAAGCTGTGAATAAACCCGCCATGGAGCGGATTTGATAGCTTCAAGAAGCTTCTCAGTACATATGACTGTAGAAGTGTTCTCTTGAAATGGACAATAGACTTATTCTGCCTCTTGAACATCATTTTAGTTCTTTTCACACATTTTCAGATCGTCCAGCTTGCTAATATTTATGAATTTTCGATATTTATTCAGATCATGTGTGTTCTTTTTTCTTGAATGATTCTACTTGCATTGTCTTTTACAGAAAGCAGTATTACAAACCGCTTCAATTTGATACCCAGGCTATTGCTTGTTCCCTACTCCAATTCCGCTAACAAAAAGTCTAAGGTGACAAAACTGTCTGGCAGAAAGGCCAAAAAATTTGGCACATCTTATCTAACCTCGCACGGCTTTAATATTCTTGAGTTCAATGACGGCAAAGCATTCCTACTATTCTCTTACCTCAAAATGCGCCAGTGTTGCTTTCTGTCATTTCCACGGATCAAAAAAGCACTGGGAAACGAGCCAGTAGAGCGAGCTAATGAAAAAAGGAAAAATAACAGTTGATTTTGACAGGTGCTAACTAATATATATATCACTATATATATACTATATTAATAATATAGTATATACTACTACTTATATAATATACATACTCTATATACTATACCTATATCAACGAAACAAACCAACTCAGCACAACAGTTACGTTGGCTATTGTATTATATTTATACAAACATGTTAGTTTCACTATTAGACCTATTATTTGACTACAGATGTTTCTGATTAGGACAGTCATAGAATATTGCTCTGTTATAAGTATATTATTACCTTTCGTTCTATCATAACTGCTAGCTCTCTTAGTACCATTTCTAACAACCATTGTTCATCCATGCACGATTACCGCATCAACATGAAGCAATCGTGGGCATACGTACAGGATATATTGACTGATTTCCAAATGCTCATACCCCCTAGCCATAACCAGTCCATTTGTAGTACTTTTACACGTATATATATATGTACTACGTCTATATACTCTATATTATGACTATACATACGTTCATTTATATATAGTATATATTATTATTGTGCTGGTCCTCGTCTGTCTGGTCTGTGTACGAATACTATAATATAACTTTCAACTATATACTATATATATATACTTACTATACTACCTATATCACTATACAGATTTTCTTTTATGTTGTCTTACTTTTTTAGCAAGCATCTGACCGATCAATATTTTACATATATTTTGCTTCAGACAGGCCAGCACTTACACATTGCAGCATATATCAGCAGATCAATTTCGATATAATTACTCAGACGATAATCAATCAATCGACAAGTGACATCACGCAAAAGACATTCACTCGGTGTGTAGAACATATCGTAACAAGACCTGCTTTCACTTTATTAAGTCTCATCAGCCGATACCTATAACTAACGACTCCCCTCGTTGTACTATATCGCTGATCGAGACTTAATAAAGTTGAAACATTCGTGTACGTATTCTACAACCACCGCAGTGATTTCTTTGCGGGCGACTAGAATTCACTCTGTCTCTATACACTTATTCTCTATAACTTATCGAATTTATGCCGCATATTCGACATTGTAGTTTGCTATCAAGCCCACAATATATAACTACTATCTATAATATACTATTTATCATATAATGTAACCCAATAACTGTTTAATGCACACATATTTTAATACCTTCTCTACTATCTATTTTATTTACGAGTCGTGCTATGCTGTGCAAAACAATGATGTTGCAAAGGCAATATTTGCTCATGTTTATCTTCGCTAGACTAAACCACTTAGACATCAACACTCATTACATACTATCTATCACACAAAATATCAATTACTCCGTGGCAAATAGCATTCTTCTGCTCAACACCGGTTCCACGATTTTAAAAGCGATCAGTTTATTTACAGCCGCATCAAGTCAATTGAACAAGCACGAGACACTGACGATAATCAACATTTAAAAAGCTCATAATTCCTCTGAACCATAATAATGGAATCTCAACTCTACACCAGGCTCGGTAATATAATTAGCTGTCATTAAACTACTCATGGTAAATGCTCTGTGAAAGAGAACAATGTCCTTTGTCCGACCGTCCTGATCAATAGAAAGAACTGGTGCACCAATGGCGAAGTTAACTTGAAGAACGTTGGAATACTGAGGTGCACTTGTAGCTGGTTGCACTTCGCGACCGTCCCAAAACAACACAGACTGAGAGGACCTGCAAACTCAGAGCCGACAAATATTGAGACTATACAGGAACCTACTGCATTGCTCGTAAATCGGCTCCAGAATTATCAAGAAGAGTCCTGCGAGATTTGAGGTGACTCTGTTATGTCACATCAAGAACTCCAAGTAAACATACACAAAGCTAAACGCCTGATGCTGAAAACTCAAAGCATTAATCATTATTTATATTTACTCCTTTGCAGTTTTCACATCAACGATCGTAGCTCCATGGTCTTTTCACTGCCGAAACTCCGCAGTGACAGCACTCTCCTCAGCGTCCCAGACTCATCTCCTGAGCTATTCTTGGCACTTGCCAGCCAGCTGCCTGCTTCTGAATGTGCTCCATCCTTCTCCCTGATATCCACAACTTTCCAAGCCCTTTCTAACCTTTTTTTGGGATCGTTCCAGTGCCAAACAAGGTATCATTTTCACTTATTCCATCATCCATAAACATTTTTCAGTCTCTCTGGCAAGTCCAGTCATATTTGTCTATTTTTTCCATCTTCTTCACGAGCTACCCCTGATACTTTACACTTTCACTCTGTGATCTGCTCGGCACTCGCAAAATCCACCAGTTGACAAGTTCTTCTTTCTGCTATTATTCCACCACTAGGTCTGCCTCTCTGACTGCGCGATAAGGTGATCCGTTTTTATCTTCAAAGTCCCAGAGAATTTCATGAACATTATTATTTTTGTTATATTATCTTATTATCTATTATTCATATAGTATATTAATTCTATATCATTATATTTTATCAATAGATGGATCGATTGCAACCTGTGAAGTTCACTGAGACGAATGGTGACAGCGCAAGTATCCTTAAGAGCTCTCCAGTATTCTTCTGAGTATTTAGCCATCCCTAACTTACGCTGACTGTTAGTTTGGATGATCTCGATTCCTCTCCTCTTGCTCTCAGATCACCCAAACTCTTTTACCACGAGCTTTAGGGATCTGGTCACCAGGGCACCACATACAATTGGTACCCGACTTCACCTGCATGTCTCACAGCTTTCCTTACAGCTCCTCCTGGCCAAGGTTAAGTAATTTGTCTACCCATCTCGAGATTTTTGCTTCCCAAATCCTGACACCGACAGCTGAAACATCGAAGACAAGAGAAAGCATAGACAAATACCTTATACCTTAGCACACGAGAGCTCGTAGGAAACTGTTGGACACATCAGAAGATGCAAGAGTGACGTCACCCAACCTGTACATTGGTGCCCCTGGAACCTAATCCTAATGAGCTCTGGCAAAGAATTCTGGACTTGCTATCTCGCGATACATCATGCAGGACGCAATCGTAGACCTCATCCACTAACTCAGCACTAGTTGGCCGACATTGGCCATTAGAGTACCTTCGAAGAATCCTGGAGACCTAGGATACTTGCTGTCACCGCCGAGTCCTCCAGAACCACACGGTTTGAAAATATATGCACGTTTGAAGCAACCATCAATTACTAAGTAATCAATAACTAACTAATAATAAATTACTAACTCATTAATATAATCAATTAATTCAAACCAACTAATAAATAACTTCACACAATTCATTACTGGGACTTCTGAGATTAAAAACGGCATCACCTTATCACAGCAAGAAGGCCAGACCTAGCGATGTAAACAACAAAGACACAAGAACTTTTCAATGGTGGACTTTTTGCCATATGTCCCAGCAGATCCACAGAGCTGAAGTTAAAGGAAAAATGAAAAAAAATAGACACATATCTGGCACTTGCCAGGGAACTGAACAAAGTATATGGATAATGAAATCGAAAATGTACCTAGATTCGCGTTGGTGCCAACTTGGAACAGTCCCCAAAAGGATTAGAAAAGGGCTGGAAAGTTTGGATATAGAGGAAGGATTGAAACCATTCAGAACACTGCACTGCTGCAATCTGCCAGAATACTCAAGAAGAGTCATGGAGACCTGAGGAGACTTGCTGTCACTCGGATTCCAGTGAAAGACCATCGCGCTAACACTGATGGTGAAAACTCAAAGGAGTAATAATAATAATGATTAATTCCTTTTGAGCTTTTTCACATCAGCGTAGCTCTATGGTATTTTACTGGAGTCTGAGTGACCAACAGTCACCTCAAACTCCAGGACTCTTCTCGAGATTCTAGCCGATTACAAGCAATGCAGATAGTCTGTATAATCTCAATTTTCTCTGATTTCCAGGTCCTCCAGTCTTTTGTTTGGGGACCGTTCCAAGTGCACCAGCTACAATTCACCCTCATATTCCACAGCTTCTTCAACTTAACTTCCATTGGTGCACCAGTCTTCTTATTATCAGACTCCGGTCGGACCAAGGACATTGTTGTCTCTTGCACAAGGCTTACTCATTGGGATTTAATGACAGCTACATTATAATTACCAGGCCGGTAATATTAAGATTCATATTGATGTTCAAAGGAATTATAGCTTCTTAATTTTAATTATCCATTTGTCTTCGTTGCTTTTCAATTACTGATGATGATGTAGATTAAACATCTCTTTTAAAATCGGTGACCGTTTGAGCAGAAATGCTTTTCCACAGGTATTAATTTGTTGTTGATAGATATATTTAATAGTCTGTGTCTTAGTGGTTTAGTCTCAATAAAATGACAATTTCTGCCTTTGCAACATATTGTTTTTGACAGCATATACATCGTAAATAAATTAGATATGAATATAAATAAATATTTGATTAACATTATTGGTTACATTATATAATAAATATATACTATATATATATATTGTTTGTTGAGGCTACTACAATGCGAACTATCGCATAAATTCGATAATTATAGAAGATAATGATAATGACAAGTGAATCCCGCAAAGAATCACTCGGTGTTAGAATATCGTACAGACGTTGTCAACTTTATTAAGTCTCATCAGCGTAATATACTAACGGAGGGGAGTCGTTGAGTATATATCGCTGATGAGACATTAATAAAGTTGAAACAGTCTGTACGATATTCTACCACCGAGTGATTCTTTGCGGGATTCACTTTCATTATTATTATCTTCTATAATTATCGAAATTATGCGATATTCGCATTGAGTTGCCTTCAAGCAAAATTATAAATATTATCGTCAATGCTTCTAAAAAATAAACAAACATAAAAAAAATCTTATAATATATATATATATATATATATATATAATTATATATATATATTATATATATACGTACACAGACACAGACAAAGACACACACAGATATTATATATATATTATATATATAAATATATAATATATATTATATTATATATATACTACATATATATACGTGTAAAAGAATACAAATGACTGGTATGCAGGGATGATTCTATTTGGAGAATCATTCAAAATATATCCTGTACATCCACATTGCTCATGTTGATGCTAACTCATGGATATATTACAAGGAGTTTTAGAAATTCTTAAGAGAGCTCAGTATATAAAAAATAATAAATAATTATATACAGAGCAATATTTATACTTCCTAATTCAGAAAACTTATCAAATAATAGTCTATAGATAACTAACAGTTTGTATAAATAATACAATAGCCATAGTACTGTTTGCTGAGTTGTTTTTCTTGAAGATATATATATATTATATATATATATACATATTTATAATATATTATATATATA
>CM042146.1:59172728-59202728 GCA_023376005.1 Doryteuthis pealeii | reverse complement strand
GAGAAGAAAGAATCCTGAATAAGGAGAGAAAAAGAAGTAAGAACAAAAAAAAAAAGAAAAAGAAAAAAAGAAAGAAAGATAAAAGAAAGAAAGAAAAAGAAAGAAAGAAAACAGGGAAGAAAGAAAAATGGTTAAAACTGCGCATGAAAAAATGAAAAATACAAAACAATAAATGAGACTTGAGATTAAGAGATTGACAAATAAATAAAGTGAAAATGAAAATAAATAAATAAAGAAAGAAAGAAAGAAAGAAAGATATGAATAAATAAATAAAAAGAGAGTAATAAAATGTAAAAAACAAAAAATAAACAGAAAGAACGATCAAAAGAAGAACGACGTCAGAATAGCGAGCAAATGTAGAATGAAATGGAGACAAGGAAAATAAAAGAAACGACAAAACAAATCCTACAGAAAAGGGGAAAAAAGAAAGAAGAAATAATGCACTGAAAATAAAGAAAAAAAGAAAGAAATACAGAAAAAAGACAAAGGAAAAAAAAGAATCATAAGAACAAAAGAAGAAAAGACAATAAAGGCGAAAAAAAAAATGAAGAACTCAAAAGGCTAGACATATAATGAAAGGGAGAAAAGTAAAAGAAAGATAAAGAAAAGAGAAACACAAAACAAATGTAAAGGAAAGATAGTCATCAAAATAGATAAAATGAGGAATCAAGTAAAAGACAAATGAAAAAAAAACAAGCACGATAGAAAAAGTAATGTTTAAAGAAAGCAGAAGAAATCAAAAGAAGAAAAAAGGAACAAAGAAAAAAGAAAGAAAAAAGAAAGAAAAGTAGGAAATCAAAAAAAAAATGAAAAGACATGAAAATAAAAAAGATTAAAGCAAAGAAGCAAGAAAGACAAAGTTAATGTTTAAGGAAGTAAAGAAGAAAAAAGGAAACGAAGGAATGAAAGAAAAGAAAAAGAAAAAAAAAAAAAAAAAAAAGAAAAAAGAAAAGTAAAAGAAACTTTTTAAAATCAAGGAAAAATAGATATAATAAGAAAGAAGTAAAAAAGAAAATTAAAGAAAGAAATAAATCAAATAGAAAGAAAACGAAAGAAATAAAATGAAAGAACAATCAAAACAGCAAGAAAATAATGAATGAACAAAGAAAAAAGAAGAAAAGAGGAAATCAAAAAGAAAGAATCAAAAAGATAAAAACTGAAAAAAAAAAAGATAAAAGAAAGAAGCAAGAAAAGACCAAAGTAATGTTTAAGGGAAAGAAAGAAAGAAAAAAAACAAGGAAATGAAAGGAAATGGAAAAAAAGAAAAAAAGGAAATGTAAAAGAAAAAAGAAAAAAAAGAAGAAAAAAATGGACTTATAGAAAAGATAGATTATAAATAAGAAAGAAGTAAAAAAGAAAATTAAAGGAAGAAATAAATCAAATAAGAAAGAAAAAGAAAGAAATAAAATGAAAGAAATCAAACAGCAAGAAAATAATGAATGAACAAAGACAAAATAAGACAAAAAAAAAAAAGAAAAAAAAGACGATAAATACTGTAAAAGATCCTGCAGAGATCCAACTCATGATTCAGTAATAATGGACTGGGAGATTAACTTAAAAAAAAAACTCCTCTCTACCCAGGCTACGCCAGATAGCCGCTTTCTAGTCTATCCTAAAGATTTGTAAGTACAGTACATAAAAACATCGTTAGAATTTGGATGATAATTTGGTACAAAGAGCAGGCTGGTAGCTTGGATGTTATCAGATCATTCAGCTCAGTGTTTAGTTGTCATCTGTCCTTAAGAGGTTAAAGTTAATATTTCCTTCATTTCCTCCATATCTACGTTGTTATTGTTTTATCTTTTAAATAATCGAATAATAATAAAGAAAAAGGGAAAGGAAGGGATGGAAAGAGAAAGAAAGAAAAGAAAGAAAGAAAAGAAAGAAAGAAAGAAAGAAATAAAAAGAAATCAGAAGAAGGAATTAAAAAGAAAGAAAATCAAATTAAGAAAGAATGAAAAGAAAGAAAAAAATGAAACCTAAGAAGGAATGAATGGATAAATTAAAGACGAAATAAGGAGAAAAATTAAAAAGAAAGTGTTATTTTATATGGAATATATATAAAATACCCAGAAAGAAGGAACAATTAGAAATAAATAAAGAAATAAAAGGAAAAGATATAAAAAAGTAATTAATTAATAAAAAAAAAGCTATTTTAAAACGAATGAAAGAAAAAGATGAAGGAAAGTAAAAACAGTATTGAATGAATAAAAATTTAAAAAAGGAATGAAAGAAAAAAAAATATGCAAAAGAAGAAAGAAAAGTTATAAATAAGCATTAAAACAAAGAGCAAGAGAACATTTTAAAAGAAAGAAAGAAACAATGAAAATTCAAATAAATGATTTTGGTTATAAAGAAGATTAAAAAGAAAATCCCAAAGAAATAAAGATGAAAATAGTAGAAATATTAAAGAATTTAACAAAGAAAGAATAAATATGAAATAAACGGAGAAAATAATCTTAAAAAATAATATCAAGAAACGAAGGAAAGAAAGAAACATGAAATAAGGAAAAATTAAATCAGTAATGAAAAAAAAAACCGGAAAATAATGAAAAGTTGAGGAAAAAGGTTTTATTTAATATGAAATGTAATTAGAAATATAAAAAACAAAACAATGATATAAAGGATAGCGAGAAAGAATGATTAGGGAAAGATATCCAAAAGAAAAATAAAAATAGTATTAAAAAATTTTAAAAAATGCTAGATTATAAGAAAGGCTTCGAAAAAAGAAGGAAAAAAGACAAAACAAGAAAGAAAAAGTCAAGCAATATCAATTAAGAATAATATTTATATTAGTGAAATAGAAAGAAGGGGAAGGAGAAAACTATGAAAAGATAAAGGGAGGAGAAAAACTATGAATAATAAAGGGGGAGAAAACTATGAAGAATGAAGGGAGGAGATAAACTATGAATAATAATAGGGAAAGAGTAAAAATAGAAGAATGAAGACAAAGAAGGGAAGGAGAAAACCATGAAGAATGAAGGAAGGAGAGAAACTATGAAGAAGAAGGGAGGAGAAAATATGAGATAAAGGGAAGGAGAAATACGACGAATAGAGGGTAGGAGTAAACTATGAAGAAAGAAGGGAGGAGAAAACCAGACGAAGAGGAAGAGAACCTAGAAGAAAGAGGAAGGAGAAAACTATGAAGAATGAAGGAAGGGGAGAAACATCATGAGAATAAGGAAGGAGTAAATGTATGAGAAGAAAGAGGATGGAGTAACTATGAAGAAAAAGGAAAGGGTTAAATAGGAGAGAAAGAAGGGAAGGAAGTAAACCGAAGAATGAAGGGAAGGGGAAACTAGGAAATGAAGGAAGATACTATGAAAAAGAAGAGAATGACAAACTATATGAAGTAAAGGAGGACGAATCATGAAGAATGAAGAGGAGTACACGAGATGAAGGGAAGGGGAAACTGTGAAGAAAGAGAGGACAAAACTATGAAGAAAGAAGGGAATGAGAAACCATGAAGAATGAAAGGAAGGAGTTAAACTATGATGAAGGGAAGGAGTAAACTATGAAGAAGAAGGAGAAGGACAAAACTATGAAGAATGAAGGAAGGAGAAAACTATGAAGAATAAAGGGAAGGAGAAAATTATGAAAGAATGAAGAGAAAGAAGGAAGAGAAACTATGAAGAATGGGAAAAACATGAAATTATATAAGAAGAATACAAAATACGAAAATAGTGAAGAAATACGGTGACACAAATTCTTTAAAATAAGAAAAATTAAGACACGAAGATAAAATGAAAGAGAGAAAGAAAGAAAGAAAGAAGGAAAGAAAATGAGCATTAAAAGAAGAACATAAAGTGCTATTAAAAACAATATAGGTGAAAAAGATATTAGAAAGAAGAAAGTGAGAAAAAGAAAAGAAAAAGAAAAGTGGAGAGAAAAATAGTCTGAAAAGAGGAAGAAAAAGAAGAATCAATAGAAAATGGTAATATATGAACGAAATAACTACAAAAACGAACAACCCAAAGAAATAAAGAAATAATGAACTATGTAATTAAAAAGAATTTTACAAAAAAGAAAAGACAAGGATAGAAAAGAAAAAAAGTGTAAAAAAAAGGAAAAGGAAATAGTAATAGATGAATGAAAGAGATAGAAGAAAGAAAGAACGAAAGAAAGAAAGAAAGAAGACGAAAGACAGAAAAATGAACAATAATAGAAAAAAGAAACAAAAATATTGATAAAATAATAAAATATAAATAATGTTAGAAAGAAGAAAAAGAAGAAAGAAAAAGTAAAAAGAAAAAGAACAGACAGACATGAATATAGTCAGAAAAAGAAAGGAAAGAGAAAAGGAAAATATTCAGAAAAAAGACTGGGTGAAGTATGAAAAAAAAAAAATAAGAAAAATAAGAAAAAGTAGTCATCGGGGTGGCCTAAAGTCAGGTATCAGCCTGAAGAGTCTATTCACTTTTCGCTAGTCCAGGAGATGTTTTTGCGTCTGGGTGGAACGCCACACCTGCCACCAGCTCCTACTTTTACCGCACAATCCTGTGCTACTCATACGCCTGAAGGTCGATATCGAACTTGAAACCTTGTTGGTTTCTATCCGAATGCTCTACGAATGAGCTAACGCAGCCCTAACAAAATTGCTAGAAGAAGAGAAAGAACGAAAGAACGAAGAAGGGTGAGTGTGAGCGAGAGAGAGAGAGGAGAGGAGAGAGAGAGAGAGAGAGGAATGAGGAGAGAGAGAGGAGAGAATTAAAAAGAAAGAACTTAAAGAGGTAATGACAAATCAAATAAAAAGGAAAGTACAAGGAGAAAGTGAGGAAAAGGNAATTTGACCTTGTTTCGCATCCTGCTCGTGCGTGGGTGGGTGCGGTGGTTGTTGTAAAATATATATACCGTATACACGCATGTAAGAAAACATTTTTAAGACAATTTTTTTCACCTAAAAAAATGAGGACGTTCATTTTCTTGAAAACGTGATGTTACCTTGTTTCCAAGGCCTAATTTTTGCCATAACTTCAATCAAAAGTGCCATGCATAGTCTTATACCCAAATAAAGGCGATTCGTTAGGATGATAAAGATTTTACTTAACTTTATTTACTTGCGTCACTCGGTTAAGCATTCACCAAGGAAGTTTCAGTTTCAATACTGCGTTCACACCATCTCAGCGCATGAGTTTCACAGCTTAGTAAATTTGATCTGTGCGGTAAATCATCTGGGAGCTGAATGTGTGCGTACATCTGTTACATAATCATGCGGTTGCATAAGATTATTGTCAATCCCCTGTATTCTAAAGGGATGGCCCTTTCATATCACGGGCGGGACTTTCCATGGAACATACAGAAACCCGCGAGATACGTGAAGTCACGTGGACCTGGTTGGATCCTCAGTTTTCAGTTGACGTCGGGCAAAGAAGATGTCCGCCTTACTGTAACTCACTCTGCATTACGCGCGCTATGTTAGTCAAATATTTAGTTACATGAAATGTTTAGTTGAGTAAATAAAAAGTTTAAGAAAAATAACACGGTCTTGTGATTAATGAATGTCTTGGTAACAAGACTATATAGAAGAAGAAATGAGTTAAGTACGACCGACCACCAAGACGAAGTCTAGATGTTAGAAGAGACCTAGAAGAACAGAGCAAGAATAATAGAAGTAAGTAAAGAAGTAAAGAGGTATACAAGACCATCTTAGCAAGAAAAAAATCTCCCTGATCTAGCATTAGCGAAAAGGGATTGCATCCCTTATTTTTGGTCTGATACCGACAATAGTCCATATCATAGTCTTCACCATGACTACGATTTGGTTTGAATTTCAACATTTTCCTTCTCCTAGACCGGTTGTCATACCAAGGTCAAAGATCCCACTCTGGCTGCCTATTTACACGTAGCTGGAGGGAATAATTTGACCCATACCTGTTCCCAAAGGTATTAGCCCACTATGGGAAATGCAAACAGCCACGTCCAGGATGGAACTCGTGTCGCCGTGTCCATTTCTTACAAAAGTAGCCATTACACCACGCGCCTCCGACTCAATAATGCCTCCTGAGCGTACTCAATCAATTACATATCAGCGTCCGTCTATGAACCATATGGTCCCGGTTCTACCAGCCCTCGCCAACTCAGTGTATGACTAGAATAGAGATCTCTTCGGCAAAGTGAAGAGCTGATGGTATGTATGACTTTCCATCTCACACGCCCAAACAGTCTCTTTGCTCTAGCGCTAGGGAAAAGGGGTTAGACTTCCTCGCCGTCTGGCTGATACTGAGTTTAGACCACCCGACAGCTTTATTTGCTTCACATGTATTAGTGGTGTGGTTTTAGTATATTTTGAATATTCAAGTAAACACTGTAGGTACATCAAGGTTTAGACTACATGAGTTATGTATGTTATTACACTAATTTTCAGTTTTTCAAAGTAGTTTTTTTGAAATTATAAGTAAATGTTAGAAAGTTTGAACCAAGTCACCAATAAGCACCCCAAATCATCAACTTAATGAAAGGTTCCAATTTTAACTCGTCAGCGATAACTTCCGCTTCCAATTTTTTGTAAACTAAGATTTTAATCAGACGTTTATGGAGATGTTGGACTCCACAATAAATCAAATAAATAGACGGTTGCGACACATAATCAAATTAAAATTCAATAGCAGAATCTTTTTTAAATAGATACTTTTTAATCATAAATTTATGAATATTTTCCAAACTTACGATGATTTAAAAAAAAAACGAAAGATATTTTATACTAAAATAGTTTTTACTTAATCAAAATAGAAATGCATTTTATGTTTATTTAAATAAGAATACAGTTTTTATTTACAAAATATCTTATGCCTATTTAAATAAAAAGGATGTCGTTCAGAAATAGTATCACACAATTTGTAAAATTTGTTTTGTCAGATACAATTTATAATTGCAAAGTCGTATGTTCGTTTATATTTCAAAAGCGAAACTTACAGGTGATGAGTTAAAATATGAACCTTTCATTAAGTGCATGATTTGGGTGTTTATTGGTACTTGGTCCGAAAGTTTTCTAATCATGTCATTGAAATATTGAAGGAAAATATTTTCTCATATTTAGTTAGTATTACATCATTGATAGGTGGCCTGTTAATCAGGAACAAGCGTAGAATTTAAAAGATAGCTGGTAATTCTGTTAGAAGGAGAGTCATGGGAAAATAACCAGTAACTTGGTTGGTTGTTGTTGGTTGGTTAGGTTTTACGCATGTCAACACTTGTTGGCTTATTCTATGCCGAAGACATTTTGTTTTATTCATTCTTGTTGGTATTCAATTTTTCTTTTTCAAACTCAATTCTTTTTTTTAAACACATTTTAAATACTCATTTTGAAACAATTGTAGGCTAGAATGTTTTGAACACCTTAGAGAATGAAAGACCAGGAGCTCTTATATGCTATACGATTAACATTAAAACACTCCTTGAGATGAAATGACTTCATTTTGACAAGTTTCGTCCAGACTGGTTCATTAGCCCAGGAGTTTATAGGTAAAAAGTACACAATATAGATTTAGGCAAAATCAGATTTAACTTTGAGGCAAAAGAAGTTAGAACGATTTCCCGGTAACGTTTTGATACCTTAAATGCTTAATACATAAATAATTAAAGGAGTGTTCTGGGACGCGTTTAAAAGTAGTGAGCAGCACCTATTAAAGCTACATGTAAAATTTATTATCTGAGGTGGGCTATCCCAATAAGCTTTGTAATATGATATATTGCGACTTGATAGTGTCCAATTTTAATGTGAAAAATAACTGTCGATAATATCAGCATTATTATGACTATGTTCCCCAAATATCCGGATCTACATTTGCCTTATATTTATAAATTACAATATATATATATAATAAATATATATATATATAATATTATATAATATATAATTAAACAGAACAGATGTCTCTGTTTAACAAGTTTATTCGATATTTTCAATCTTTCTGTTCAATTTTTGAATATATATTTGGATAGAATCCATGGATCAGTCCACCAAAGTTTTTTCCCGAATACTTTTGACACTTCGAAGTGCCATATTTTGGGTGATGAATTGTGTCCCATTTTTGTTTTCTGACTAATCCACAGATTCCAGCGAAATATAAAAAAAAAACTTTACCAGAAAGCTTGAAAAGATCGAAAATAAACCCGTTAAAAAGGAGACAATGTTTGTTTAATTCTATATGTATAATGAAAGAATGTGCACAAATATACATCTGTTCTGTCCTCTATCTATCAATCTCTCTCTCTCCCTCTCTCTTTGTACACACACACACACACACACACCACACACAATATATATATATATATATATAATAAATATATATATATTTTTTTTATTTTTTTTTTTTTTATTGAAGTCAGATCACAGACCCTTGGAGTTTATATTTAACATCAGAAAAAAAATATTAAAAGTCCAGTCTTCGAAAATTTTAAAAATGGGCAATAAAAAAAAAAAAAAAATAAAAAAAATATATATATATATATATATATATATATATATGTGTGGTGTGTGGTGTGTGTGTGTGTGTGTACAAAGAGAGAGGGAGAGAGAGAGATTGATAGATAGATGGACAGACAGATGTATATTTGTGCAACATTCTTTCATTTATACATATAGAATTAAACAAACATATGTCTCCTTTTTAACGGGTTTTATTTCGATCTTTTCAAGCTTTCTGGTAAAGTTTTTTTTATATTTCGCTGGAATCTGTGATTAGTCAGAAAACAAAATGGGACACAATTCATCACCCCAAAATATGGCACTTCGAAGTGTCAAAAGTATTCGGACAAAAACTTTGGTGGACTGATCCATGGATTCTATCCAAATATATATTCAAAAATTGAACAGAAAGATTGAAAATATCGAAATAAACTTGTTAAACAGAAGACATCTGTTCTGTTTAATTATATATATATATATATATATATATATATATATATATATATATATATATATTGTAATTATAAATATAGGCAAATGTAGATCCGGATATTTGGGGAACATAGTCATATAAATGCTGATATTATCGACAGTTATTTTTCACATTAAAACTTGGACACTATCAAGTCGCATATATCATATTACAAAGCTTATTGGGATAGCCCACCTCAGATAATAAAATTTACATGTAGCTTTAATAGGTGCTGCTCACTACTTTTAACGCGTCCCCAGAACACTCCTTTAATTATTTATGTATTAAGCATTTAAAGGTATCAAACGTTACCCGGGAAATCGTTCTAACTTCTTTTGCCTCAAAGTTAAATCTGATTTTGCCTAAATCTATTGTGTACTTTTACCTATAAACTCCTGGGCTAATGAACCAGTCTGGACGAAACTTGTCAAAATGAAGTCATTTCATCTCAAGAGTGTTTTAATGTTAATCCGTATAGCATATAAGAGCTCCTGGTCTTTCATTCTCTAAGGTGTTCAAAACATTCTAGCCTACAATTGTTCAAAATGAGTATTTAAAATGTGTTTAAAAAAAAAGAATTGAGTTTGAAAAGAAAAATTGAATACCCAACAAGAATGAATAAAACAAAATGTCTTCGGCATAGAATAAGCCAACAAGTGTTTGACATGCCGTAAAACCTAACCAACCAACCAAACCAACCAACCAAGTTACTGGTTATTTTCCATGACTCTCCTTCTAACAGAATTACCAGCTATCTTTTAAATTCTACGCTTGTTCCTGATTAACAGGCACCTATCAATGATGTAATACTAACTAAAATATGAGAAAATATTTCCTTCAATATTCAATGACATGATTAGAAAACTTTCGGACCAAGTAACCAATAAACACCCCAAATCATGCACTTAATGAAAGGTCATCTATTTTAACTCATCACCTGTAAGTTTCGCTTTTGAAAATAAACGAACATACGACTTTGCAATTAAATTGTATCTGACAAAAACAAATTTTACAAATTTGTGATACTATTTCTGAACGACATCCTTTTATTTAAATAGGCATAAAGATATTTTGTAAAATAAAAACTGTATTCTTATTTAAATAAACATAAATGCATTTCTATTTTGATTAAGTAAAAACTATTTTAGTATAAAAATATCTTTCGTTTTTTTTTTAAATCATCGTAAGTGTTGGAAAATATTCATAAATTTCTGATTAAAAAGTATCTATTTAAAAAAAGATTCTGCTATTGAATTTTAATTTGATTATGTGTAGCAACCGTCTATTTATTTGATTTATTGTGAGTCCAACATCTCCATAAACGTCTGATTAAAATCATTAGTTTACAAAAAATTGGAAGCGGAAGTTATCGCTGACGAGTTAAAATTGGAACCTTTCATTAAGTTGATGATTTGGGTGCTTATTGGTGACTTGGTTCAAACTTTCTAACATTTACTTATAATTTCAAAACTACTTTGAAAAAACTGAAAATCAGTGTAATAACATACATAACTCATGTAGTCTAAACCTTGATGTAACCTACAGTGTTACTTGAATATTCAAAATATACTAAAACCACACCACTAATACATAGTGAAGCAAATAAAGCTGTCGGGGTGGTCTAAACTCAGTATCAGCCAGACGGCGAGGAAGTCTAACCCCTTTTCCCTAGCGCTAGAGCAAAAGAGACTGTTTGGGCGTGTGAGATGGAAAGTCATACATACCATCAGCTCTTCACTTTGCCGAAGAGATCTCTATTCTAGTCATACACTGAGTTGGCGAGGGCTGGTATAGAACCCGGGACCATATGGTTCATAGACGGACGCTGATATGTAATTGATTGAGTACGCTCAGGAGGCATTATTGAGTCGGAGGCGCGTTGTAATGGCTACTTTTTAAGAAATGGACACGGCGACACGAGTTCAAATCCTGGACGTGGCTGTTTGCATTTCCATAGTGCTAATACCTTGGGAAAGGTATGGGTCAAATTATTCCCCCTCCAGCTACGTGTAAATAGGCAGGCCAGAGTGGATCTTTGACCTTGGTATGACAACCGGTCTAGGAGAAGGAAAATGTTGAATTCAAACCAAATCGTAGTCATGGTGAAGACTATGATATGGACTATTGTGGTATCAGACCAAAAATAAGGGATGCAATCCCCTTTTCGCTAATGCTAGATCAGGGAGATTTTTTCTTGCTAAGATGTCTTGTATACTCTTTACTTCTTCTTTACTTACTTCTATTATTCTTGCTCTGTTCTTCTAGGTCTCTTCTAACATCTAGACTTCGTCTGGTGGTCGGTCGTACTTAACTCATTTCTTCTTTCTATATCAGTCTTGTTACCAAGACATTCATTAATCACAAGACCGTGTTATTTTTCTTAAACTTTTTATTTACTCAACTAAACATTTCATGTAACTAAATATTTGACTAACATAGCGCGCGTATGCAGAGTGAGTTACAGTAAAGGCAGGACATCTTCTTTGCCCGACGTCAAACTGAAAACTGAGGATCCAACCAGGTCCCACGTGACTTCACGTATCTCGCGGGCTTTCTGTAATGTTCCATGGAAAGTCCCGCCCGTGATATGAAAAGGGCCATCCCTTTAGAAATACAGGGATTGACAATAATCTTATGCAACCGCATAGATTATGTAACAGATGTAGCGCCACACATTCAGCTCCCAGATGATTTACCGCACAGATCAAATTTACTAAGCTGTGAAACTCATGCGCTGAGATGGTGTGAACCAGTATTGAACCTGAAACCTTCCTTGGTGAATGCTTAACCGAGTGACGCAAAGTAAATAAAGTTAAGTAAAATCTTTATCATCCTAACGAATCGCCTTTATTTGGGTATAGACTATGCATGGACACTTTTGATTGAAGTTATGGCAAAATTAGGCCTTGAAAACAAGGTAAACATCCACGTTTCAAGAAAATGAACGTCCTCATTTTTTAGGTGAAAAAAAATTGTTAAAAATGTTTTCTTACATGCGTGTATACGGTATATATATTTACAACAACCACCCACCCACCCACCGCACGAGCAGGATGCGAAACAAGGTCAATTTCTTAACCCGAATTTAAGCGGTTTAAATTCAGGTTTTCCTTCTCTTAGACTGGTTACCTAGCTATGGTTAAAGATCCCAGTTTTGCCCTACTATTTCTTTCATAGCTGGATGGAAAGTAGTCCGATTTAATATTTATTTCCCAAGAGATTAGTGTTATGGGAAATGCAAACAGCCGCCTCGTCAGTATTTGAATCTGGGTCGACGGGTCCATTTCTTACGGATCTAACTACCACCACACACCCTCCAAAGGATATATGGTATATCTTCTTTTTTTTCTTCTTTTTTTTCATGTCAAATTTTGGCGGGAGGGCAGCTAACCTCTCTCGTTATAAAATTGAAAAAAAAAAAAAAAAAAAAAAAAAAAACAGGAAAAAAAAGACAGACGAACATTTTTTCGAGATGCCGAGAACAAATTGAGAAAAATATAATCATAAAACACAAAGTACAAAATCTTAGCAAGACGTTATTATAAAAAGCTGTGGCATATCAATGTTTCGCTGGCGGTTCAACAATAGTAAATTGAAAATGGATTAGAAGTGTGTGGGCCATAATGGCTTTGAAAAAAAAAGAGAGAAAAAAGAAAACGTTAAGTAGGAGAGTAATAATTTACAATTTATACAAACGCTGTACAGCGTGAACAAGTTATGATTGTGATGAGTTGAAGGCAAGATCCGGCTGGAATCTATTAGGAAGGTGAAAAAAGAGAGATGAAAAGCAAATTGGGCAGGTAAAAAAAAATCATGAAGCATGTGTGAGGTAGTTGGTTAGCAAGTACCGCGGTTAGATGAACGGATACATGAATGGGTGGGAAATGTTTATTTATTGCGGAGGAGTCAAAAGCCAGCGGGCAAGAGAAATTCTAGGAGAAGGATTTAACTCATATTTATGATCTTGTTGAAAATACACTGAGAATAAAGAGAGAAAATGCAAGGAAAAGAGAAGGGTGATATACAAAAAAAGTATTGAAATAAATGAAAAGAAAAAAAAAGAAAGAAAATGTATTTATATGTGACAAATCAGTGAGCTCTGGGAAATTGACAAATATCTAAGCTACTAAGATAGGACAATGAAGTGAGAAGATGAAGAAGAAGAAGAATGAGAAAGATCAAACTAAAAACAGATTTAGAGCAATTGGCTTTGAGATAAAGAAAAGAAAGAAAGAAAGAAAGAAAGAAAGAAAGAAAGAAGGAAATAAATAAATTAAATAAAGAATGAATGAATGAAAGAAGAAAAAGGAAATATGTAGAAAGTAGTAATATAGAAAAAAGTTTGTAATAAGGACAGAAGTAGGGAAAAAAAGAAAAATAAGAAAGAAAGAAAGAAAGAATGAAAGAAAGAAAGAAGGAAGGAAGGAAAGAAAGAAAGAAGAAAGGAAAGAAAGAAAGAAAAAGAAAAAAGAAAAAAAAAGAAGAAAGAAAGAAAGAAGAAAGAAAGAAAGAAATGAATGAAAGGAAGAGAGAAAAGAATTATGTAGAAAGTGTAATATAGAAAAAGGTTGTAATAAGGACAGAAGTAGGGAAAAAATAAAATAAGAAAAAAGAAAGAAGGTAAGAAAGAAGGAAGGAAAGAAAGAAAGAAGGAAAGAGAGAAGGAAGAAAAAGAACAAAACAGATATCTGCTAAATGGTTCAAAGAAAGAAAAAAAAGGAAAGAAAGAAAGAAAGAAAGAAAGAAAAAGAGCAAAACAGATATCTGCAAATTGGTTCAAAGAAAGAAAGAATAAGATAGAAAATAAAGAAAGAAAAAGAGCAAAACAGAAGACGAAGAAGAAAGAATGAGAATGATCAAACCATAAAACAGATTTAGAGCAATTGGCTGAGATAAAGAAAGAAGAAAAGAAAGAATGAATGAATGAATGAAGGAAAGAAGAAAAAAGAAATTATGTAGAAAGTAGTAATATAGAAAAAGGGTTTGAATAAGAACAGAAAGTAGGGAAAAAAAGAAATTAAGAAATAAAGAAAGAAAGAATGAAAGAAAGAAGGAAGGAAAGAAAGAAAGAAAGAAGAAGAAAAGAAAGAAAAGAAGAAAGAAAGAAAAAGAGCAAAACAGATATCTGCTGCAAAATGGTTCAAAGAAAGAAAGAAAAAAAGAAAGAAAGAAAGAAAGAAAGAAAGAAGGAAAGAAGAAAGAATGATGAGAAAGAAGAAAAGAAAATTATGTAGAAAAGTAATAATATAGAAAAAGGTTGTAATAAAGGACAGAAGTAGGGAAAAAAAGAAAAAAAGTAATTAAGAAATAAAGAAAGAAAGAATGAAAGAAAAAAGGAAGGAAGGAAGGAAAGAAAGAAAGAAGAAAGAAAGAAAGAAAGAAAAAGAACAAAACAGATATCTGCAAATTGGTTCAAAGAAAGAAAGAAAAAAAAGAAGAAAAAGAGCAAAGCAGAAGACCGAAGGAAAGAATGAGAATGATCAAACCATAAACAGATTTAGAGCAATTGGCTGAGATAAAGAAAGAAAGAAAGAAAGAATGAATGAAATGAATGAAGGAAAGAAGAAAAAAAGAATTATGTAGAAAGTAGTAATATAGAAAAAGGGTTGTAATAAGAACAGAAGTAGGGAAAAAAAGAATTAAAAATAAAGAAAGAAAGAATGAAAGAAAGAAGGAAGAAAGAAAGAAGAAAAGAAAGAAGGAAGGAATAAATAAAGAAAGAAGGAAAGAAAGAAAGAAAAGAGCAAAACTGATATCTACAAAATGGTTCAAAGAAAGAAAGAAAGAAAGAAAGAAAGAAAAAGAGCAAACAGATATCTGCAAAATGGTCCAAAGAAAGAAAAGAAAGAAAGAAAGAAGGAAAGAAAAAAGAAAAAGAGCAAAACAGATATCTGCAAAATGGTCCAAAGAAAGAAAGAAAAGAAAAGAAAGAAAGAAAAAGAAAGATAAACAGCAAAACATATATCTACAAAATGTTTCAAAGAAAGAAAGAAAGAAAAAAAAAAAGAAAGAAAAGAGCAAAAACAGATATTTGCAGAATGGTTCAAAGAGAGAAAAGAAAAAAGAAAAGAAAGAGAGGAAATAGGCAGACAAAATGAAAGATACGAAGTAAGGCAAAAAGAAAGAAAATAGAAAGAAGATAGAAAGAAGTGATAAAATGAATAGATAAATAGGGAAAGAAAGAAAAATTAGTCAGAAAGAAAGGTGGCAAATAGAAAGAAATTAGATACAAAGAAAGAGAGAATGAAAAGAAAAAATAAAGAAAAATGAATCGTCTGTGTTAAAATAAGATAGAAAGAAACAAAAAGATGAAGAAATTATTTTTTTCATATTTACATTTTTGTATAGTTGTTTTGAAGAGATATTTCTGTTCACAGGAATACTTAATGTCATATAATGATATAAAGTATTCCATCTAATACAAATAGTCTGACACAGTTGGATGGTTTTAAGTGCTCCTATATAATGCTAATAATTTTCCCCCAATTTTGTGGAGAAAGAAAGAAAGAACAAGATACCCCGTGGAATAAATAAAGGGTTAGGTTCAAAGTTCCGTGATGACTCCCGATTACGACAAGAAGGTTCCCGACTACGACAAGAAGTCCCGAGTCGGAGATGGGTTTCCGAGTCCGAGATGGTTCCCGAGTCCGAGAAGGTTCACGAATCCGACAAGAAAAATACCGGAAGTAGACCGGGAGGGCACATCAGCCGAAACGTTGTACAAATAACAATGAAGATGAGGACAATTGTCCGAAAAATACAAATAATACTAGAAAGAAAGAAGTTAAATAGTAATTAAAGATAACACCAATTTCTTTTTAAAAAGATGAAAGAAAGGAACTTGTTAAAACAGATATTGACAAAAAATGAATAAATAAGCAAACAAAAACAAAAACAAAAACAAAACAAACAAAAGAACAGTTGAATGAAACAAAAAATACTATGAATGTTTAATAAATAATAATTTTCATTAGATGACTAAGTCAAATGAGCTACGAAGAATATGTTGCGCCAATTCTCTTATTTTGCACTAATGTGTCTGATCAGAATTTAATCAGTGAACTCTCTTACTTGTGTTTTATATTCAAGTATCTAAACTCCATCTAATGGTGAGGTTCACGTTCTGGAGCACTAGGAAGTGTGGAGTACCTCTTCATTGGCATTACTTCCAGGTTTCCATCTATGGGTCAAATAGACCTGTTTTCCTATCGCCTGAGCACAAAATAACTCTAGATGGGTTAACATGCCGTTAAAATCAATCAATCAACCATCTATTTCAGCATCTTGGTGCGTCCTAAAAAGGGTTTGGTCTTGCTTGGTTTCTCTGTTTTTTAAAGGAATATCAAACTTTGTGGGTTATTTAATGCAAAAGCCACTCTTCTAAAAGAACAGTAGTGGTATTATTTAATCCAAATCTGGGGGATAAGGTGGTTCATAATTTTCTCGTATTAGTACAAAAGTGAACATAATAGCGGGAGTACAGTTCTAACTCGTTTACAATGATATCCCAGGGCAGCACTTTAGCCACTATGTCACTGGGAGGCCCGTAAATAGGAGAAAGATACAAAATAAAACTTTGAAAAAATTAACGGGTTGATGAAATGAAGAAAGAGACAGAGACAGAGACAGAGACAGAGAGACAGGCAGACATACAGAGACAGAGAGACAGAGAAAGAGACAGAATAGAGAGAAAGAGAGCTACAGAGAGAGAGAGCTACAGAGAGAGAGAGAGAGAGAGAGAGAGTTAGAGAAGGAGAGAGAAAGATAAAAAGAGAAATTTAAAAAGAAAGAAAGAACAATCAAACAAAATCGTCATAGCAATTAATGATGAGTTTTATTTAATCGTGGTGTAATGGATGACAACCTATTCTCGCGGATACATTACTACTAAATAGTGAGTTCAATCCTCACTGGATACCCCATAAAAAGTCCCTACGTGAAAAAACCCCAAAAAAAAACTTGTGTTAATCCGGCCTGATTGGAGTTCAGAATGTTCTTCTTTCAACTACAGTATTCTAGATCCCCACCTTTAAATTATCTCATTTCATACCTGATAATGCTTCAATGAACATGAAGAAGAACGTGAGAAGCAGAAGGAAAGTCTTTCTCTTTTTTGATATGTCCGGACAGTGTTCACAGTCTCCGGGTAAATCCGCATGTTATTATTTTGATATTAGACCTCTCATCTCTCATGTTTAATAATGATAGTCTATCTCCCGGATTTTACACGTTCAATTACAAGGAAACGTTCATTTGATGTAGGGTAATGTTACCCATTCATATGTGTTTTGTTATGATTTTTGCAAGTCTGGTAAACAGGCGTCGTCACCGCCATTATTTTGTTTATTTATCATTTTCTTGAAGTATCGTTGTACCCTGACTTACGAGTTTAATTCGTTCCACTCGTAATTCAATTTACTCGTATATCAAATAAATGTTCGCCATTGAAATAAACTACAATGCCATTAATCCGTTGCAGCCCCCACCAAAATACATTTTGCTATATTTTTTAAATAAGAAAAAATAGCACGTTATTGTATAAAAACATAATAAAATATTATGTAATAGTTGGCTGGCTGGCTGGTTGGTTGGTTGGTTGGCTAGATTTTACGGCATGTCAACCTTTGCGGGGGATGTTATACCAAATACCGTTTTGTTTTATTCATTCTTGTTGAGTATTCATTTTTTAACTCATTTTTGTACACATTTTTAAAACTCATTATTTTATCTTTTTAACCCATAGATATGACACTAACAGGTACTACCACTCCGGCCAGAGTTAAACTGTGTGTAATTGCAATGAAGGAATAATCTATACTCCCAAAAGCTCCTGAAATAGGACCTCATGACTAAAAGCAGTTTAATGTCTTACCCAGTACACAAAGACACTTAGACACCGCCTTCTAGCACATATATAATCAAAAAATGTTTGGGATTTTCCATAAGAGCAATAGGTTCGCGGCAGTCATATAGGTACTAGAGCTTGACATAACCAGCCAATTGACCAGAAGAGGCCTCGCCGACCACCTGTCTAACCCAAGTAAGGGCCAAAGTGGCGGGTTGCCGCTTATGGATTGCTCAGCCACCAGGATTCCGTACATAAGCATCAGGGGCGACAATTTCTGTTACTTCATTAAATAAGAATTATAATTACAGGAAAATTATTAAAACAAAATTAAATTTGAATAATTCGGACTATTGTCCTCATCTTTATTGTTATCTGTACAGCGTTTTGGCCGATGCGCCCTGCAGCCTTCTTCAGGTATTTCTAGTCGGAATCGAGAGCCTTCTCCAGCTCGGGAACTTTCTTTTCGAACTCGAGAACCCTCTTGTTGTAATCGGGAGCAATCACGGAACTTTGAACCCAACCGTTTATGAAATCCACGTGGGTATCCTGTTTTAATTCCGCTAACCCTAGCTGGGTTAAGCTGTATTAATTATTATATATGTTACTGTCCCTTGACGAGAATTGTACCTGCAGCCAAGAGGTAACTCATTATTACTGCCTTAACCGAACGCCTATATCCACTACGCTATGTGTTCAATTGGAACGAAACGTTGTACATATAACAATAAAGATGAGAACAATAATCCGAATAATACAAATAATACAAATTATTAAACCTCATCTCAATAAACAGAAAAATCTATGTGCATGGCATGACTGTTTCGTCTGTGTCATAAACTGTTTTTAGAATATTTAAGGTTTGAGTCCTGCCCCTAGGACGGGATCTTATTGCTAAGAGAACTGATACCAAGAAAATACTCTTAATGCTGATAACAGACCAAATATAGGGCTCATTCTAACTGGCCGTTATCTTTTTCTTAGAGGTCAGCCACATTAATCTGAGCACTACAATTTTGCAAAAAAAATGGATCGTTAATGTTTGCAAACAGAAAATCCGAATCCAGCCATTTGCTATTTATAGTAGGTTGCTAGAGATTTGATGAAAGGAAAAAAATAGGAAAAAAAAAATTAAACAAAAAAAAAACATAGTTAGCTTTTTTGCTGACTGTTATATGCATCAAAATTGACTTATCTAAAGCTTAAAACTTTTTTTTTATGAACAATTATAAATTCTTGAGTAGACTGATATTTGAATTTGAAGTTTTTTTCACAACTTTAGTCCCTTGTCAATAAAGACCATGTGAATCAGTGCTTATATGTCAGTTATTATAATATATATATATATATATATATATATATATATATATAAATGTGTGTCATAAAAGTATTGTGAATGAAGCTGTATTTACCAAGATAGAAATGAACAATGAATAGAACGTTAATTTGTGGCGTTTTTACTTACAAATAGGTTTCATGATTAAAGATTCTTAAACTTTAGTCACTTGGCTTTCAAAGGAAAACATTCAAATTTAAGGGAAGGAAATTCAATGAAGGATAGAAGAATTGGGAAATAATTTAAGTCCTTTATTGATCAATCAATATCTATTAATAATAGAGATTCGGCCTCTATTTGTCTGTAAACAAAACTATGTCACTGCTTACGTAACAATTACCAAAATCGTCAATACATAAATAAAGAACAATTAATATTGATAAAATAAATTAACGCTCTTCCTTATAATTCAACGTTTGAATCCTTTCCATTGTAAATAAATAGCTATATATCATTTAAATAAATAAACTATATAAATTAATTAAAATTTGTATTACTTTAAATGTAAAATTATTTGCAAAATTTGTAATCAATTTTTAAAATTATTTTTTACTCTGCCCTTTTTTCAGTAACAAGAAATTATCCTAAAGTTTACAAATAAATAAATACTAATGATTTTGTGTAAAATTTATGTGCAAAATATTCAAAATAATTATTTAATTAATAACTGATAGATGCGCGTGACGTTTTATTTACAGGGGAACAAAACTAATTTTCATTTCAAATTGCTTTATTTTTTAATCCTTAAATAATTTTGGTGATTTTACTCATTAATAAAAAACTCGGACATTGAATTTTTAACTCCAGTCCTCTCAGACAATATCTTTCAAAGATTATTTTTACACCGCCGAAGGGCGTTCTTTTTTCTAGTATCGAATAATATAGATTAAAAATGTCAGATAATGTTAGGTTATGTAATCCTTGACGTACCTCCTATATACATAGGTATATATGTATATATATATATATATATATATATATATATATATATATATATATATATATATATATATTTAACCCAAGCGCGAACCTACCTATCTATCTCTTTAAATAAATTTGAAGATTTTATTTATGATAAAACCCCTCTGGCATTGAAATTTCAACTCCACCCTACTTAAGGGCCGGTTTAGCTCAGTCGGTAGAGCATTCCACTAGGAAATACAAGGTTCCTGGTTCTATACCGGCCCTCACTAAAAACGTTTTAAAAACAATGTTTCCTTTTACTGAACTTAGTCAAAAAATGAAATGAATACATGGAAAATATTAAAAAACTTAAATTTAAAATTTAAACAAATTAAGATTAAGTCTTCTGACTTACCTTTTTGATATTTCTGTCTAGAAAGGACACGAAAATATTGTATCTAATTTTGTCTGTTTAGTTACATATATATACAGTGGTGCCTTAACTTACGAGTTTCATTAGTTCTGTTTGTAACTCGAATTCATCGTATATCAAATCAATTATCCCCACTGAAATGAACTTAACTCCCATTAATCCCTGGTTTTTGAATACGAAATTGTTATTAAGAAAAAAACACTGTATTGTATGAAATCAATAAAATAGAATGTAATGAATTACGTGCTGTAATATTTTCTAATGTTTTAATTCTTTTATAGATAATATTTTCTCTGTCGTTTGAAATTTGAAAAATAAGATGTTTTTAAAAGCAAACTTATTAACATAAACGTATCTGAAACTTGCTGATACCTCAAATTTTTTCTCTCAACACAAAGCATAAAATCGTCCGTGTGCCAGCTCATAACTCGGAAAACTCGTAAATCAAAGTTCCACTGTATTTCCGATTCTACATAGATTCTTTATTTGAAAAATAAGCACATTTTATTTGTGATAAATCTATCGGTACCATTATAGTATGTGGCCTTCCTTTTGAATGTCAGAAAATGTCAGGTTATGTAATCATTGACGCACCCTCCTATATGCATAGGTATATATGTAATATTTTTAACCCAAGCGCGAACCTATCTATCTATCTCTTTAAATAAATTTGATGATTTTATTTATGATAAAAACCTCTGGCATTGAAATTTCAACTCAACCCTACTTAAGGGCTGGTTTAGCTCAGTCAGGTAGAGCGTTCGACTAGGAAATACAAGGTTCCTGGTTCTATACCGGCCCTTACCGACTCAGCGGATGAGATGAGGTATCTGTGCGGTAAAGTGTGGAGCTGATGGTAAGTGTAACGTTCCATCTCAGACGTCCAAACAATCTCCTTGGTCTAGCGCTTGTGAAAAGGGTATAGACTGCCTCGCTGTCTGGCTGATACCGACTTTAGGCCATCCCAACGGGCGGCGTAGAAAATAATTTTTGAAAGATATTGCCTAAGTAATTAAATACTTAGGCAATATCTTTCAAAAATTATTTTCTACACCGCCCGGTGGTGGTTTTTTCCTCAATGGCAACTTGATATAAGGTTGAGCGATTGAAGAAAATTATGATCACAAGGAGAGAAATCTGACGCGGAACATAGATTAGACACGATGTCTAACTCTAAGGAGATTATGATATGCTGGATCCCAAGCCATATAGGAGTGAAGTGGAATGAAAGAGCTGACTCTGCAGTTAACTCGGCTCTGGATTTGATCCCTGACAAGTTCAAGATTCCATATACTGACTTGAAACCTAAAATTAATAGATTCCTTCATACAAATTGACAACAACTCTGGAATAACATCCACAATAAACCCTTCCTAATCAAACCCACTTTGGGAGGCTGGAGACTAACTTTAAGGAAGTCTAGAAAGGAACAAGTCATTGTGTCCCGATTACACATTGGTCATACAATATTCTCTGGCCATGATAATGTCAGGTAAGAGTACCTGTTTGGTTTATTCAAACAACGGGAACGATTATGATTTTAATGACTGCGATATGTTTCTTTCAGTACTTAATGATAAACAGAACGCGAGGAGGGAGGCGAGGGGGGCGGTACGAGGCAATATTGGGCATCCATGCTGGGGGACTAATAGGCCATTCCTGTATAAAAGGAAAAGAGAAAATAAAACAAGTCATTAATCACTAGAAGTGGGATCAATAAGTCTATTGTCATAAAAGGACAGCAGGTGAGCGGAGAAAGTAATATTCAAAATAGGACATTCTTTATCCCTCTAATATACGAATCTGTCTATCAATCTCAGTTTTTTCTAGTCATCTATGTCTCTTTCCCTCTCTCTCTCTCTCTCTCTTATATATATATATATATATATATATATATATATATATATATATGTGTGTGTGTGTGTGTGTGTGTGTGTGTGTGTGTGTGTGTGTGTGTGGTGTTTACCTCAGTCAGTAGATCATCCGCCTTAGAACCAAATGACATACTTTATCCCACTAATATACGAGTCTATCTACCAATCTCTGTTTTTCTAGTCATCCCTCTCTCTCTTTCTCTCTCTCTCTCTCTCTCTCTCTCTATATATATATATATATATATATATATATATATCTTTCTCTCTCTCTCTTTCTCTCCCTCTCTATCTATCTATCTGTCTTTCTCTCTCTCCTCTCTATCTATCTATCTATCTATATGTCTTTCTCTTTTCTCTCTTTCTCTCTTTCTCTCTCTCTCTCTCTCTATCTATCTGTCTTTCTCTCTCTCTCTCTATCTATCTATCTATATGTCTGTCTTTCTCTCTCTCTCTCTCTCTCTCTCTGTCTTTCTCTCTCTCTCTATATATATATATATATGTGTGTGTTTGTGCGCGCGCGCACGTGTGTGTTTGTGAGTGTGTGTCTGTGTGTGTGTGTGTGTGTTTACCTCAGTCAGTAGATCATCCTACTTAGAACCAAATGACATTATTTATCCCACTAATATATCTATCAATCTCAGTTTTTTCTAGTCACTCCCCCCCCTCTCTCTCTCTCTCTCTCTCTATCTCCCTCTCTTTCTCTTTGTGTGTGTTTACCTCAGTCGGTAGACCATCCACCTTGGAATCACAAGGTTCTGGGTTCGATACTTGTTCTCTCCAATTCACCGCACGAGTAACAATAGAAATAATATTTTGCAACTATAAGATTGTGTGGAAATTATTGGTATTAGATAGAAACACTTAAAATCGTACATAGGACCACAACGAATTCAAAACATTCACAATAACATGATTATTTTTTTCTTAAGAATATAAACAAGAGACGATTTGTTAATATCTGGTAAAATATATAGACCGCCACTACGTCTCACCATCTTTGATTTCAATATTTTCGTATCTGTTCGTAAAAATATTATGCGTTCGTGTGTGTGTATGTGTTTGTGTGTGTGTGTGTTTGTCTGTTTTGCTTTTGGAGGACCACAGAGGGAAAATGAAAGAAAGCGAATAGATAAACAAATACTTGGACCTTGCCAGAGAACTAAAAAAATCTATGGAACATGAGGATAATCGTGGTACCACTTGGAGTTGTTTGCCCTTGGAACTGTTCTCAAAGGTTTAGAAAAAATATTGGAGGAATTGGAAATCAGAAGAAGAATCGAGAAGATACAGACAACAGGATTATTAAGATGGGCTTGAATGCTCAGAAGAGTCCTCGAGACAAGAGGAGACCTGCTATAACTTAAACTCCCGTAACGCTGTTATCAAAAAAATCTCATGGTATGATATAATCATAATAATTTGGTTGCGCTCAGTTATATGGTTTTCCAAATTTCGGATCAAGTCACCAATAGGCACCCCAGTTACAAGCTGTTTTCAAAGGAACGGAATTTTGTTTTTCACCGGTTATTAGTAAACAAAATCAACAGACTTTTTTTTTTTACATAATTTCATACAAACTATTATTATTTAAATAAACATATCTCTTCTGTTTTCTGATACGATAAAAAACTATTTTGATATAAGAATGTGTCTTTCGATCACAGTTTTATGATAAAAAACAAAATAATATCAATTTAAAATTAAAAGGTATTTATTTAAAAAAAGATTTCACTATTAATTAAATTTTAATTTGATTACGTGTAATGTGATCAAATTAAGATTTTAAGAATTAATATTTTTCATAATTTAAAAAAAAATTATTGTAGTATTGTAATATATGTTTATTTAGATAAAAATAGTTTTTATATGAAATCGTAATGTCAAAAAATCGTCTGTTGATTTTATTTAATAACAACCGGTGAAAAGCAAAATTCCATTCCTTTGAAAACAGCTCGCAACTGGGGTGCCTATTGGTGACTTGATCCCATATTTCTACCCCATACTAATAATTTAAAAAACTGATCTATTTGGCCCATAGTGGGAGTCCCTGTGGAATAGTGGCTAACGAGTTGGACTGCGACAAACGTTTCAGACTCCAGTTGGGCTATTAAGTTCACTTTCGGAATAATACCCTTGAAAAAGATACGAAACCCATCACACCCCCAATTATGGGTAAATAGTACCCCTATTTTTCCTCTGCACGTATGTTGTTGGCACGTTTCCATCCACAAAGGACGACGGCATAGTGTCCAAAAAACATGAATAAATAAAAATTATCTGCATCTGCACAAGTGTCTGTGCGGACCAATCCTTGAATGTCAATATTTGGGGCACTGACTGCACACAAACTGCCATGCCTTCTAAGGCTGCTGATTTCTCTCCCTCTTTCTGGCTGTCTTTGCTATCGAGGCTACTCTCCACTGTGTCCCTCTCCCTTTTGTGCCTTGTTTAAGCCTAAGGCGCCGGGTCGCTCGATTTTCTGCATCTACCTTGTATCAAAGTGACATATCCTCATGTTTCTCCCGCAGCCATCTTTAAAGCGTAGGCATGGTCTACCTACCGATTGGTAGCCTTTTACTAATTTGCCATACAAAAGATCTTTTGGATATGGCCATTTTCCATCCTCCTGACACGTATGACTTTGGTATTAAATAATAATTACACAATGAAAGCCTCTGGACCAGAAGGGGTTGGTATTAATGGTAATTAATTGGTACTACCCAATTCTTAAAGCCACAGACACGTATCCACATCAGTTGATTTGTGGAACTCTTCAAAGATATTCATAAATAAGTACAAAAAGTTCTTCTTAAGATCTCCCATGTTTAAATATTACATAGATTCTATAGGTGACTATACATACTGGTTTGGTTCGGTTTTGTTTTACGGCATATCAACCGCAGTGGGTCATTTAATGCCGATAAAGTTCTGAAATAAATTGATTCCTAATGGATATCAATTTTGTTTATAAACTCATGTTTTTCTATTTAACCAATAGATGGGACCCTAACAGGTACTACCACTCCGAGTCAGAGTGGATCAGGGAGCAATGGTAATGAAGGGGTGTTCCATATTCCCCAAACCTCTAAAACTGGAACCTCACCATCAGATAGAGTTTAACGTCATTCCCAGGACATGTGGACCCTCAGCCACCGCCTTCTCGTACCCATATGATAAAAAGGGTTGGGGCTTGCCATAAGGGTAATGGGGTTGGGGCAATCGTATAGGTGCTAGGGTTTGACATGGCCAGCCGATTAATCGAAGAAGGCCACTCCGACCACCCGTCTAGCCTAAGTAATGGTCCAAGTGGAGTGTTGCAGGTCATGGACTGCTCATCCACCAAGACTCCGTCCTTGAGCCTCACGGTCGCCCCCACGGCCAACAGGTAGTTCAATTCGTGGGAGATAGGTAGTGATAATTTCAAAGACGGTTACATCTTAGAAATCGAGTTTGAGCTTCAGTCAAGCTATTACGTTCATTTTCGGATTTGAAAAGGTGTTTGGTTTGGTTTGATTTTGTTTTTACGGCATATCAACCTCAGTGGGTCATTTAATGCCGATAAAGTTTTGAAATAAATCAATTCTTAATGGATAATACAATTTTGTTTATCAACTCATGTTTTTCTATTTAACCCATGGATGGAACTCTAACAGGTACTACCACGTCGGGTCAGAGTGGACCAGGGAGCAATGGTGGTGAAGGGGTGCTCCACATTCCCCAAACCTCCAAAACTGGAACCTCGCCATCAGATAGAGTTTAACATCATTCTCTTGACATGTAGACCCGCAGCCACCGCCTTCTAGCACCCATATGATAAAAAGGGGTTGGGGCTTGCAATAAGAGCAATAGGGTTGGGAAAAATCTGGAAAGGTGTGAAACATCGTATCCGTTTAGAAATTGGTTAAAAAGTATCACTACTGTTCTGCTGCAAGGGTGGCTTTGGCACTAAATATTTCAGGAAGGTTGATATTGGATTAAACAACAAAAAGCATAGATGAAATACGCAAGGTTACCGTAGAATCGGCAGCAATGGCAATGGATGGGTACTCCACAATCTTCAGAAGTGGGTCCACATCACCGGATGTAGTTTAGTGTCATATACAGGGCACGTGTTTTTTCTTGAGGGGGAAATCGGTGGGGGTCTGGACCCTCTGCAGAGGATGCCGTCGACGCATACTAATCCCAGATGACAGGGCGGAATACTATTTATATATATATATATATATATATATATACAAATCAAGCCGTGGAATTTCACAGGTTCAGCTAGCAACAATAAAAAAGAATTAAAAATAGAACAATAATAGCAAGGGCATTAAAGTCCCTTATCTTTTACTGATTCACTTAATCTCAGTTAATGTTTGCTGACGCCCATCGGCAAAATTTTCTGGTTGAATTCCGTGTGCCGTAATATAAGGAAAACACCCACTGATTTTGTACTTAGCGAGACCCAAACGTAGTGATCGTAAATGTCGTAGATGACTGAGATGAAAATGGCTGTGACGTCAGCAGACCGCACCCCGACACACGAGGGGGGAAAAAAGAAAGGAAGCCCACACAAATGTTAGGGAAGAAACCACCCGTGCACCCTCAGTGAATTAAAAATTTAGACCAATCAAATCACAGAATCGAAATAAATACATGAATAGATAAAGAAATTAATAAATTTACACACATATATGCGGCGCCCAATGTGAATCGAACTCCCTAACAATGGTCTGCAAATCTAGCTTGCTAACCAATACACCACCTGGGCGCCCCATACTTCTGTCCTTGAGCCATATCTAAGCTAAGCTAAATAAATATCCATAAGAAAAAGGTGTTTAACCAAACAATTGTACGGAACATAAATATTCTTAGTGTCTCCCTCAAATCCATTCTCTACAAACGAGAGAACACACACCGATATATATATATATGTATATATATATAATATATATATATATATATATATATATATATATATATATATACAAACAAGAGAACACACACCGATATATATATAATATATATATATATATATATATATAATATATATATATATCGTGTGTTCTCTCGTTTGCAGAGAATGGATTTGAGGGAGACACTAAAATATAGTATATATATATATATATATATATATATATATATATATATATATATATATATATATCTTGCAACAGCATATAGAAATATATTAGTGGATAAAATAAAAATAGGTACCGTTATAGTATGTGGCCTACTTTTTTTTTTATATCTGTTATAGTATGTGGCCTACCCGGTTCGAATGTGTCCTACCTCAGTAAGAGTATATTTATAGATATAAGTAGTAGGCAATTTATTGAAACTAATTATTTTTCACATATATTCAATTTCAAGAAATTCAATTCAATCATAAGCTGTATATCGTAATTAAAAATAATTTTAAAAAAATGTATTCATAATTTTCATGAATCAGAAATCTATTTAATTCTAAAAATTCTAAAATTCTGAAATAGGGTTAGGGTTAGGGTTAGGGTTAGCAGTTAATTATAAATCTTACAATATCCTTTTATGGCAGGCCACATAATATAAGAGAGACATGATTTCGTACGCCACATTCAAAAGGTAGGCCACATACTATAATGGTACCCAAAAATACTTCATACTGACAATATCAAAAAATTAAGAATCCTTGACGTTTTGAATAGACAACTCATTATTAATCGAATTAACTTTAAACTAATGATACAATTCTCTAAATATTTAAAGTAAATAAATAGAACAATTTATATTCCAAAATGCTTAAAATAAAGCAATTTTATTTCTAAATTTCGTTTGCCAAACTTAATAGAAAAATTTAAATAATAAACAGCCATTGTTGCTTAGTCTTGGTGATAAAAAAACAAAACAATAAATAAATATTAATCAGTTTTAATAAAGATAGACAGATATACACCTTTATCATGATTCATATAGAATCCGAAAGTACTTAGTCTGCCAATAATGGCTCTTTCGGAAAAATCATCAAGGCCTTTCAAGATTGTTAACATCAAAAGAATTGTTAGGAAGCTTGAAAAAAATAATAATAAGGATTCCGTCTTGTTTGATCAATTTATTTCAATATTTTATATATATATATATATATATATATATATATATATATATATAGCTTAGATGTGACACAAGGCCAACAAGGGGGCCCCATGAGACTCAAACTCACAAACAATGGGCTCCAAATCGAGTTTGCTAACCATTACACTAAGGGAGGTAACCGTGTGTGTGAAACTATATGTGCGACTTCAATAGTCATAATACATTATTATATATATATATATATATATATATATATATATATATATATATGTGTGTGTGTGTGTGTGTGTGTGTGTATGTGTGTCTGTGCGTGTGTGTGTGTGTGTGCGTGTGTGAGAGAGAGAAGAAAGAGAGAGAGAGAGAGAGAGAGAGAGAAAGAGAAAGAGAGAGAATAATAATTGAAAGTGAAAAATAGGAAATTTCTTATTTTCACTTCAATTATATATGTGAGGATGATTTATTGATATTTGAAAAAAATATATTTGGCGACGTTTAACGTTTCGATTCATATGTACAAGATAAATCATACATCTAAATTAAATATGTATTATATATGTATTTGAATATTTGATTTAGATATGTACTTAAAATATTTTGATATGTACTCAAAATATTTAAGTGGCCTATTGTCGGTATCAGTCTGTCAACAAGGGAGTCTAACCCCTTTTCAGTATCCTTAGACCACAGAAATTGTTTGTGCGTCTAAGATCGAGTGCATTTTTATTTTGACTTTAACAATATATGTAGTAGGTAAAGTCAACAGGGTGGCCTAAAATCGGACAGCGAAGGAGCCTATCTCCTTTTCACTATTGCTAGACTAAAGAAATTGTTTTGGCATCTGAGGTGGATCGCCACACCTCCCATCAGTTACTCACTTTACTGCAGAGATCCCCGTGCTACTCATATACTGAGTTGGCGAGGGCCGGTATCGAACCATGAACCTTGTGGTATTTAGTCTGACGCTTTACCGACTCAGCTAAACCGGTCGTGATTAAACAATAATGTTCGTTAATTATGTTATGTCTCCATGTTGAAAAAATAAAAATCTCTATTAACTTGATTAATTTCCATTTTTTTCTTTGTTAATGGCATATCAACCTTCATGGGTTATTTAACTCTTTGTCTACCAAATTTCTTCCACAGCTGTATTCACCCGGTTCCCTATTGCAAAAGGATCAAGTACCAGTTTGCAGGATTTTAAACACGTTAATAATATGGGCTGTTTTGAAGCATAACTCTCACAGCCAGACCTTAATAAAGACATTGTTAATAAATAAAACACTAATTAAGATTAAATAATGATTATTTAATAATCATTGATAATATAACATAAAATAAGTAAGGGACGTTCGTGGTGACATAGTTTCGGTTACGGACAGACACATCATCTCCATTATAATAACTAGCAAATATATGCACCCTCCGGGTGCAAGTATTTTAGTTTAAAAATTAATAATAAAAGTTAATAAAATATCATATTAAATTAGAAAGGCTAATGAAACTGAATAAGAATGTAGATAAAAAAGATTTTGAACAGAGCGGGTATGATTGAAAAATAGAACAACTTTGAAACTAACTCTTCCATCATTTTCCGTTACTCCCGTCTTTCATTGGTAAATTTTCCTAATTAAACTGTTTAGTTAAAATAGGAAGTAAAGAATGATATTACAGTTATT
>CM042146.1:59165228-59167728 GCA_023376005.1 Doryteuthis pealeii | reverse complement strand
CCCGAAGATTGGCAAAAGCTTTGACAACCACCGACACACGAAAGATCCTCACCTATTTTCGTTCACACTGAACCATTATAAACGACATGGACATCTTTGTTAAACTACCACTAATACCACAGCCTCGACACTTAGCTCCGTTTTTCGCAGGCCCCATCCGCACTATTATCAGCGTTACCATCATTTCCATCCCCACCCCCAACCCTGGTGGTACTTATTTGCTTTATCAAAGATTAGATTCTTCGCAGCTGTTAATACTTCAACCTGTTTCGCGCTTATCTCTCTTTTTCTCTTTTTCTATTAAATTCAACATCTCTCCTTCGCAAAAAGAGCCCCCAAGTCTTATATTCATTTCGTTTTTTATCAAGAACACATTTTCCTCAGGTTTTTGCAAGGATATTTTTTATTATTTTCTCTTCCCATATCTTTACTTAATTTACTTATTCTTACAGTTTATTTCTTATCTTTGTAATATACGAATCCCAATCTCCACCAATATAATATAATATATATATATATAATATAATTAATATTATGTTGTGTGTGTGTGTGTGTGTGTGTGTGGTGTGTGTGTGTTGAGTCATAATAAGTTTCGGGAATATTTTTATATATATCCGTGAGAGTAGTTTTCGCGTCAATTACAATCGTCCATATAAGATCACATATATAATATATATATAAATATATATAGAAGAGAGAGAGAGAGAGACAGACAGACAGACAGACAGACAGACAGACAGAGAGACAGAGAGATTTACAACACACACACACCACACACCACACACAACACACACACATTATATATATATAATATATATATATATATATATATATATATATATATATATATATATATATCTGTGTCGTGTGAATGTGCTCATGATAATGTTTTTTGCATAGAATGATATATATATATATATATTTCTAACTCCTTCATCTACAAAACATCCATTATTTTCTTCACCCATAATCTATCCTGATGAAGGTTAAATAAACTGAAACGTGTAAGCGTCGATAAATAAATTCATCTTATTTTGGAACACTTCGTTTTTCAAATTCTTAATATTATCGGATTTATTTCCATATTTACTCCAGATATATAATATATATATATATATATATATATATATATATTATATAATATAATATATATAATACAAAGTCAGAACAGGTCAAAGCACGTTTACCGTCAGGATCCTCATGACAATTCTGTCTGAAATTGATTAAAACAAGCGAATGTAAACAAAAGACATTCGAGTGGGAACTCAGCGTTCAGAAATGACGCAGCGTTTGTAATGATTTTTAAGTGTCACGTCATTTTATTTTTATATCAACTGTCAAGACTCCATATACGTTTCTCTCGACATCCATTCAAAATTTCTAATCTCTGATTTAATAGTTCTTCGGAATTAATGTAGGTTGCGATAGCCAATTTTCCTCCATACAGAGGAGTCAGAATTTATTATCCGATTATAATAAATGTGTGAGCTTTTAATCATTTGTCAATTACAATAGGGTCTATGTCATATATATTTTTGAAATCCCAGACCCATTTGAAAAGTTCTGTAGTTGGCATATATTTTATAATTACGAAGCTAGTTTTATGATCGCATGATTTCTAAATTGCTCGGAAAAAAGTATTCATTCATATTTCCGTCTTTTTCGGTTGCTTCTTTTTATTGATGGTCAAAATTGTGACTCGCTCAATATTTTGCTTTCTCCGTTACACACACACACACCACACACACCACACACAGCCACACACATATATATATATATATATATATATATATATTATATATTTATATTATTTATTTCACTGTCGTTTATCGCAAAAGATTTATACACACACACACACTCACGCTCATACCACACACGTAAAAAAAAAATCACAATGTTTCCTTTCAACGTCATTTCAAAAAACGTCCCCTTTTTCAAACCTATTTACTGAATAACAAGGTCTACCACTCAATTTTTCTCGTTATTCTGTGATAAAAATTCTTATTACCTTCCATATACCAACAAATGCCCTGAAAATGATCTAATTAATAGATCGAAACACTGCAGCGTCGGCAATAAACTCACCACTTAACCCATTTAAACCTGTGTTTTTTTCATTTTTCAATATACTACATATATATATATATATAATATATATATATATATATAATACCGTCAACAAAGTCACTCAGGTCTCGAGGACTCTTGTGAGTATTCTAGCCGATTGCAGCAGTGCAGTAGTTTGGATGTCTCAATTCTTTCTCTGATTCCAGATCCTCCTGTCTTTTTACAAGTCTATTGGGACCGTTCCAAGCGCACCAACTACAATTGGTATCACTTTCACTCTCATTTCCACAGTTTTTAAAATTCTCTGGCAAGGTCCAGGTATTTATTTATCTTTTCCTTTTCCTTCAGCTTCACCTTGTGATCTGCTGGAACCCGCAAAGTCCACCCATTGACACGTTCTCTTTTTTATGTTAATCAACACTAGGTCTGGTCT
>CM042146.1:59160228-59162728 GCA_023376005.1 Doryteuthis pealeii | reverse complement strand
TTTTTGGCGTCTGAGGTGGAGCGCCACACCTACCATCAGCTCCTTAGTTTACCACACAGATCCCTGTGCTACTCATCTATACGCTGAGTTGGCGAGGACCGGTATCGACTAGGAACCTTGTGGTTTCTAGCCCAACGCTCTACCGACTGAGCCAATCAAATATTAGAATTATGATTTAATTATCTCGTTACTATTAGTTTCATGATTACATGTAAGCAAGAGATTGATAGTAACGAGATATCAAATCCATAATATCTGAATATTTGATTGAGAAGCTGCTATGCTATTTTAGCATTGAGCACCTTTATATTAATACTTTTCTCATTCATTCTATATTCATTATATATATAATAATATTATAAGAAAAAGGAAGGTCCGCAAAATGTATTTTGTTCTCCAGAAATTTTTTATTTTTTTTATTTTTTATTTCTGAGAACAAAATACATTTTGCAGACCTTCCTTTTTATTAAATATTGAATTTTCTCCCGTTGGAACCAGAACAACATTATATATATATATATATACATATATATACCAACCCTCCGCACACATAGGTGTGAAACAAGGACAATTTCTTTTCCTTCTCCTAGACGAGTTGCCATAAATATAATAGATAATATATATATATATATATATATATATAATATTAGTGTGAATATTATGCTGTAAACCAAAAACCACCAACCAATCAACCAACCAACCAACACCCTGCACGTTAACCACTATGCCACAGAGACTCCTACCTAGAGAGGTTGTTATACCATTAAAACCAATCATCTTTCAATCCATATATTTGGCTTTGTGCCAAACCAAACCAAGCTTAGTAGATGACCACTTTAGATCCAATTTTTTTAATGACTACTAACTCCTTTTTATCTAGGCAGCGAGGGAGTATATCCCTTTTTCACTAGCACTAGACAAAGTCAAAGATGACCGGCCTAAATTAGACGTATTATAAGCCCCTCTAGCTAAGTGGCATTCATTTTTTTTTTTTTTTTTTTTTTTTTACCTCCTGACCGGATATAAACACTAGATGACTCGCTGTCCGTTACTACTATGCTTGAAAATCTTTTTTTCGAACATTTAACCTACATCTTTCCACGTATTTTCAATTTTAATTCGTATCACATCTGCAATCACGTTTATGGCATGTGTCCTTCATTTATGATGGGACAAAGCTATCTTTATTAAGATACAAAGAGCCGGAAAAAGAAAAGAAAAGAAAAGAGAAAGAAAAGGTCTATATCCACTGAGCCGCAGAGATTGATTAATGAAGAGTGACATATAGTGAAGAGGGGTGGTTGGTGGGAGAAATCATCTGACACGAGTTGTATTAAAACCTATCGTCGAAAGTCAACACCACAAGAGGAAAGAGAGAAAGAGAGAGTCAAATTTGATGAGCGGAAGTTTGGATGAAGATGAAGATAATAAAGTATAATAGAAATTGATGTATATTTTCTCACATGCCTGCAGACACACACACACACCCACACACACGCCGTAAAATACTTTATGTGTGTGTGTGTGTGTGTGTGTGCAATGTTTATGGCTATCCTACAAATCAGAATGCAACTGGATTACGCTGGAATTATTATGCACGCGGAGGACCGAAAAAGCGGTTGAAAGACAATATTAAGACAACACTGCAGAAATGCACAAACATACCTTCGAGCGTGGAAGATCTAGCCTTCAAAAGACTAGGTTGGCGAGACACCTGCCGCACAGGAACTAAGCGGCTCAAAATCGAGATTAACAGATCTACAGAACGGCGACGTTTTCGTCGTCATGAACCACCAAATGAAGATGGGAATTTTCCTTGCAATTTGTGTGAACGCATCTGCAAGTCCAGAATTGGACTAATCAACCACCAGATGGTTCATAACTGTTGAAGACATGTGTTACATAATCTATGCATTTTTATCAACCCCTGTATTTCTGAAGGGATGGCCCCTTTTAATATCACGGGCGGGACTTTCCATGGAATATTACAGAAAGCCGCGAAATACATGAAGTCACGTGGGACCGAGTTAAACCTCAGTCCCAGCTTGAACGCCAGTCAGAAAGCATGTTTGCCTTACCTGGGCTCAAATGCACACACACGTTGTGTTAGTTAGAAAAAGAAGTTTAAGCAATAAACGTTTAAAGAAATAATATGCTTAATCTATTTATAATACAGATTCGGTCTCTATTTGTCTGTAACCGAAACTACGTTACTGCTGACGATACAGTCATTTCAAGATTTAAGTAAATGTATCAATGAGTTATTAATTTATAGTCAGTATCATTACTACATAAGAATATTAAGGTTATATGAAACATCAATTAATTGTCAAAATTTTACGAAAATTTGGATACTTATTTACATTTCTATAAATTTATGTTTAAAATAGTTTTTTCCTAAAACATATTAGGGGAAATATTTTTTTTACTAGTCCGACCCCTAATAATAATAATAATAATAATAATAATAATAATTCTCTGGAACTTTCAGATACAGATG
>CM042146.1:59142728-59152728 GCA_023376005.1 Doryteuthis pealeii | reverse complement strand
CATACATATACACACAATTGCCCTTTATATATGTATAGATTTAACGCATAGATGGGAGCGTAACAGGTACTATCACTCCGGGTCAGAGTGGTCCTGGGATTAATGGTAATTATGGTGTTCTCCACACTTTCCTGAGCACCAGAATCGCAATCTCACTACTGGATGCAGTTTAACGTCATTCCCAGGATACTAAGACCCTCAGCCGCCGCTTTCTAGCACATATATGATAAACTGTTTGTGGGTTGCCATAAGAGCAACTGAGAAATACTGTTGAGGCAATCATATATGTGACACGGCTTGATGTGACCAGCCGATTGACCGTAGAGGCCTCTCTGACCGTCCCTTTAGGCCAGTAGTACAAGGTGGAGCATTGCATGTCATGGACTGCTCAGCCACCAGGATTCCGTCCTTTAACATCACGGCACCCAATGCAACAGGGGATCCCCATTAGGGGTTTACGCCTTTGCAGTGGTGCAATTCTACATTCTCAGCCGACAGCGCTACAACTGGCAGGGTATACAGAATTTTAGAAATAGTAATGGGAGATTTAAACTGACACTGCCTTGGATTGTTTTGTGGGGAATTAATCTCTACCCAATACAGTGACTTATGAGTGTTCCAGCTTACGAGTTTACTGAGTTATGTAATAAAAATGAAACTGGTAAGGCAAGTTCAATTCCTGAACAAGGGTGTTGGTTGGTTTTACTGCATATCAACCTTTTTTGATCTTGGATCTTGCTAATAAATTGAAAAAGCTGTGGAATACGAAAGTGCACAGGAAAATAAGATTTACGAATATTTTCATGGAGAAAATTAAAGTTTTAGTAAACCTTCATTATCCAGCAAAGATCAAACTTGCTATTCAGTACTAATGGTTTGGTTTGGTTGGTTTGTTTTACAGCATATAAATCTCGGTGGGTCATTTAATGCCGACAAAGTACTCGATTGATATTTTTTTTGCTTTGTGTTGACGTACAAGTGATGGTACTATAATAGTATGTGGCCTACCTTTTGAATGTGGCCTACGAAGTCATGTCTCTCTTATAGTATGTGGCCTACCATAAAAAGCATATAAGGTTATCAATATAACTGCTAACCGTAACCCTAACCGTAACCCTATTTCAGAATTTTAGAATAATTTAGAATTAAATAGATCCCTGATTCATGTAAATTATTGATAAATTCTTTTTTAAAAATTATTCTTAATTACTATATACAGCTTATGACTGAATCGCATTTTTGAAATTGAATATATGTGAAAAATAATTAGTTTCAATAAATTGCCTACTAATCAAATCTATAAATATACATTTACTGAGGTAGGACACATTCAAACCGGGTAGGTCACATACTATAACAGAATTAAAAAGGTAGGCCACATACTATAACGGCACCTATATATATATATATATATATATATATATATATATATAATATATATATATATATATATATATATATATATATTATCTTGATTTTCCGGGCTGCTGTCCTCATCTTTATTCTGATATTATCAAAAACACAACGTTTCGGCTGTTCTAGCCTCCGGTCTTCTTTAGGTGTTCCCTTTTCCCAAATAGTGACCACATTTGTTGATACCCAACTGATCCGTCGGGGCAGGCTGTGACACAAGGCAAATTATTAAGCACAGTAAAGCTTTGGGAATGCAGAGTTTTTCTTGCCTTTTAGACTGTTTGCATAATCAGAGTTAAATAACCCAGTCTGATCTACTATTTACCCATAGCTTGGGAGCAATTGTTGGATTCATGCCTTTCCAAGAGCCTTAGCCCAAAATGCATGGGTTAAGGCTTGCCATAAGGGCAATGGGGCCGGGATAATTATATAGGTGCTAGGGATTAACGTGACCATCCGATCGATCGGAGGGGGGCCCACGTTATACATTTCTTGATAGGCATTGCAATTGTTGAACATCCCTATAAAAGATTGCCAAATAGATGAGATCCTAACTGTTACTATGATCTGGGTTAAGGTTTGGCATAAGGGCAATAGGGTCGGGACAATCATATAAGTGCTAGGGCTTGAGGTGACCAGCAGATTGATAGGTGGAGACTTCTCCCACCACCCGTCTAGTATATGTAAGGGCCAAAATGGAGTGTTGCATGTCATGGACTGCTCATCCACCAGGATTCTTAAAGCATCGTGAGTCGCAACCCACGGCCAACAGGTGGTCCATGTTGGGTAGGGTGTTACGCCTCTTCAGAAGTGCTACTTATATATATAATATATATATATATATATATATATATATATCATAATGGTATACACAGGAATAACCTACTCGAGTTTCACCATAAGAATCTTCAGGGTTAAATCCACTGAATTAATCAAGATATTGATTAATTCCAACCGATTGTACCCGTGTATTTAGTGGTTATGTCGGTTAATGACATATTCGCAGTTAATGAACGCCGGGATGTAATTTTGAAAATAAACGGAGATTTCTTTCGCACCGGTAAGTCACCATTTTCATATATGAAATTTTATATATATATATATATATATATATATATATATATATAAGAATGTTTGTGTATACGTTTTATTGTTTATAATAGCCAGGGAATCAGTTTGCGTGAACTCAGGTAATTTGTATAAAGTCAACACTCGTCATCTTGAAATTCAATTTAACCACTTCCTTCATAGTCAAGTGGACACTCGACGCCGAAGAAAGAATTAAAAACGAAAGTACAGCAAAATGGCCGTATATCTGGAGTCAACATGACGACATGCCGCGCGTAAAGAAAAGAAAGCACTTCAATCCTGCCGAGGACCCTTAAACACTCAAAGGAATTATCAAATTTATTGTGAGGATTTTTTTTATATTGGAATATGTTCGTCTTTATGGCTGATACAAATCAATGCAGACGGTCAAGGCTGTTAGATTTTCTTTGATAGAATATTAAATGGTCTTTTTTTTTGCATGCAATCGGGAAACGAAAAGCATTTGAATGGGTTGACATGCCGTAAAACCAAACCAACCAACCAACAAATGATTAACATACTTTTGAAACAGAATGATAAAGTGTTTTACATGGCCATGAATTTTCGGGATAAACATGTATTATACGTACTCTGAATATTTTTGAAGATTTGAGTTTCAAGAAATGTGTTTCAAACATTCGTCTATTATTGAAATTAATATAAATTTGAAAAGATCCTGTATGTTAAAATCTAATGAAAATCCGTCAAAATCGACCAGTTTCACTATGCTTATTAAACAAGCCAAAACACCCGTGTACAAACACATAAACTAGTAAAAATAACGTTGAAAAGATCCTGTATGTTAAAATATCCGCCCTGTCGCTGGGGCGTTAGTATGTACCGACTGCACCTCTGCAGAGGAAGAAGACTACCCCAAATGGGACCATCTGTTGGCCGTGGGTGGCGACCCGTGATGCTTAAGGACGGAGTATTGGTGGATGAGCAGTCCATGACCTGCAACACCACTCCACTTAGACTCTTACTTAGGCTAGAAGGTCGGTCGGAGAGGCTCCCTCCGATCAATCGGCTGGTCACGTCAATTCCTAGCACCTATATGATTGTCCAAACCCTATTTCCCTTATGGCAAGCCCCAACCATTTTTATCATATGGGTGCTAGAAAGCGGTGGCTGAGGGCCTACATGTCCTGGGAATGACGTTTAAACTCTATCTGATGGTGACGTTCCAGTTTTTGGAGGTTTGGGGAATGTGTAGCGCCTCTTCATCACCATTGCAACCTGGTCCACACTGACCCGGAGTGGTAGTACCCGTTAGGGTCCCATCTATAGGTTAAATAGAGAAATGTATTTATTAAAAAATTGAGTATCCATTAACAATGACTTTATTTCAAAACTTTATCGGCATTAAATGACCCACAGAGGGTGATATGCCGCAAAACAAAACAAACTAAAATCTAAGGAAAACACGTCAAAATCGACCAGTTTCACTATGCTTACTAAACAACCCAAAACACTTGTGTACAAACACTTAAGATTAGTAAAATTACGTTTTAACTGCTGTTCATATATATATAATATATATATATATATATATATATATTATATATAATTCAATTATTCAATTATTCAATTCATCTTATTCAATGAACACAACGTGTAATCGGCTGCAATTAATCGGTAACTCGATTAATTCAGTGGATTTAACCCTGAAGATCCTAATGGTGAAACTCGAATAGGTTTCTATTGTATCCATTTCTTTAATATATATATATATATATATAATATATATATATATATATATATAATAGAGAGAGAGAGAGAGAGAGAGAAGAGAGATAAAAGGATATGAAAACAACACAATATGCTGTTAAAGTGAAACATTTTATAACATATTCATAGCTAATATTGAACAATATTTCAATTTATAAAAATCATCTTCAGAGCTTGTTTATACTCCCTACTATCAAGAGCGGAGATGAAAGTCATATAATTTTTCGATATGATAATCATAGGTTTTCATTTTGAGTCATATGACTTTCGTCTCCGCTCTTGATAGTAGGGAGTATAAACAAGCTCTGAAGATGATTTTTATAAAATCGAAATATTGTTCAAATATTAGCTATGAATATGTTATAAAATGTTTTCACTTTAACAGTATATTGTGTTGTTTCATATCCTTTTATCTATACTCATAGCGTCGGATTCATTTCCTTTTCTTTAACTTATATATATATATATATATAATATATATATATATAATATATATATATATATATATATTGTGTGTTATATAGTGTTGCACTATATTTGATAAAGGTTTAAACTCAAAACTTTTGAAAAATTTTAAAATTTGAGTAGAATAGAATTTCGAAAATTGCTCGTACAAAGCTACCACTTTTTGCTATGTATTTTCGGTTATTAAAATATCTGTACAAGCGCTTAAAACTAGTTAAATAACATTGCAACTATGGTTTTTATATAGAGACGAAATATATCTCATAATTGTCAAGCTGTAAAATTTTGTTTAAATTTGAAAAAGTTATGTATGTTAAAATCTAATTGAAACACATTAAAATTGACTGATTTTCACTATGTATTAGGGTTTATTAAAAATCCAGATAGCTCCAAAAATTTGTACCCGTTTTCAATTAGCAAATGTATCTCTTAATTTCTATTCAGTTTATCTATCCAACTTTTAAAAAAGTAGACTCTCATTATGTTAAGATTCTTGTGGTCATTGATAGGTAGGGACCTCTACAATCGCCCGTCTAACCTAAGTAAGAGCCAAAATGAAGTGTTGTATGTCATGGACTGCTCATCCACAGGATTCCGTCTTTAAGCATCAAAGGTCTCTGCAGGTGAGAACACTTTCAAGTGGAGATCCCTTGTGGCATTAAGTTTGATACTTGTTTTGCAGTATCCTATAATTCTTTTCCATTGGTCCATGTATCTTGAATCCTATGATCCTTGTGTTCCTCAGTGTTAAGCAGAATCCGTGTTTGTTGGTCCGTTCGTTCGTGTTAAGCACGAGCAACTGATCGCCTTTCCACCAAGGCCATTAAATAGTTAACCAACTACGTATTCGAACGTGTTTATTGGCTGATTGAATCCATGCGGCTACGAAGAGTTTATAAATTTAAGTTATGACCTCCAGCACCTTATATGCCAAAAAAAAATATTCCAACACATTGTGTAATGGTTATCGTCATGCAAAATAGACACGGCGAACTGAGTTAAAATCCTGAATGTGACTGTTTGCAATTCAAATAGTGCTAAAAACCTTGGGAAATAACACACAGTCGATAAAACGTCCACCTGGGAACCACAGTTCCTGGGTCGATACCGGCTCTCGCTAACTCAGCGTATGAATAGTACAGGGATATGTGCAGTAAAGTGAAGAGCAGATGGTATGTTTGGTGCTCCATATCAGACGCAAAAACTATCTTTGATCTAGCGTTAGGGAACGGGGGATAGTCTGCCTCGCTGTCTGACTGTTTAGGCACCCCGACGACTTTACTTATTTTTATGGGTAAATAGTAGTATAGACTGGGCTCTTTAATCTTGGTATGGCTAAAACAGTGTTATACTTATCACTATTTCTCTTTGTTTTATTTTACGGCATATCAACCTCTATGGGTCATTTAATGCCTGCAAAATTTTGAATTTCTCAAAAACTTTCTCCATTCTCGAAGTTTATTCTTTCTGCATGGTGACTGCCTTAAAAGACGTGAATTAAACCTAAGTTCGCAGATAAAATATCAATGTAATTAGATACATATATAAAAAAACTAATATATATATATATATATATATATATATATATTATATATATATATAAAATTCTTTCACGTTTCGATCCCGGCTAGAGTAGCTGTTAAAATGTCGAGCCGCACTGATGAAAAGTAAAATTTCGAAAACCCGTGTCTGTGGTTGACTTAGATATATATATATTATATATATATATTATATATATATACTAAAGCTGAGTGAATCAATGACTGTTTGCTAAAGGTGTTTTTTTTCTGTTTAATTTAATGACTGACTGACACGATTCCTTAATTCTAGAATTGTGTTATGTTTGAAAAAATCCATTTAATTGGTTCTAATTAGTCGTAATATGGTATTAAATCAAAAACTCACACGTCTCTTACTTTTCATTCTGCCTGTCACTTTCCCCCTCTCTAAGTATATCTTGATTACCACCTCGTTATATATGTTAGTTTTCTCTGTGAGTTTAAAGAGAGTGATTAGAGAATGTGAAATATATTTGTATGTAAAGTTTCAGAAGCTGTAGCTTGAATCAGGTCCATTTTAAATCCAAATTAGATCAAACGTTTCCTTTCTTAGAAATCTTAAAAAGTGATTTCAATGGGTTTTTAAAAATTCTACGGTATTATTATTATTATTATTATTATTATTATTATATTTTTTTAAATTTAATTCGCTTTGCAAACACCCTAATCCCAATTATATCTAACCAGAGTTCAATTGGTGACACAACGGGTCACGTTTTTTCTAGCATATATATATATATATATATATATATATATATATATATATATATATATATATATATATATATCTGTGTGTGTGTGTGTGTGTGTGTATGTGTGTGTATGTTCACGGGTTGTGTGTTGTGTTTGATGGGGAGTGTTCTGAGGGAGTTTCTCTGTGTATTTGCCAGTATGTGTATCTATGTGAGTGTGTGTGTCTTGGTTTTATCATTCATCAATGTTGTTTCCGCTATACATCGGCTTATGGAGATTCACACCGGATGCTGGGCCAGTGAAATATGATTGATAGTATCTTGTCTCAACTCTGACACAGCCCTTACCTGCGTCACTTTCTGGGTCCTCCTCTTCCCGACGGCCGAAGGCAAAACGAGTGCGAAAACCAAACACATCCTTTATGCTGAGGACATCGTACTAACAGTTTTAGGCCTGTCACTCATAATTCTCTCCTTTTCTACTTTTTTTACTCACGTGCGCATAATCACGTACACACCCACACACACACAAACACACACGCACACACACAACACACACACACACACACACACACATATATATATATATATATATATATATATATATATATATATATATATATATATTTATATATTTTCATTTTTTGTTTTTATTTAAAGTAAATACCTTTCTTTTCCTCTCGCTGTTTTCTCTTGTTTCCATAGGGTTATTATTATTATTATTATTATTATTATTATTATTATTATTATTATTATTATTATTATTATTATTATTATCTTCTTTTGAGTTTTTTAGTTCACATCAGCATTAGCTGATGGTCTTTCACTGGAGTCTGGGTGACAGCAAGTCTTCTCAGGTCTCCAGGACTCTTCTGAAATATTCTGGCAGATTGCAGCAGTGCAGTGTTCTGAATGGTTTCAATTCTTCCTCTGATTTCCAAACTTTCCAAACCCTTTTCAATCCTTTTGGACCGTTACCAAGTGCACCAACTACAATTGGTATCACTTTGACCTTCATATTCCATAACTTTTCAGCTTCTCTGGCAAGGTCCAGGTATTTGTTCCATTCTTTCATTTTCCTTTAGCCTCACCCCTGTGATCTGCTGCCACTGCAAAATCCACAGTTTGGCAAGTTCTTCTTTTGTTAATCAACACTAGATCTGGTCTTCTGCGCGGATAAGATGATCGTTTTTATTCAAAATCCCAGAGAATTTTATGCGTTCGTTCACAGAAACAGATTCTGGGTTATGCCAATAACTATTTTGTGTAGGTCAAATTTAAATTTTTTGCATAATTCCCAGTGGATCACCTTCCAACCCAATCGTGTTCTAGTTTTGTATTCTCGTTGTGCTAGTTTTGCTACATTCGCAGAGTATAGGTTTAAAGTCTCATCTCTATTACGCAAAAGTCTACATTTACTATTAGTTGGGTCTTATCAATTTCGCTTTGATTTTCAGTTTGTCCCTATTTGCATTATTTTGTTGCAGCAATTTATAAGTGATTCTGTTTCTTCTTTGAGGTTATCCCTTTCTTAACCATGACTCTATTCGAGTTTTCACACCGGCCTTAGCCGTGGTTTACTGGAGGCTGAGTGGCAGCATGTCTCCTCTAGGACCTTCTGTGTATTCTAGCCCAATCCTAACAATGCTGTAATTTGGATCTGTCCCGATTCAACCTGTGATTTCCATTAGTATTATTATTTTCATTCCTTTTTCACATAGTATTAGTGATGATGGTATTTCACTGGAGTCTGAGTGACAACAAGTCCCCTCAGGTTTCCAGCGGTCTCTTCTGAGTATTCCAGCTGATCTCAACAATGCTGTAGTCTGAATGGTCTCGATTCTTCCTTTGATTTCCAGTTCAATCCAGACTATTTTCCAGACCCCTGGGGACCATTCCTAGGGCACCACATTACAATTGGCACAACATTCACCTTCATGTTCCTCAGTTTTTTCACTCCTCGCGAGTTTTTCGCACCAGTTTTAACTTGTGTCTTTCACAAGAGTCTGAGTGACAGCAAGTCTCCTCAGATCACCACGACCATTCCGATATTTTTAGGCGATCTCAAACAATGCTGTTGTTTGGATGATATCGATTCTTCCTTAGATTTCCAATTCCTCCAGATCAAGTCCTTTAGGATTGATCTAAGGCTCCCAACTTCAATTGGTATCCCCTTTATCCTTTCACAGTTTCTTTATCTATCTGGAAAGTCAAGTATTTTCATCTTTCGTGTTGCTTCTTTTCATCAAGTGCTACACCGGAACAGCGAAGTCCACTAGATGATACGTTTTTTTCTCTAGTTGAAATATAACACTAGGTGTGGTCCTTCTGGCCAGGATTAGGTGATCCATTTATATCTCAAAATGCCAGATAATTTCGCGTGTTATTCTTTTGACAAATTCCGTTTTGTGCATATGCCATATAAAGGGCGGTTGTGTGTATCTGTATGTCCGGTGTGAACTTCGAAAAATAAACAATTTAACGACAAAATAAATTATATATACACATTAAATATCACCAGGGCTTGTTTCTTTTACAAAAAATAATGAAGATAATTGATTTATATTTTGGGAAGATATTTAAAAATCTAATTTTGAAAAGTAACAGAAGAGAAAGTCATTTGCATGTTATTCTGCTTATCTTCTTTTTTTTTTTTTTTTTTTTCGCTTTGAAATATAATATTGATGATGAAATTGCATCATTTATATGGATTTTTAAAAATTGTAAATCTTTGAATTGAATGTTTTTACTATATTGTTATACATTTCACAGGGGACTTTTATGGGGCAACCAGCGAGCATCTCACTCTCGATAAAAGTAATAATAGATCTCGAGACTAACTTTAGAAAAATTCTCCCGCTTACCCAGACGACGCCGGGTAGCCACTTCTAGTTTGACATAACGGTCAACATTTAATATTGCACAGTTTCCCTGTAGATCAACTTTCACACCCAGTCGTGCCTAGACTTTATTCCATTTGTGCCATTTTATTGCATTCACTTATAACACTATAAGTGTTATGATCGATTGGCGTATCTTTTGGAGATATAATTT
>CM042146.1:59102766-59142628 GCA_023376005.1 Doryteuthis pealeii | reverse complement strand
AGGTGCCAGAGAGCTAAGATTATTATGTGTGTGTGTGTTATATAATAATTATATATAAATATTATATATATATATTATATATATATATATATTTAATAATTAATAAGTCATCCACAGACACGTGTTTCGGCATATTATGCCTCTTCAGTGTGGCTAGACACAACTATCCTTGGGTTTAGGGTTCGAACTAGTTGATTTGTATATATTATATATATATATATTATATTACAAATCAACTTATTTGATGTTCTTCCGTTACAGCATCAATTAGCAAGATGCAGTTTCATGGGTTGTGGAGTTGTACGCATCACACAGACACACAATATGCTTCCTTTACCAAAGTCGCATTCCTATTAATCCTACAAGGCAACAACCGAGTAAACCTCGACCACAAGCACATTAACCAACAGTCTTAAGTTCGTTAAAAAATTTTTGAAAATAAATGAATGAAATAAATAATATAGAATGATATATAAGATAGATGCAATTAATTAGTGGTTAGTTAGGGTCGTTATATTTTGCAAGCACTTGTCGGGGGATGTAAAGTGAATTTATTTTTTTTTTTTTTTTTTGACTTTGAAAAAGGAAGCATATTGAGCATCTGAAGGGGGGTTTTTCTTGAGACGCAGAAAAGTGATATCTGTTTTTATTAGTGTTTAAAATTCCCCGATATATTATATATATATATAATATATTATATATATAATATATATATATATATTATATTATATATATATATATGTGTGTGTGTGCGTGTGTGGTGTGTTGTAATTTGTGTGTTGTGTGTTCCTGTTGTTTTACATATATAAACGTTTACATATTATTATATGTATATATATGTTATACATACACACCACACACACACACACATGTATATAATATATATTTCTGTGTCACTCCCCCACACACACACTATATATCTATTATGTATATATATAGAATTGTTAATCTGTTAGACCGGTTGTGTACAGCCTCGTTCAGGGTTTGCAACTTGATTCACAAGGCCATTTCCTGCTTACGGTAACACGTTACATTATTACACCACTCAACTGAATGATATATGTGCGTTTTGCGTGGCGTGTGGGCGCGATGCATGTGAGTGTGGTTGTGTGTCGCGTGCGTGCCGCTCGCACGCTGGTTTTAACTAAAAACACAGACTTTCTCCGATTTTTTCAATAGGAGACGATCTTACCTCTCACCTATCAATCATGTCTGTGACTTCCGCTCCGTTAATTGGTTTGTTGGCTGGTAGGGGCCATTAATATAACCATTCATAGAGGAACTAATTATTCTGTCACTGTTGTATGTTACTAAGCCGTAGCTTAGTCTGGTACATATGTCTTAACGTTGCTTACAGATCCTGCACCCCTAAACTTGCTCACACATTTTCAGAATTGAACAGTTTATTTGGAGCTTGGCTATTAGATGCTTTGGGCGGCAGTTGGTCTGTATTGTTCAACGCTAACTGTTAGTCTTCATAGTGATATAGAGCGGATAACGGGATATGGAATATTATTTAAAAATAAATATCCAATGTTCTTTATACACTTGCTCGGTTATACTATATATGAAGAAAAGTTGTTTCTATACTTCTTATGAATGAATCCGTGGTTACTTACCTCACATATTATAATCTTTACTTATTTTTTTGCATAGCTGGTGTGTTTCTTATCTACTTCTGTTTCTAGTCGCTAATCTTCATGACTTCTTCTAACTGATCTTTGTGAGTGGTTCTAGTTTCTGCTATAAGTTCTGGTTCTTCAATATGTGTCTGATATGCCAAAGTTTCAATATAAGATATAACATACAAATATAGAAAGAAAAAAACAAAAGAATAGAAATAAAATAAATATATTATGATAAGAATAAACAAAAAATAAATATAATATAAAATATTATCAGAACAAAAGAAAATAATACAAAAACAAAGACAAAAAAGAACAGAGAACAAAGAAAAACAAAGAATAACAACAAAAAAAAAAAAAAGGTCCGTGCTATACATTAGACCGCCTTACGACAACTGACATATAACACATACTGAACCTTCCGTTCCCCAGTATTTATACGTAGACAGGAAGGTGTCGGTCGTCACGATCGATGTTACGTAACATCAAATCGTACCCATACGCCCTTACTCCTGCCTTCAACAAGAACTGGATTTCAAATCGTTCTTATACACTAGAACTGGACTCTCTTTCTGTCACTATATGAAAAATGTCTGTAAGCAATCTGAATTTTGTTTTATAAAATGGCTTGATTCGGCATTAGAAGACCCGAAAAGGGTTTGATATGCCGTAAAGCAAAACAACTAACAACCTACCATCCTACTCTATCTATACATATTTATCTATATATCATATATTATGTCAGTTGCACATCTTTTATCTAACTCTCTCTTTCTCGTTTGTGTTGCTTTCTCTTGGCCCACAGTATGTCTGACTGTCTGTCTTATCTATCTTCATCTATATCTATCTATCTATTTTAGGTCTGTTTACATTTCATATTTTATGTAATCTCTCTTTCGCTTTTCTGCTTCTTCTTTGTGTCTGTCTATCTGTCTATCTCTATCTAATTATCTATAATTACAGTCAAGTCATGCTGAAATTTACCGCTAGATTCACCGATTGATAAACTGTTGATATGCCTGTAAAACATAAACTCACAACCCAAGACATCTAACCCTCACAACTGTTTTCTAGTAACACCATAGAAATAAAAAGTGATTAGACGGTTTTAAGTTGCAATTGGGATAGGCATCATCATAGGCTGATAGAGGCTTCGACGTGGTCCAGCGGATTGATCAGGACAGAGGCGTCCCAGATCGCCGTCATTCCTTAGCCTAAGTAAGGACCAAAGTGCGAGTGCTGCAAGTCATAGATCGCTCAGCCTTCAGGTATTCATTCTCTTAAGGTATCACGGGTGTTTACCAAACGTCTAACAGTGTGGACCCACTTTGGGGAAGCGATATCAGAGCTTGCATTGCTCTCTGCAAAATCGCTTAATAGTCGGCGATATACTTCAGCCTCAGTTGACAGAGCGGTTTTCCTTTTTCTAGGGCTAGTTGCCATTATTAATCTTTGTGCCCAATCCTGCCCCAACTTAATTATTCCATAGGTTAAGCGAAAATGAGCGCCATATGAAATGGAAACAGTATTTTTTCCGGATTTTTGGATATCGAGCAGCCGTGTCACCACCCTATGTACGATAAACCGTTACACGATTGACCACCCCACCACAACTATTTCTACTCATTTTTGAAGCGGTTTTATAATTGCGTTAGAGTAGTAGGAATAAACTGCGTACGACTCGAATTCAAATCGGGAAGAGGCTTGTTTGCATTTCACTTAGCCAACTAATACAACTTGGAAAACCATGCATCAATTACTCTCCCTCCAGCTATGGGTTAGATAGTAATGCGGATAGGCTCTCGCTTTAACTTCGGTTAGGTACCAGTCTAGAAGGAAACTTAAAACCTGTTAAAACTCGCTAAGAATACCTTGTGTCACACCCTGCTCGATGCCGAGGGTTAGGTTTGATATCTATTAGGCACAGAATAAGCCTTTGACAGGTTAACATGTCGTTAAAAAATCATCCTGATGATTTTCATTTTATTATGCTTACTAGTTCGACATTTAAGAATTCTTTTTTTATAACAATATTTTCTTTGTTTACTCTCTTCATGTTCTCTTTTTCAATTTCGTCTTTTAATTCTTTCTTGGTTACTATCTTCAACTTTTCTCTAATCTCTCTATTTTTTTTAAAAATATCGTTTCATACATTATTGCGTATTAATTCATTGTACATATATGTTGGTTTTCTTTAAAGTTTTGGAACTTTTATTCTTCTTAATCATTCTTCTGTATTCACTAACATTTCTTTTACCTCATCCTTAAATTCTACTTTCACTTTTCATTTTCTTGATGTCAGATGATAATGATAAGAACTCCTTCTATGCACAGATGCGTCCGTAATAAAGAATACATAAACAGAACCAAAAAAAAAAACATATTGCGCGCACAGTATTCAACGTCAAAGCAGTAGGACTTGCACAACGAGTGGTCCAACAATACACTTTCGTGATGGAACAGTTGGCTTTACGATTTCCAGCACGTTTGCAATCGTCAGTTTCCGTTCTGAAGTCACAGGGAAGTCAACGAGGCTGACTTCTTATTGCAATGGTCTTCTTCCCACTGTCCGTATCAAAGAACTGCAATGGAGGCACCAAGTGAGAATTCCGCAATTCGATCTTTTTCGATTCTCATATGCAGGTAGGCGTGACGTCATAATAAGAGACGAGCAAAAAAAAAAATCTCCGGGTGGCGAAATATGCCCTTCAACTTGTTTACGTGAGGAAAATGGCAGGAAAGAAAGAAAAGAAAGAAAATTGCTATTCACTTTTTATTATTTGCAAATTTTAATATTTCAATTAAACAGATTTGCTTTATTTTAAGAACTTGTTTTGTGTTGGCAGAAAAGTAGCTCGGTTATCAATTTAAATTTTTTTAAATGTATTAATATTATTTGGATGCCTTATTTAATAATATATATATAATATATATATTACTTATATAATTATACTATATATATATATATATATATATTATATTATATATATGTGTGTGTGTGTTGGTGTGTGTGTGTGTGTGTGTGTGAAGGTGTGTGTATATGGTTAGAGTCGTAGGAAATGGACTCGTCAACCTTGAGTTCAATTCCTGGACGGCAGTTATACATTTTCACATGCCGCTACATACCCTTGGAAAACTTATGATCCAATGCTCCTACCAGTCCTGAGGAAATAGCAGGACAGGACTGGGCTTCTTTAACCATGCCTTAGGTAAACCAGTTCAAGGAGAAGGAAAAACTATGGAAATTCAAAACTGGGTCAAACCTCGCTTTAAGAAATTGACCTTGTGTTCATATCCTGCCTCGTGCGGAGGGTTTGGGAATATATATATATATATACTATTATATACTATATATTATATTGCGTCACCTGAGCAGTTCAGACTGGCGGTAGGTACTCGATGTGCTTGGTAGTATCGTGGTTTAGTTGATACGCTGACTTCGTTATGCATTGTTTACTACGTAAAAGTCAAAGTTTTCGGGGTGGCCTTAAAGTAGGATCAGCCATCAGCGAGGAGACTTACTCCCTTTTCACTAGCCACCTAGGACAAGGAGATTGTTTTAGTGTCTGAGGTGGGAGCGCCACACTCCATTAGCTCCTACTTTACCGCACAGATTCATATGCTACTTCATACGCTAGTGGCGTGGACGATAATCGAATAGAAACCTTGTTTTCTAGCCAAACGCATTCTACCGACTGAGCTAACTGCGGCCCACTTGACTGAGCAGTGAAGCCGTGGTGGTCTTGATGTGTTTGTAGTATCGTTGGTAGTTGGTACGCGCTGACACGTTATAATTCTTCAATGCTTATGTGATTTGAAACACAAACAGATGAAGGATGCAATGAAGCCTAGTTCGGGAATTATGGTTTCGAGTCTCAAATTGAATCATATTGCAACACAATGGACGCATAAACAACCAAATGTTTTCTTGAAACTTGATAAAATGTTGATCACAAAAATACATGCCTTGTGTTGTCTTATGAGAGGTAATGACACCATGGCATAATCAGACAGCAACAAAAGCAGGCAGCTTGAAAACAAGACTTATAGCAGAACTAGATCAGTCAATAAAAGACCGTTAGAAGAAGCCATGAGACAGCTACGAACAGAAGATTATAAGACAACAACAGCTAGCTATGCAAAAAAGTAGTAAAGAATTAAATATGAGGGTCATAACCACGGATGCCTCATGAGATTATAGAAACGAACCTCTCTCCATGATATATACCGGACTCAAGGTGAAGGCGCAGTTTATCACAGAGCGTAACCAATATATTCACTGATATTGCTAGAACCTCGACGATGCAAGGTTAGGTCGACTTCAACACCGATGTAATTGTATTCATCAGTTAACCCACTCCTATACAAGCAGCAATGTATTATATATATATTATATATTATATGTATATATATTATATATATATATACTATATATATATAATGTTGTTCTGGTTCCAACGGAGAAAATTCAAATATTTTATAAGAAGAAGGATCCGCAAAATTGTATTATGGTTCTCAGGAAAATTTTTTATTCTTTTTATCTTACATTCGACACGTATTTCTGATCTGTTTGTCTTCTTTCAGGCAGATTGACATTATTATTTTGCAGAATATGTCCGATATTTGAAAGGTTGTTGTGTTCGCAACTTTTTTCTATTTAATGTGGTAATCACAGTTGACGCTTACTTATTTTTTCAATCTGGAGTGCGATTGCGCGCTGACTTGCGTGCGCTTGCGCGCAAAATTGAAGAAAAATGATGTAACGTTCCACAAATCTTTGCGCTCAGGGTTATATATTATATATATATATATATATATATATATTATATATTATATACTTTTTAAGAAAGGGGAACTTAAACTGCCATTTGGTTATTATAAGGCAGCGTCGATTAACAATACTGGGGTCAAAATCCAATTGGGCTATTGAATCTGCCTTCACAGTACGTTTCTATTTATTTGGTTTGGATTGTTTTCTTTTACAGTCTTCGACCTCACATGGAGTCAACTAGTTTTGGATTCATTTTTTAATAAATTAATTAATTCATTACTCAATTTTTATAAACAGCATTTTCTATTTACCATAATATGACTCTATCTGATGGTGAGGTTCCAGTTCTAGAGGTCCGGGGATATGGAGCCCACCTTCATCACCATTACTCCCTGGTTCACTCTGACCCGGAGTGGTAGTACATCTTAGGGTCATATCTATGAGTTAAATAGAAAAATGTGTTTTATAAAAACATTGAGTATGAATTAAGAATTAATTTATTTAAAAATGAATCCAAAACTTAGTTGACCCATTGAGGTCGATATGCTGTAAAAGAAAACAATCCAAACCAAAATAAGATAGAAACGTACTGTGAAGGCAGATTTCAGTAGCCAATTGGATTTTGACCCACAGTTTTTAATCGACCTGACCTTTATAATAACCAAATGGCAGTTTAAGTTCTTTCTTTAAAAGTATATTATATATATATATATATTATATATATATATATATTATATATATAACCCTGAGCGCAAAGATTGTGGAACGTTACATCATTTTTTTTCTCAATTTTTGCGCGCAAGTCGCACGCAAGTCACGCGCAAATCGCACTCAAGGATTGAAAAAAATAACGTAGCGTTCAACTGTTATTACTCAGCCATTATAATAGAAAAGTTGCAGAAACACACACAACCTTTCAAATATCGGACATATTCTGCCAAAATAATAATTCAATGCCTGAAGAAGACAACAGATCAGAAATACGTGTCGCATATGTAAGATAAAAAGAATAAAAAAATTTTTCCTGAGAACATAATACATTTTGCGGACCTTCTTCTTTATAAAATATGAATTTTTCTCCCGTTGGAACCAGAACAACATTATATATATATATATATATATATATATATATATATATATATATATATATATTATATATATTATTGCTGCCTGTAAGGAGTGGTTTAACTGATGAACATACATCGGTGTTGAAGTCGACCTGACCTTGCATCGTCGAGGTTCTAGCAATATCAGTGAAATATATTGGTTACGGCTCTGTGATAAACTGCGCCTTCACCTTGAGTCCGGTTATATATCATGGAGAGAGTTCGTTTCTATAATTCTCATGAGGGCATCCGTGGTTATGCCCTCATATTTAATCTTTACTTACTTTTTGCATAGCTAGCTGTTGTTTCTTATTATCTTCTGTTTCTAGTAGCTGTCTTCATGGCTTCTTCTAACCGGTCTTTTATTGACTGATCTAGTTCTGCTATAAGTCTTGTTCTTCAAGCTGCTGGTCTTTTGTTGACTGGTCTGATTATGCCATGGTTGTCATTACCTCTCATAAAGACAACACAAGGCATGTATTTTTGTGATCACATTTTTATCAATTTCAGAAAACATTTTGGTTGTTTATCGTCCATTGTGTTGCAATATGATTCAATTTGAACTCGTAAACCATAAGTTCCCGAACTAAGCTTCATTGCACCTTCATCTGTTTGGTTTTCAAATCACATAAGCAGTGAAGAAATGTATAACGTGTCAGCGTACCAACTACCACGATACTACGAAACACATCAAGGACCCACCACGGCTTCAACTGCTTCAGTCAAGTGGGCCGAGTTAGCTCAGTCGGTAGAACGTTTGGCTAGAAAACAAGGTTTCTAGTTCGATATCGGTCCACGCCAACTTAGCGTATGAGTAGCATATGGATCTGTGCGGTAAAGTAAGGAGCTAATGGTAGGTGTGGCGCTCCACCTCAGACACTAAAACAATCTCCTTGGTCTAGTGCTAGTGAAAAGGGAGTAGTCTCCCTCGCTGATTGGCTGATACCTACTTTAGGCCACCCCGAAAACTTTACTTTTTACGTAGTGAAACAATGCATAACGAGTCAGCGTATCAACTACCACGATACTACCAAGCACATCGGTACCTACCCCAGCTTGAACTGCTTCAGTGACGCAATATATATATATATATATATATATATATATATATATATATACCAAACCCTCCGCACGAGCAGGATATGACACAAGGTCAATTTCTTAAGCGGAGTTTACCAGGTTTGAATTCATAGTTTTCCTTCTCCTTGACTGGTTACCTAGGCATGGTTAAAGAGCCCAGTCTGTCCTGCTATTTACCCTTAGCTGGAGGGAGAATTGGATTCATAATTTTCCCAAGGGTATTAGCGGCATGTGAAATGTAAATGCGTCCAGGAATTGAACTCAGGTTGACGAGTCCATTTCCTACGACTCTAACCATTATACCACACACCTTCACACACACACACACACACACACACACACACACACATATATATATATATATATATATATATATATATATATTATATATATATATATATATATATATATATATATATATATATATAAGGCATCCAATAAAATTAATACATTTTTAAAAAAATTTTAATTGATAAACCGAGCTACTTTTCTGCCAACACAAAAACAATTTTCTTAAAATAAAGCAAATCTGTTAATTAAATATTAAAATTTTGCAATATAAAAATGAAAGCATTTTCTTTCTTTTCTTTTCTTTTTCCTGCCATTTTTCCTCACGTTAAAACAAATGAAGGAGCATATTTCGCCACCCGGAGATTTTTTTTTTTGCTCGTTCTCTTATTATGACGTCACGCCTACCTGCATATGAGAATCGAAAAAGATCGAATTCGGATTCTCACTTGGTGCCTACCATATGCAGTTCTTTGAACGGAGCAGTGGGAAGAAGACCATTGCATAAGAAGTCAGCCTCGTTTTGACTTCCCTGTGACTTCAGAACGGAAACTGACGATTTCAAACGGTGCTGGAAATCGTAAAGCCAACTGTTCCATCACGAGTGTATTGTTGGACGCACCGTTGTGCAAGTCTTACTGCTTTGACGTTGAATACTTGCGCGCAATATGTTTTTTTTTTTGGTTCTGTTTATTATTTCTTTATTACGGACGCATCTGTGCAATAAAGTATTCTTATCATTATCATCGACATCAAGAAAATGAAAGTGAAAGTAGAATTTAAAGTAAAAGAAATAGTGAATACAGAAGAATGATTAAGAAGAATAAAAGTTCCAAAACTTAAGAAAACCAACAAAATATGTACAATGAATTAATACGCAATATGTTATGAAACGATATTTTTAAAAAATAGAAGAGATAGAGAAAAGTTGAAGATAGTAACCAAGAAAGAATTAAAAGACGAAATTGAAAAGAGAAACATGAAGAGAGTGAAACAAAGAAAATATTGTTATAAAAAGAATTCTTAAATGTCGAACTAGTAGCATAAATAAAATGAAAATCAATCGATGGATTTCTTTTAACGACATGTTAACCTGTCAAGGCTTATTCTGTGCCTATAGATATCAACCAACTCCTCGGCACGAGCAGGGTGTGACACAAGGTCAGTTTCTTAGCGGAGTTTAACAGGTTTTAAGTTTTCCTTCTAGACTGGTTACCTAACCGAAGTTAAAGAGCCTATTCCGCCTTACTATCTACCCATAGCTGGAGGGAGAGTAATTGGATGCATGGTTTTCCCAAGTGTATTAGTGCTATGTGAAATGCAAACAACCTCTTCCCGGATTTGAATTCGAGTCGACGAGTTCATTTCCTATGACTCTAACCATTATAAAACTCGCTTCAAAATGAGTAAATAGTTTTGTGGTGGGGTGGTCATCGTGTAACGGTTATCGTCATAGGTGGTGGACACGGCTGCTCGATATCAAATCCGGAAAAATACTGTTTCCATTTCATATGGCGCTCATTTTCCTTTAACCTATGGATAATTAGTTGGGCAGATTGGGCACAAAGATTAATATGGCAACTAGCCTAGAAAAAGGAAACCGCTCTGTCAACTGAGGCTGAAGTATACGCCGACTGTACATTTGCAGAAAAGTAAGTTCCTTCCCCAATGGGTCCACCTGTTAGCCGTTGGTAAACACCCGTGATTCTTAAGGAAGGAATACTGAAGGCTGAGCAGTCTATGACTTGCAGCACTCCACTTTGGTCCTTACTTAGGCTAGATGGGCGATCGGAGACGCCTCTTCGATCAATCCGCTGGTCACGTCAAGCCCTATCACCTATATGATTGTCCTATCCCAATTGCACTTAAACTCCTAACACTTTTTATTCTATGTGTACTAGAAAACAGTTGTTGAGGGTTTAGAGTCTTGGTTTGGTTTGTTTTGTTTTACAGCATATCAACAGTTTATCATCGGTGATCTAGCGGTAATTTCAGCATGACTTGACTGTAATTATAGATAGATAGATAGATAGAGATAGACAGATAGACAGACACAAAGAGAAGCAGAAAGAAAGAGAGAGTTACATAAATAGATGTAAACAGACTAAAATAGATAGATAGATATATTGATAGATAGATAGAGACAGACAGTCAGACATACTGTGGCAAAGAGAAGCAAACACAAAGAGAAAGAGAGAGTTAGATAAATAGATGTGAACTGACTAATATAGATATATAGATAAATATATATAGATAGATAGATGGTAGTTGTTTAGTTGTTTTGCTTTACGGCATATCAACCCTTTTCGGGTCATCTAATGCCGAATCAAGCCATTTTTATAAACAAAGTATTCAGATTGCTTACAGTACATTTTCATATAGTACAGAATAAAAACAATCTTTTCTAGTGTAAAGACAGATTTTGAATCCAGTTCTTGTTGAATTCAGGATAAGGGGCGTTGGGTGATTGATGTTACGTAACATCGATCTGACACCGACACCTTCCTGCTACGAAAATACTGGGAACGGAAGGTTCAGTTAGTTTAATGTCAGTTAAGTCGTAAGCGGTCCTAATGTAAGCACGGACCGGATTCGGTCGCCGCATGCGGTCGAGAGTTCTGGTTCTGAAATTATTAAAAATGTGATCACAAAAATACATGCCTTGTGTTGTCTCAAGAGAACTAATGACAACCTTGGCATAATCAGACCAGCATATTGAAGAACCAGACTTATAGCAGAACTAGACCACTCAACAAAAGATCAGTTAGAAGAAGTCATGAAGATAGCGACTAGAAACAGAAGAGAATAAGAAACAACAACCAGCTATGCAAAAAATAAGTAAAGATTAAATATGTGGGTATAACCACGGATTCATTCATAAGAAGTATAGAAACGAACTTTCTTCATAATATATAACCCGACTCAAGTGGTATAAAAGAAACATTGGATATTTATTTTTTATAATTATTCCATTATCCCGTTATCCGCTCTATATCACATGATACTAACAGTTACGCGTTGAACAATACAGACCAACTGCCGCCCTAACATCAAAGCCAAGCGTCAAATAAACTGTTCAATTCTGAAATGTGTGAGCAGTTAGGGAGTGCAGGATCTGTAAAGCAACGTTAGACATATGTACCAGACTAAGTACGGCTTAGTAACATACAACAGTGAACAGAATAATTAGTTCCTCATTATGAATGGGTTATATAATGGCCCCTACCAGCCACAACCATCAACGGAGCGGAAGTGCACAGACATGATTGATAGGTGAGAGGTCAAAGATCGTCTCTATTGAAAAATCGGAGAAAGTCTGTGTTTTTAGTTAAAACCAGCGTGCGAGCGCACGCACGCACACACACACACTCACATGCACGCGCACACACGCACACGCAAACGCACATATATATTCAGTGTGAGTGGTGTAATAATGTAACTGTTACCGTAGCAGGAAATGGCCTTGGTGAATCAAGTTCAAACCCTGAACGAGGCTGTATCACAACCGGTCTAACAGATGTAACAATTCATATATATATACATATATATATATATGTGTGTGTGGGGGGGTGACACAAATATATATATATATGTGTGTGTGTGTGTGTGTGTATGTATACATATATATACATATATATAAATATGTACGTTTATATATGTATACAAACACACACACAAACACACAAATACACACACACACACACACGCACACACACACATATATATATATATATATATATATATATATATATATATATATATATATATATATATATATATATATATATATATATCGGGGAATATTTAAAACACTAATAAAAACAGATATCACTTTCTGCTGTACTCAAAAATCAGATGCTCAATATGCTTCCTTTTCAAAGTCTAATTCACTTTACATCCGACAAGTGCTTGCAAAATATAACGACCTAACTAACCCACTAATTAATTCATCTATCTTATATATCATTCTATATTATTTTATTTCATTCATTTATTTTCAATTTTTTAACGAACTTAAAAGATGTTTGTTAATGTGCTTGTGGTCGGAGGTTTGACTCGGTTGTTGCTTGTAGGATGTAAAGGGAATGCGACTTTGTAAAGGAAGCATATTGTGTGTCTGTTGATTGCGTACAACTCCACAACCCATGAAACTGCATCTTGCTATTGATGGCTGTAACGGAAGAAACATCAAATAAGTTGATTTGTATATATATATATATATATATATATATATACAAATCAACTTAGTTCGAACCCTACCCAAGGATAGTTGTGTCTAGCCACACTGAAGAGGCATGATATGCCGAAACACGTGTCTGTGGATGACTTATTAATTATTAATATATATATATATATATATATATATATATATATTATATATATATATATAAAACACACACACACATATATATCTTAGCTCTCTGGGCACCTCAAGTGGTGTAATGGTTAGCAGACTAGTTGAATAGACCATTATTAGTGTTCGATTCTTACTGGGTGCCACAACTTTCTGGTTTTGGACCGCATCTAAGCTACGCTTAGTACATAACTATAATGAGTGCTGTAACGGTTAACAAGCTAGATTTGCAGATAATTGTTACTGAGTTCGATTCTCATTGGGTGCCCCATAATTCCTGCCTTGTGCCACATCTAAGCTATGCTTAGTAAATAATTATAACTTAGCTTTCTCAACACACACTATTTGTTGCACACTATTTGTTAGTGTCGAACAGTCCAGTTAAAGATGTGAGCTGTTAGATTACATTATAGTCGTGAAGAGGTTATTTCCTCTGAGCCTAACATGATCAAAGGGGAACCACTCTTGACTGATAAATTATTCATTTGTTTATTGATCTACTGGCAAAAAAGAAGATGGGGTTAGGGTTAGGGTTTAGGGTTTAGGGTTAGTTTAATGGGAAAATAAATAATTTGGGTTCTGTTGTTTCTGGGTCACCCTGAAATATTATGTTCCTTAACTAGGGGGGTTAGGGTTAGGGTTAGGGTTAGAGTTTAGGGTTAGAGTTAGGGTTTAAGGTTAGGGTTGGGGTTTAGGGTAAGTTTAATGGGAAAATAAATAATTTGGGTTCTGTTTTTTCTGAGTCACCCTGTAATTTCATGTTACCCAACTAGGAAATAACTGAAAAAAGTCTAATTATGGAAGAAAGAATGGTTTACTTTCAATTTTAATTTTTTAATTTTCCAAGTTTTCCAGGAAAAATATCTTTAGTCTAAAATGTCTGCTGAATGACCGTATTAACCGTGCCCATCGCACCAAAGCCAGCGATGAGTGTTCGAATGTAGTTAAAAGCAAGATTCTAATTACATTTTCCCAAGTCAATATTTTACATCTCCCATCAAGGTTAGGATATTGCACAAGATGATGGGCCGCGTACGTGTGGATAGTTCCAGAGTGGTTCCCCTTTGACCATGTTAGACTTATAGGGAATAACCCGTGAAGACTTGTGTAGACCAGCAACACTTTAAGATCAGCTGATAACAGAACAATGATGCAAAAATGTTCCATGGATTTACGACACATACTTTGAATTCAGAATATTTCTTTCTCTTGGACTGATTGCTTTGCGTAGGCTAAAGTTTCCAGTCTTATCCACACATTTATAAAGAACAGTTGTGTGTATGTATGTATGTCTGTACGTCCGGCTGAAACTACAAAAATAAAACAATTAATGGCAAAGTAGATATATATATATACACATTCGCTATCACCAGATCTCGCTTTTTGAGCAAAATAATAAAGATTTGATTAATATTCCCGAAGATAATAAAAAAATGAAATTTAAAAAGTAACAGCATTTATTTTATTTTATTTATTTATTTAAAAAAAAATTTTTTGCGTTCAATATTTTAAATAGGAGACACTGATTTTTTAATTTTTTTTCATAGTACCGTCCACCTTTCTTTTCTGAAGAGATCCCCATGAAAAACAAAAGACCGTGTGTTATCCGACCTGGTCAAATCAATGCAAGTACTTTTTTTTTTCACGTAGGGATTTTAATGGAGTATCCTGCTATGATTCAACTCACGATTCAATAATAATGAATCTACGAGACTAATTTCAACCCCGTTTCTACCCAGGCGATGCCGGGTAGTCGCTTATAGGAATCCCATAAAGGGAGTTACGTATGCATGTATGTGAACGCGTACAACATCGCCGTGGATTTGAACTTGGATTTCCAAGTCCATTTTTAATGATGGTAACCGGTTCCGGCATACACGCACCTTGCTGCAGCGATATCAAAGCAGATGTCTACAAAATCAATGGTTGAAATCTCATGAAGTTTCGAAACGGTGTTGGAATGTTTCATTTTTTTTTTTAATTCGAGGAAATAAAATGGAACAAATAAGAAATCTGCGATTAAGCGACACCAGATAATCTAAAATTTTAGATTGATAATGTTTCTTAGAAAAAATAATCCAATCTAATAATCTTCATTTTTTTCTTCTCTCTATATACGGTTATCCTAAATCTTCTGCCCGTTACCATCCCTCTAATTAAAAATGAGACTGTCCAAATTGTTCAAGATAAGATGCAAAACGAAAATGTAAATCCAGATTATCTAGTGCCGCTTAATCACAGATTTCTTATTTCTTACATTTTATTTCACCCAATTTTAAAAATGAAACATTCCAAATAGTTTTGCGTTGTTTAAATTCCATCGTAAAATGAAAATAAATTGAAAAAGACAAAGTTCCATGTTTGTTTTATTTGTAATGTTGAAATTGTGAATTACGGAAGATATTTTGGTAATTTTGATTTTATATCATCTTGGCATCCTGTTCCAATTTGGGCTGTTTTAGCGAACTAGTATCAGGCGAATTTCCGGGCCAACTTAGACATTTTCCGAGAAGTCTTTTGTCACTTTTTGTCGGCAAATCAATGTAGATATTTTACACACCCTCAACCCGATTTTTATCGGCAAATAAATGTAGATATTTTTCAACCACGCTTTAATTTTTTTCTATTGAATTTGTACAGTATGATATATCGATTGTTATTCTATGTTTTTGGATTATTTATTGCAAAGACAACAACAGGATTTATATGTAATGAAATTGCAAATCACCGTTTCTGTCTTAAATAGCTGCTCTTGATGTTTGTTTTGTTTCGTGAAAATTCCACGGGTCCCGCTCGTAATTAATTATGTAATATCATCTTTATCGTAATCTGGTATTGAGCTGCTTCGGGACGAAAATAGTAATATAAAATTAACTATTTAAATCCTTATCTAATGACTTAGACAATTTTTGTTCAAATAATTTCGAATTTTAACAGTATAAAGCTCCAAATTTTATGTTTAATATTTAAGCTCCTTTTCTTTTTCAATGGAAGCGTGCTGGGCCCATAACCTGTTACGATTTTATGGGCCATCCTTTAGGCTTCAAGTAAGAGTGCTTGTCCAGCGGAAATCCTTGGCAAAGAATCCTTTGGTTGTTCCTTGGTGCTCCTCAATATTCCAAGTCCTTCGTCAATGATTGCAAATGGACGTCTCTCAGTATCAGTGATTAAGTAGTCAACCAGCCACGCATTATGGCTGTTTATTGGTTGAGGTTTAAAGCACGTGACCTCGCCTGGTCTTTAAATTTAAGTGGTGTATTGTAGCACACCTTATATACCGAAATATTCCAACAGAATTGCATTTGTATACCTGAAAAAAGAAATATTGAACACATAACATACAATTTTGACACGAGACTTCATGTGTATAATTTTGATTTTTCGGACTGCTGTCCTCATCTTTAGCCGTAATGTCATTATTTGAGTGAGATCTTCAAAAGTTCTTCGGTGCCTTGTTTGATCAACAGCCAAACTATTCAAAATGATTTCCCAGGTTGCTTCATTGCTATGCTTGGATACATAGGAAACACCTGAGGAAAGTCGGGGGGAACAGAGGCCGAAACGCTGTGATTTTACATACCACAATAAAGAAGAAGATAACAGTCCGAAAAATCAAAAATAGATAATTTTGGGTTGTTGTTACACATGCAGCTAAAATTTGAGATCATTTGAACGAGAATTCGTCAAGTAATCACCTTACGAAATGATGTTGTTTTTATTAAATGTCATGCGAGCTCATATTAAAGGCATGTGTTCTTCGACACAAAAAATGACCGGTATCATTTCTTTCTAGATGCAATATGATATGATATAAGTAACAATAAAAGAAAGAAAGAGAAAAAGAATGAATGAATGAATGAATGAATGAAAAAAAGAAAAACTATGTAACAATGAAAGAAAGAGAGAAAAACTATGAGAATGAAATAACAAGAAAGAAAGAAAGAAAGAAAGAATGAGAAATGAAATAAGTAACAATGAAAGAAAGAAAAAAAAGACTATGAGAATGAAAGTAACAAGAAGAAAGAAAGAAAGAAAAAAGAAAGAATAAGAGAAAGAAAACTATGAGAATGAAAGTACCAATGAAAGAAAGAAGAAAGAAAGAAAAAAAAAAAAAACTATGAGAATGAAATAAGTAACAATGAAATAAAGAAAGAAAAACTATGAGAATGAAATAAGTACCAATGAAAGAAAGAAAGAAAGAAAGAAAGAAAGAAAGAAAAACTATGAGAATGAAATAAGTAACAATGAAAGAAAGAAAGAAAGAAAGAAAAACTATGAGAATGAAATAAGTAACAATGAAAGAAAGAAAGAAAGAAAGAAAGAAAGAAAGAAAGAAAGAAAGAAAAACTATGAGAATGATATAAGTACCAATGAAAGAAAGAAAGAAAGAAAGAAAGACTATGAGAATAAGGGACGGTGAACAGATTTTTGGTCACGAAACTACAACCCCTTCCAGACCTGAATGCTTGTTGTTATATACCTGTTCAACACATCGCGTATATAAACGGCGAGAGAGAGAGAGAGAGAGAGAGACAGATAGACAGACGAAGAGACGATGAGGGGATAATAGATTTGGTTCTTATTTGTTTTCTCTTTTGATTGCTAACTCTATGGCCGCCATATTCATCAGGGCTGATTCTTGCTCTAGTGATCTCTCCTGTTCGGCTTTCTTCTGTGGATTGATTTCTTCCTGTTCGGCTGGGTGACGTGCATTCTTGTTTGTTAATTAATAAACAAGAATTTATTGTTTCCTTTATAGCTTTTATTAAAACAACCCGAGGCAAAAACCGCGCGGTGAGACGCAACATCGTTGGGGGAAGGTCTTCTCTCAGCGAGTAACTGGTTGCTACTGATTCAAATCTTAAGACTGTCACACGCTTCTAATCGCGCGTTTCTGGAAGGGTTAAGTCAAGGTCATTACCTACCACTCATAATTATAACGGTTATGGTACTTTTCTATAGAGCCACCTCCGATTTTTGATATTCAACGATTCAATTCAAATATATGTAGCTACAGTACTTACACAATTCATAGGATATCCATGAAGTATGTAACACTTGTGATAACTTTCGCTTCCCAAAATCACATCCCAGCATCGTTATCGTCATATTGGAATTGGTTAGAACATGGGAAATGCCCTGAAGAACCCACTGAAGGTAGAGTAGATTGGAGACTTTCAGGGGGGGGGGTTCCAGATGTAGCATGAACTTATTCGTCGGACTCATTAATTGATTGATTGATTTCACTGGCATGTCAAACAGTTAAGGGTAATTTAATGCCAATAATTTAGAGAATTGAATTCATTGTCTGCTGTGACACAATGGTGAACTGAAAATACGGTCAGAGGAAAAAAAGAAGGAAAATAGAATATGTTAGGTTCAGTTAAAGAGAATATCTTTATGTGGCTAGTTTTAAGAGAAAATGGGTCTTGAAAAGTTAATGGTTGGAAATTTGCGTCGTAGCAGTTTAGAAATAAATTAATGTGTGCAATTTGAGGAGACATTGGAGTCTTGATGCTGCCAAGAAAAAAGTTAGTGCCTATTTTCAGGGTGGTCTAATAAACTAGGTCGGGTTGGGGATAAATTTGCATATATTCAGCCGGCTCAAATCTCAACAGTAGATCCAAACCGGCCGTTGGAGTGACAGTTTTGTCCTTTGAACCGTTGGAGATAGAAAATAAGGAAAGACCCACAGATTTGTAGCTTATTCTAGCAGCCGACTTCTAGCTGACGACATACATTTAAGTGGCCTCTGCCCCATCACAACTGTACACCTTCCTTTTCTATTATCGTACTGTCATCAAACTTTGATTTTCGTGTTTTGTTTATTAGCTTATGGCAAAATGAGCCAAAAATGCGTTTTTGACAAAATGATTTTAGCCCCCCTCCCTACAGAAAATAATTTACCAAAAATCAGAGAATTATCGTGTTTTAATGAAATTTTCAGTGTTTATTTATCAATAAATAATCTTTATAATGCATTATTTATTTTATTTCAAAACTTTCTCATTTTTTTCAGGTAGCTTAATTTTGCCCCACCTCATGTTGGGGGTGTAACATTTTGTTCGAGTTGGTCTTATATTGTACTAATTACAGTATAAATAATGAGATAAAAGACCGAACTTATGAATAGAAACAATTTTTTTTACGGTGGCTATTCTATGAGAAAATAAGTACCGAAAATCGAAAAATAAAATGTGAAAAAATAATAAATAATTGATTTTTTGGAGATTTTTTTTTTACTCATTTCGATAATTATTTAATTGGCTATTATCTTAATAGAAAATATAATACATCGATATTCTTTCTGCCTAAAAAGGGGAGGGGGTACATTTTCAATCGAGTTTTTCTTCAAAACTTATTACTTTATGTATCTAAAATAAGATTTGCATTGAATAGATATTTATTTCTAGAATCTAAAAATATAATATTTTAAACTTAAAATCCGAATATTTATATTTGAAATGAATTTTATATATTAATTTTTCATAGCAAAAATACTAAATTAAGGTTTTGAAATAAAATAACTGATGCATTATAAAATTCATAAATTGATAAATCAATAATGAAAATTTCATTAAAATCGGATAATTACCTGATTTTTAGTAATTTTTTTTACAATCGCGAATGTTATAATAAAATTGTAAACAAGCGCCTAAAACCCTTGAAAAAGAGACAGAATGGTGGATCGCGTCGAAATTGACCAAAACAAATGGTTTTAGATCTTTTAAAAATAAACTGTATATGTAATGATATTTTTCTTTTATTAATGGTGGTCATTATGTTACTACTTATCGATTTAGACAAAGTTTGACCTTAAATAATAGATTTAATTAATTTTGATTCGCTTTTAAAACTCGTAGAAACTGATTATTTTGCCAGTCCCCGTTGTTTATCCTTGTGAACCTGTCTCTAACTCGTGCCTTTCGAACCGGCCAGCACAGATATAACAACGTGGGGTTATCGATAATGTGTAACGAAGGTGCACGAATGTGAAGCAGCGGGATCGTCACACTGTTCATATTTACATTTTTGTGTGTATTTTTTATTACGAATGTTTGTTCACATGATCCTTTCAAATACGAATACTAAACCGATTTATTTGTGTTTTATAATTATTAGATACCTAATGATTATGGCAATAGTGTAGAAATCATAATGGCGATTAGTGCAGCTGATGGCCTTGAGATTGAGTGACAGCGCTTGACCTCACTCTGAACTTGCCTTCCAGGGATAAATCGTGAGAACCGGAAGACATAGAAGACCCTGTTCCGGTTTAAGGAGACTAAGTAACTCAGTCGGTTAGCAGGTAGGAGCTCGAAGGTGTAAGTCGCATTTCCATGCGCATCCTGTCATCTGCGCAGATTGTCTGATTTGGGGATTTACAAATAAAGTAACATCAACGTAACTCGAAGTCTTGTGTTTATTACCTAAAAACTAACAATGACACAGGGCTTCTGATAAGGAGAGATCCCTAGCAACAGAAACCAGACGCGAAGTCCTCAATAGAAGACCAGACCTTAGAAGATATACCAGACCAAGATGTTAGAAGATAGAACCAAAGCCGGCCAGAAGAAAAGACGACTAGAAGTAGTAAGAAAAGGGTATACAACATATATGCTGATTTGTTACTGTGAAAACGTCAGTATGTAACATTTGAACCATAGTTGGAAACCTAACGGGTGTTTGCAATCAGAGTCAAAGTGGACCTGAATGTAATAGCAATGAAGCGATATTCTAAATTCCTCAGATCTCCAGAACTGGGGCTTCAGATTCAACTTAAGGTCATACCTAATACGCCTCTTGGAGGCGCATGGTCTAATGGGTAGTGCCATAAGAGATGGACTCGTCAACCCGAGTTCAAATCCCAGACGAGACTGTCTACATTTCACATAGCACTAATACCCTTCGTAAAGGTATGCATCCACCTGTCATCCCTCCAGCTATGGGTAGATAGGACAGACTGGGATCTTTAACTTTGGTTAGGCAACCAGGGTAAGAGAAGGAAAACTCTGAATTCAGACCTGTTAAACGCCGCCTAAAAAATGACCTTATGTCACGTCATTCTCATGCGGTGGGTTTGATAAATATGTACCCAGGACAACTCTTTTGAATCTGACTTCTAAGCAGGGGCATACAGCCAGGGTGAATCTTTGGCAGGGTGTGACTTCCTTAGGTAACTATATAATTATTTACTAAGCTTAGCTTAGATATGGCACAAGGCCAGAAGTATGGGGCGTCCAATGAGAATCGAACTCACTAACAATGGTTTGCGAAGCGAGCTTGCTAACCATTACACCAGGTCGTCGGGGCCTAAAGTCAGTATCAGACAGACAGCAAGGAAGTCTATCTCCTTTTCACTAGCGCTAGACCAAAGAGATTGTTTTTAGTGTCTGAGGCGGTACACCACACCTACCGTCAGCTTTTTGCTTTATCGCACAGATCAATGCGCTACTCATACGCTGAGTTGGGGAGGGCCGGTATCGAACCAGAAACCTTGAGGTTCCCAGCCGTACACACTACCGACTGGGCTAAACCGTCCCTTTTTAATTCAAATTGTAATAAATTCTTTATGCAAACATCCTTTTTACTTAACAGACCGACTTAATAAACGATTGGGACCGGGTTAGCTCAGTCGGTAGAGCGTTCGGCTAGAAACCACAAGGTTCCTAGTTCGATACCGGTCCTCGCCAACCCAGCGTATGAGTAGCACAGGGATCTGTGCGGTAAAGTAAGGAGCTGATGAAAGGTGTGGCGCTCCACCTCAGATACTGAAAACAATCTCCTTGGTCTAGCGCTATTGAAAAGGGGATAGACTCCTTCGCTGACTGACTGATACCGACTTTAGGTCGCCCCGACAACTTTACTTTACTTATTACTTAATAGACCGAATCAAACATAATCGACTTTGCTTATTAGACCGACTTGATACACTATCAGCCTTATTACTTTACTGGAAGCGGCTACCCGGCGTTTCCTGGATAAAAAGGGAAATAATAAAGAGTTGGTCTCGCAGATCCAATGATTGTTTTGGTCTTACACAATTGATTTATGTTTTAAACACGAACACAATCAAAGACTTTCCCTTCTCTTACTATTCAAATCTCATTTCTTAAATAAAATCATTATTTTTGCACAAAAAGCAAGCTCCGATGATAGTAAACGTGTATATATATTTACTTTGTTGTTAATTATTTTATTTTTGTAGTTTCCTCCGGACATACATATACACCAACAACTGCTCTTTATATATGTATAGATTAGAACGACCTAATACACAATCAACCATATTACGTACTAGAACCGACTACCCGGCGTCGCCTGTGTAGAGGTGGGGTTGAGGTTAAAAGAAAGGTAGTTTCGCCTATCTATTATTGTTGAATCGCAAGTTTGATCCTCGCCTAATGCCCCATTAAAATCCCTATATTAAGAACAAAAAATAATGTCTCCTCTTTAAGATACTAAATGCAAAAAAATTCCATGCTGTTATCGTTTGAATTTTATTTTTTTTAATTGTCTTCACGAATATAAATCAAATCTGAATTATTTTTGTTCAGAGAGTAAGATTAGGTGATAGTGAATGTGTATATATATATACTGAGTCATTAATTGTTTTATTTTTGTAGTTTCCCCCGGACATACATACACACAAACTTCCCTTTATATAAATATTAGCAGCGGCTACCCGGCGTCGCTTGGCTAGAGGGTGATTTTTTTAAAGTTAGTCCCACAGATCCATTCTTACTTAATCGTGAGTTGAATCCTCGGGGGATGCCCCATTTAAATCCATTTGTAAAAAATAGAACTGGCATTGATCCAGTTACTCTGAAAAGAAATGTTGATGTCTACTATCTAAAATATTAAAGGAGAAAAAAATTTCATGCTGTTATCATTTAAATTTTATTTTTTTAATTATCTTCACGAATATAAATCAAATCTGTATTATTTTTGCTAAAAAAACAAGCCCTGTGGATATCTAATATATATATATATATATATATATATATATGGATGACTTATTAATTATTATTAATTATTAATATATATGCTCCCATAAATTAATTATGCTCCCATAAATTATGCTCCCATAAATTAATTATTAATATATATGCTCCCATAAATTTGGTAATGAGCTCTCTAATTGGTAATTTAAATTAACTCTCACTACTAAGCAAATAAGCAATGATCATTTCTCCGGAAATTTGATCTCTCAGTGACCGAATGATACATACACTTTCTATGTATTTAATAGTTTAAAAACACCAGTCCCGCATCAGCTGTCAGTGGGCGAGGGAATAAGATATCGGACTACCATACGGTCAGTCTGAGTTCGAACCCTACCCAAGGATAGTTGTGTCTAGCCACACTGAGGAGGCATGATATGCCGAAACACGTGTCTGTGGATGACTTATTAATTATTATTAATTATTAATATATATGCTCCCATAAATTTGGTAATGAGCTCTCTAATTGGTAATTTAAATTAACTCTCACTACTAAGCAAATAAGCAATGATCATTTCTCCGGAAATTTGATCTCTCAGTGACCGAATGATACATACACTTTCTATGTATTTAATAGTTTAAAAACACCAGTCCCGCATCAGCTGTCAGTGGGCGAGGGAATAAGATATCGGACTACCATACGGTCAGTCTGAGTTCGAACCCTACCCAAGGATAGTTGTGTCTAGCCACACTGAGGAGGCATGATATGCCGAAACACGTGTCTGTGGATGACTTATTAATTATTATTAATTATTAATATATATGCTCCCATAAATTTGGTAATGAGCTCTCTAATTGGTAATTTAAATTAACTCTCACTACTAAGCAAATAAGCAATGATCATTTCTCCGGAAATTTGATCTCTCAGTGACCGAATGATACATACACTTTCTATGTATTTAATAGTTTTAAAAACACCAGTCCCGCATCAGCTGTCAGTGGGCGAGGGAATAAGATATCGGACTACCATACGGTCAGTCTGAGTTCGAACCCTACCCAAGGATAGTTGTGTCTAGCCACACTGAGGAGGCATGATATGCCGAAACACGTGTCTGTGGATGACTTATTAATTATTATTAATTATTAATATATATGCTCCCATAATTTGGTAATGAGCTCTCTAATTGGTAATTTAAATTAACTCTCACTACTAAGCAAATAAGCAATGATCATTTCTCCGGAAATTTGATCTCTCAGTGACCGAATGATACATACACTTTCTATGTATTTAATAGTTTAAAAACACCAGTCGCCCGCATCAGCTGTCAGTGGGCGAGGGAATAAGATATCGGACTACCATACGGTCAGTCTGAGTTCGAACCCTACCCAAGGATAGTTGTGTCTAGCCACACTGAGGAGGCATGATATGCCGAAAAACACGTGTCTGTGGATGACTTATTAATTATTATTAAATTATTAATATATATATATATATATATATATATATATATACTTTGACATTAATTGTTTTAATTTAGGAGTTTCCTCCGGACATACACAAACACGCAACTGTCCTTTATGTATGTATGTATGTATGTATGTATGTATAGATAGATAGATAGATAGATAGATACATAGATATTAGACCGACTTAATAGACTATCAACCTTATTACTTGATTGACAGCGTTAAGCGCAATCAGCTTTTGTAGTAATAGACCGACTAAATAAACTACCAGCTACAATACTTAATAGACTTCATACACAATCAGCTTCATTACATAATAGTCTGACTTTATACACAATCGGTGTTAATACATGATCTACCGACTTTATACACTTTTATGCAATAACGGAAATGACTCTATTCTCATGTTTGTATGAGTAAAATCGTCAATTACATGAACGGATTAGACACGGAATTCTTGTGAATCCAACATTTTCTGGAGAATGACCCGATAAATGTAAAAAAAAAAAAGATAAAAAATAAAAAAAAAAAAAAAGATGAGAGTAAAAAAACGGAAGGGGAAATATTGTTACTTTCTTCTTCGTTTCAAAAGCAGAAAATAATCGAAAGAAAAAAAAAAATAATCGTATAGAAAAAAAAAAAGTAATAGAAAAAAAATATTAAAATGTAAAGAAAAAAAATGGCAAAAAACAATACGAACTTTTTTTTTTTGTTTTCAAGTACGAATTTAAGACAATAGCAATTTCACGGAAAAATTAGGTTCAGTTGAATCCTAAAGAAATATTTTGGTTCGTTGTTTTTTGCCTTTTGTCAAGCCGAGCAAGGATCTGTGGCTCCTTTGTTAGCTGCATAAGCTTTTCTCTTTTTAAAATCGCTTTCTTTTTGAAGCAATTAACACAAAAGAAACCACACTGCTACTTTCCCTTCCCCTAGGAAGACGTGAAAACCTCCCCGAAAAAAAAGCACACGACGAAAACACACATACACGCACACGCCTTCCCTTTACGTATATTATCTACTCACGAACTAATCACACAAAAGTTTTGCTCCATACTGATTTTAACAAGCATAGATTTAGGTTTGCCCCACCCTTCGGGGCCACATTACCCAGTGGCTTATAAGATTTACTGTGTTAATCATTGTTTGACGGTAGACATTTACTTTTAATGTCTGTAGGTTTTTTTTAAATTTAAATATTACTTAAAAGAGTTACGGAGGGTCAAATGTTATTGTACCAGTTATTACAACTCATTTAAAAGTAAACTTAATTCTATTTGAATAATTGTGATACATAAGATTGTTTGTTGTTGGTTTGGTTTGTTTTGTTTTACGGCATATCAACCTCAGTGGGGTCATTTGATGCCGACAAAATTTTGAAATGAAATTCATCCGTAATGGATGATCAATTCTTTTTATAAACTCATTTTTTTTCTATTTAGCCCATAGATGGTTACCCGAACAGGTACTACCATTCCAGGTCAGAGTGGGACCAGGGAGCAATGGTGATGAAGGGTGCTCCACATTTCGAGACCTCCAGAACTGGAACCTCACCATCAAATAGAGTTTAACGTCATATCCAGCACATGAAGACCTTAAGCCACCGCCTTCTAGCACCAATATGATAAAAATGGTTGGGGCTTGCCATAAGGACAATAGGGTTGGCGGCAATCATATAAGGGTGCTAGAGCTTGACATGACTAGCCGATCGGAGGGGGGCCTTTGCGACCGCCTGTCTAGCCCAAGAAAGGGCCAAAGTGGAGTATTGCAAGTCATGGACTGCTCAACCACCTGTGTTCTTTATCCTTATGCATCACGGGTCGCCACCCACGGCCAACAGGTGGCCCCATTAGGAGAGTCTTACTCCTCTGCAGAGGTGCAATCGGTGCATTCTAATGCCCCAGCCGACATGTGGTTGTTTTCGTTGGTTGGGTTTTATGGCATGTCAACCCATTGGCTCATTTATTGCCTAAGACATTCGTTCTTTTATTCATTCTTGATGGGTACTTAATCTTTCTTTTAAACATTTTCTCAAACGCATTTTTGTATTTAACCCATAGATGAGACCCTAACAGATATTACCACTCGTGGCCAGTGGACCTGGGAGTAATGCTTATGAAAGGATACTCAACATTCCCCAGAGCACCAAAAATGAAACCTCACCATCAGATAGTTTAAGTGATACTGAGACGAGGACTGTTGTCCTCATCTTTATTGTGCAACACGTGTTTCAGATATTCTGGTATCTTCTTCAGGCTTTGATCAATATATATATTGATATACATGTATATATATACACACACATACACACACACACATATATATATATATATATATATATATATATATATATAATATATATATATATATACATAGGTTGTGCGTGTTCTGCAATTTTTCTGTTATACAGCCATAACAGAAAAATTGCAGAAACACGCACAACCTATGCATATATATATATATATATATATATATATATATATATATATATATATATATATATATATATATATATGTGTGTGTGTGTGTGTGTGTGTGTGTGTGTGTTGTATATATATATATACATGTATATCCAATATATGTATTGATCAAAGCCTGAAGAAGATACCAAATATCTGAAACACGTGTTGCGTATATAAAATAAAAAGAAGAAAACATTTTTCTGGGAACAATACATTTTGCGGACCTTCTTTTTTTGATAAAATTATTAAATTTTCCCCGTTGGAACCAGAACAACATTTATATATATATATATATATATATATATATATATATATATATATATATATATATATATATATATATATATATCGTTCGGTTTCTTGGTATGGCATTTCTCAGATAAAACGAAATTGCTTTTGGAAACGATTCAAATAGTATGATTATGGTTGAATGTGTGCGTTTTTTTTTTTTTTTTTTTTTTTTTTTTTTTGTTTTTTTAGTTGAAAAACCACACGCATTCAACCAAAATCATACTATTTGCATCAATTTTTTATCTGAGGAATACCATAGCAAGAAACCGAACGGTTGTAATGATTGTTTCCAATTAATAAATTAAAAAAAGCTAAACCTTTTATTTACTCATTTATTTATCTATTAACGCTCTATCACCAATATTGAGCACTCTTCAATAACACTGTGCGTTAGATTACTAACGCTTTTTCAAGTATAACCATACACATTGATATATATATTATATATATTATATATATTATATATATATATATATAATATATATATAATTTGAGAATTAATTAGTTATAATTAAATGAATTAGGCATGCATATCGGTTTAAATGTAAGGCGTAATCAAATCGAGAAAAAGTCAATCTCTGTATGTACATTTCAGCCTATTAGACCTCATCAGCAGAATTATGGACAGGACAGTGTTTCGAGCGTGATTCGAACCTAATAGGCTGAAATGTACATACAGAGATTGGCTTTTGCTCGATTTGTTTACACCTTACATTTAAACCGATATGCACGCCTAATTCATTTAATTATAACTAATTAAATCTCAAATTAGGTATGACTTCAATTGAGCACATAATCTCCCAAAAATTGTCGGCTATCGCCTTCTCAAACAGATTGTTTGTCCACTTCATACTGTCATGCTCTAAGTCAACCAAAAAGTGATATATATATATATATATATATATATATATATATATATATATCAGTTTAATATAAACCGTAGAAAAAATCTGGGAAGGCAGTAGTATATTTGGTTAGAGGTAGGTTCGAATCACACACAAAGCACTGTCCGTCTATAACTCTGCTGATGAGGCCTAATAGGCTGAAATGTACATACAGAGATTGACTTTTTCTCGATTTGTTACGCCTTTCATTTAAACCGATATGCACGCCTAAATCATTTAATTATAATAATTAATTCTCAAATAATGTATGACTTCAATTAAGCACATAATCTTCAAATATATATATATATATATAATATATATGTGTGTGGTATAATATATATTATATATATATATATAATATATATAATATTATATATATATATATATTATAGTAGATAGGGTGTAAATAGATATGTGCATCCTTCTTTTCATATTTATGAAGAGCTACTTGTATATCGAAGAAGGTTTTTTATCAAAATTTAACCTTCTGACTTAGAAAGTAAAATTAAGTAAAAAATCTTTTTAAAGTATACCATATCATATAAAAAATAAAGCACTTTTTAAAGCATTTCTAATATTTTTTCCCATTTTAGAAAATGTATCTTCACATTAAAAATTTTTTTTTTTTTTTCATTCAGTCATTTTCATTCCACGTAAATTTGATTTATGTGATTATGTCGATTCAATTTTTTTAAAGTTTCAAATTTAATATGAAAAGTCACGATTTGGTATAAAGGTCAGTTGATGATAAGCGAATTCCTCCTTAAAATTTCAGAGAAAAATTCATTTTTAATATGTTGAAATTTTTCAGATAAAGGTCACATACCATTTTTACACTCAATAATGTGGCGTAATAAACCAGAATCTTTTTTTCTTTCTTTTTTTCTTTTTCGGGTTTGAAAAAATAATATCAATGAAAACTATCATAAAAAAAGACAAAAAGAAAGAAAAAAAACACCAAAAGAACAGAAGAAACGAAATTAATTTTATTTTTAAATTGCGACTATTATGTTAGCATTTTAAAAGACTAAATACGCCTTCTCTCTGGTTGTCGGTAGGCATTACACATCCGAGGACTGAGTGGTGTGGAACTTCCGGTAAGGATCATGTGACACTTCCGGAATTTGCTTTCATTCTGAGGACACCTCGGCGAGTCTTATTCAGTCATCGGATCTAATCATACAGACACTTCGTGGAGTTTTGGCAAGTTTTTTTTTCTCCTGCTTTCTATTTTGAAACTATCCAAAGCCGGAGTATATATGCCAATGTTTTCATTTCAAGCCAAGACATTTTGATATTCTCCCCAGCCGGGTAGGTGAGCTACATGTGAATTTGTGCAGCCTTTTCAGGTTTCAACAAACTCCTCACGCCTTCATCCTGACAAGATGACTATGACTTTACAAATTAAAGGATAATAAACATGTTTAAACACATTCCTAGTGATAATTTATATTCAAATAACAAAAGGTCTGTCTGCCTGCCTGTCTGTCTGTATACCTGCCAGTCTGTCTATTTGCCTGCCAGTCTGTCTGTCTGTCTTTTTCTATCTATCCATCCCCCCCCTCTCTCTCTCTCTCTCTCTCTCTCTTACTCTGTACCTCTTTCTCTTACTTAATCAATTTTGATATCAACTGTTATCCATTAACGAAATAAAATAAAATATATATATATATGCATAAACACACACAGACACACACACACACACACATATATATATATATATATAATAGTCATCCACAGGTACCGTGTTTCGACGTATCATGTCTCCTCAGTGTGGCTAGACTAAGTAGAATACCTCCAGCCGGGAGAAAAAACCCGACAGATTATTCCTCAGTCTAAGTCTCTAACCCCTTGGCCATCAGCACCTACCAGCAAGAAGAAGAATTTCAAATGATAAATACATACATAGGTATATATATATATATATATATATATATATATATATATATATATATATATATATATAGAGAGAGAGAGAGAGAGAGAGAGAGAGTGTGTGGTGTGTGTGTGTGTGTGTGTGTGTGTGTACGTTAAGTGAATAATTGTCTAAATTACATAAAAATTACACTGACATGTCACTTTATCAGATATATTTTGCCAAACTGACATAAAAATATATTGAATTACTATAAATTATATTCATTCAAATCAATTTCCCTTGGCTTCTACCATGGGTTACAGACGTTTTTTTTTGGGGGGGGGGGTTATGACATGTCAACCTTAACGGGTCATTTAATGCCAACAATGTTTTGATATAAATTCATTCTTAATGGATACTCAATTTGGTTTATAAACACATTTTTCTATTTAACCAAGAGATTGGACCCTAACAGGTACTGTACATATTAGTACATATAGTGAAAAGACATCTTGGGTAGATATCACCACACTACCAGCCTCGGAGTTGATAAGTCGCATTGTGAGTGGAATTTCCCTTTGTTATAAATTTTTTATTGATGCATTTGTTCTATCTTTTGTTTTTGTTATATTATTTTTAGTTTACGGTAAATTAACGTCGACTGTATCGAAGATAAGGCTCAAGGGCACAGAAGACAGAAATAAAGACCTGTGAATATCAGAAACCCTCTTTTGTTCTTGTTAATGCTGGCACAGATAGAGTTTAACGTCATTCCCAGGACATCAAGACCCTCAGCCACTGCCTTCTAGCATTTTTGATAAAAAGGGTTGGGGATTGCCATAAGGGGACAATAGGGTTGGGATAATCATATCGGTGCTAGGGTTTGACGTGACCAGATGATAGATCGGGGGGGGGCTCTCCGACCGACTATCTAGCCTAAGCAAAGGCCTTAGTATAGTGTTGTAATGTCATGGACTGCTCATCCATCAGAATTCCATCCTTAAGCATCATGATTCGCTACCCACGGCCAACATTTGGGGAGGCTTGCCCCTTCTGGAAAGGTGCAGTTTGTGTATTTTTGCGCTCTAGTCGACAGGGTGGACTAAGGTGGGAAAGAAGAAAGAAAGAAACAAACAAAGAAAAAAAGAAACAAAGAAAGAAAGAGGTGTATGTTGAGCAAAAAAAAGAAGAATGAAAGAAAAAAAAGAAAGAAAGAAGGAAATAGAAGAAAATTAACTTTAAAAAAAGAAATAGAATGGTAAGAGACGAAAATCAGAAAGAACAAAAAGAACGTTAATAAAATAACTAAAAGTATCAAGGGGAAAAATTGTTAAGAAAAACAAGAAAATGAGAAAGAAATAAAAAAAGAAAGACAACGAAAGATGAAAAAAAAAACAAAAAAATAAGACCAACGAAAGAACCAGAGCAGCTAAGAAAAGAAAGAAAAAAGAAAAAGAAAGAAAGAAAGAAAAGAAAGAAAAGAAAGAAAGAAAGAAAGAAATGAAGAGCAAAAAATTGTTAAGAAAACAAGAAAAATGAGAAAGATAAACAAAAGAAAGAAACAAAAGGTGAAGAAAAAATAAGAGAAGATATTTAAGAAGAAAAAAATAAAAACAAAGACCAACGAAAGAATCAGAACAGATAAAAAAAGAAAGAAAGAAAGATAAAAGAAAGAACGAAAGAAAGAAAGATGAGCAAAAATTGTTAAGAAAACAAGAAAATGAAAAAGATATACAAAGAAAGAAAATGAATGGCGAAGAAAAAAAATCACAAGATATTCTAAGAAAATAAAAAAACAACGAAAGAAATCAGAACAACTAAGAAAGAAAAAGAAGAAAGAAAGAAAGAAAGAAAGAAAGAACAAAAATTGTTAAGAAAGAAAACAAGAAATTAGAAAGATATACAAAGAAAATAAAATGAAAGGTGAAGAAAAAAAATAAGAAGATATTCTAAGAAGAAAAAAAAAACAAAGACCAACGAAAGAATCAGAGCAGATAAAAAAAAAGATAGGAAGAACGAAAGAAAGAAAGAAAGAAAGAAAGAAGAAAGAAAGAAAGCAAAAATTGTAAGAAAAGAAGAAAATGAAAAAAGAATATAAAAGAAAGAAAATGAATGGCGAAGAAAAAGTCACAAGATATTCTAAGAAATAAACAAAAAAATAACGAACGAATCAGATCAACTAAGAAAGAAAAGAAGAAAGAAAGAAAGAAAGAAGAACAAAAATTGTTAAGAAACAAGAAAATTAGAAAGATATACAAAGAAAAAAAACGAAAGGTGAAGAAAAAAATAAGAAGATATTCTAAGAAGAAAAAAAAAAACAAAAAGACCAACGAAAGAATCAGAGCAGATAAAAAAAAAGATAGGAAGAACGAAAGAAAGAAAGAAAGAAAGAAAGAAAAGAAAGAAAGAAAGAAAGGGGAGCAAAAATTGTTAAGAAAAGAAGAAAATGAAAAAGATATACAAAGAAAGAAAATGAATGGCGAAGAAAAAGTCACAAGATATTCTAAGAAATAAACAAAAAAACAACGAAAGAATCAGAACAACTAAGAAAGAAAAGAAGAAAGAAAGAAAAGAAAGAAAGAAAGAAAGAAAGAAAGAAAGAAGAGTAAAATTGTTAAGAAAACAAGAAAATGAGAAAGATATACAAAGAAAAGAAAATGAAAAGTGAATAAAAAAATAAGATATTCTAAGAAAAAAACAAAAGACCAACGAACGAACCAGAACAGCTAAGAAATTTTTTTAAAAGAAATAAAGAAAGAAATACAGAAGTGGCGTACCAAAACGTGCGAACTGCTTCACACACCGAAGAAAGGATATATTATCTCCTTGCTTTTATCTAATCGGTAGCTGTAGAGGTTGGTAAGCGGTAAAGTGTTATGGAAAGACTCAAGCCAACAAACGAAAAGACGCGGGAAAAACCGATTTGCCTCCCCGCGGCACGACCTGTGCTATCGACTAGCCAGGGCATGTCGGAGAGGTAGCATTTAGAATGGACGGACAACGCGAGGCGATAATAGCTAGTGTCACTTCGCATTTTGCCTCGGACATTTGACTGACCGAAGCAGCTGGGTCCCCACAGGGAAACATTTCCCCCGAAAGTGGCCACCGACCTGGAGAAAAGCCAACCAGATAACAGCTGGAATATCTGAAAACCTCGCTTCCGCTCGTAAGTGGCTGTAGAATGAGCAAGTGAGAAAGGGAGTAAGATATGCGACGTTCACAGCAAGCCAGTCGACTTGCATCTCAACAACGAGTTCGATGTCATATTGCATACAGTTAATAAAATATTTAATGCACTTGAAATGTTCTCGATGGATAATGGCCGGTGACAAACTTGGCAAGTTGATCGCAACACGTTTAAAGCGTTGGCAGTACTACGCGAGGTTGAACGAAACGGACATTACTTCCCGGCGATGATTTTGTGCGTGTGTTCAATTTCTACTTTCGCTTTCACTTTCGAAATTTTAAATTGGTTTTTCTCCGTTCTTCTTTGAATGATAGCATAGTTCCCATCATATAAGGATGAGATCATTTATTTATGAAACAGACTTCAGCTTATCTATAGGCTAGTTATTTTTTAGTCAAAGCAAGAGCATCGGTCGACTGAAATCAATTAACCATTAATCAATTAATCAAAGACATCTTGTATTCTAAAAAAAAATAATATTCTATTCATTCTTCCTTTCTATCTTGGTAAATACAGCTTTAAACGTGTTACTTTTTTTGACACATCTTGAATTCTGAAAAAACTAATGAATGGAATGTTATTTTTTAGAATACAAGTTTTGTCAAAAAGTACAAAAAATCTCGAAACATTTTGACACACCTTATATAAAATATATTATATATATATATATATATATATTATATATATTATTATATATCAAAAGTCCAGAGAAGAAAACTTCCTTACGACACAAGAGTTTTATTTTTTAAAAAAACCTGTCGTAGTTTGAGAGCTCAATGTGTGCTCTTAATGTTAGAGTCACATAGCAAATATATAAGTAAAGAAATAACAAAAGACTTAGAGATTTAGCTTATAGTCTATTTCAGGGAGCTTAGACAAAGTGTTTAACTCTCCCGACTCATCAGATGCGAATGATGAATTCTCTATTACTTTAAAGGCATTTGAAAACAGATTTTTAATTTTTTTATTTTATTTTATAGTTCTGTGATATGAATTCAAAACAAAAACCTTGATGTTGCAAAATAAAAAAATGTGTAGTTTCCAATATGATCCTTCCACCACAAATATCTCGGTCAGCGATCCATGTATCTCTTAATGTAACAGTTTTGAAAATTTATATATATATATATATATATATATATTATATATATATATATATATAGGGGAGCTAAAAAGCCCTGAAGACCAGAAAGTGCTCAGCCTGGAGAGCAAAAATAGACCCAAGCAAGAAGATAATGGTTAAGAAAGGCTATTTAACATAAATAATCTACCTGGAAGATTTCGTTGGCAGACAGTAGTCAGCAATTCGTTCCCTGCATTTGTTTTTTGAGAAACTGTCTAGGCTTCTATGGTGTATGTGTGTGTGTGTGTGTGAAGAAAAAGTGGAAGTGAATCCGACAGTATGTAATATTATGAAATATTGAAAAACACAAGTTCATAAACGAGTAATGTTTATTTCGCCTACGCTGCAGTGTTTCGATCTATTTCAATAGATCTTCATCAGGGCTTTCGATACTTTGAGGAAAAAATAAATGTATGACAGAAAATAAGAAATCTGCGAGACTCTTTTGTTTATGGTCGGTCACTCTATTTAGAATTGTTGATGAAAGGTGTGTGTAAGAATGAGTATGTATTATATCAAATTATAATTAATGAAAAAATATATATCCTATTTAATTGAAAAAACGACATCTCCAATTATTTTAAACTATATTGAAGAACATGTGTGTGGGTGAAATTTTATTTTGTGCTTATGTTATTCTTAATTAATTTTTTTTATTATTACAATAAGTTTTACAATATTTTTTACAATATTCTTAATCACGTGATGAGTGTATGTGTGTGTATATGTAAAATTTATTAGTAATTATTTCATTTATTATTATGATATTTATTAAATTTATTTTGTATTCCTAGTTTTATGCAAAGGGAAATGTGTGTGTGTGTGTGTGTGTGTGTGTGTGTGTGTGTGTGTGTGTGCGTACAAGCGTAATTGTGTATTATTATTAATTACGTGGTGAGTGTGTGTGTGTGTGTGTGAATGTGAAAATTATTAGTAATTATTACATTATTATTAAAATATTGTTAATTTTTTTATTTTTTATTTTTTATTTAGTAATTACAATAGTATTATTTTTGTGTGGGAAAATTATTAGTAATTATTACATTATTATTAAAATATTGTTAGATTTTTATTTTTTATTTAGTAATTACAATAGCATTATTTTTATTTATTTATTTATTTATTATTATTTATATATATATATAATATATATATATATATATATATATATATATATATATATATATATATATATAATATATATATATATTATATAATCTGTCATTTATTTATTTCATTTTATTTTTTGTTTGGTTAGATTTTACAACTCTACACCATGTGAATTATATGTGTGAATGAGTGTCGCAATCCAGAATGTTAGCCACGGAAACGCTGCGGAAACATTTCGCATGGCGATTACCGACCGTTACGCTATGTTCGCTTATTCTATTGCTACTGTAACCAGATTTGATTTTCGAGAATTATTTTCTGTAACTTAAGTAAACAAAACGATCTGATTTTTTTTGTTCATTATAAATTTGCATTTAAAAGCAATTGGACACACAGCATAGTGGATAAAGGCGTTGGATTAAGTTCTAAGTGACAGTTATCTCTAGGCTGCATGTTCAGTCCTAGTCAGGGGCAGCAGTAACATAGTAATAATAATGATTAGCACAGCTTAACACCGGTACCCCAGCGGAATGAGAACAGGATTGAATAAAGGGTTGGGTTCAAAAATTCCGTGATGGCTTCCGATTACGACAAGAAGGTTCCCGATTACGCGAGGAAGGTTCCCGAGTTCGAAAAGAATATTCCCGAGTTCGAGAAGGTTCCCTTGTCCGACAAAAAATACCTGAAGAATATCGGAAGGCAGATCGCCCAAAACGTAGTACAGATAACAATAAAGAAGTGGACAATAGTCCGAATAATCCAAATAATACTAATGTATGTTAATGTGCATGTGTACTGTTCATTTTTTTTATTTTGATATATCCGGGTTAAGGGATATATTCTGAAGATGGTATTTGGTATATTATCGCAGTAGTAATTGGTATGTCGAATAGCAATCCGTCTGTCGTGTTGTCGTCTAGCGAGTAAGTTTAGCTTGTAGACATTAGGTTTATTTTCCCAGTACCCCACGCGTACCGAGTCAGGCACGAAGGCCCTATTTATGTGGGACCACCCACAAGCCGAGACTCATGGGTGGCGGGTAGAAAAATTGCGTCGATCCCGTCGGCATTCCCCCTCAAGGGGGCGCCTCAGGCGCTGGGCAATAAACCCAGCCCTGCCCCTTTAAGTCAAGGGGGCAGGTATTGCCTGGAGGGATGGCCCTCTGGGATCGACGCTAATAATTTACCATCTCACCGGTCCAGTGGCCGAAGCACACTGGACCCCCGTCCCGAAGGACGGGTTGTAGGCTTAGGTTTATTTTCCCAGTACCCCACTCGTACCGAGTCAGGCACGAAGGCCCTATTTATGTGGGACCAACCCACAAACCGAGACTCATGGGTGGCGGGTAGAAAAATTGCGTCGATCCCGTCGGCATTCCCCCTCTAGGGGGCGCCTCAGGCGCTGGCAATAAACCCAGCCCTGCCCCTTTAAGTCAAGGGGGCAGGTATTGCCTGGAGGGATGGCCCTCTGGGATCGACGCTATTAATTTACCATCTGACCGGTCCAGTGGCCGAAGCTCACTGGACCCCCGTCCCGAAAGACGGGTTGGAGGCTTAGGTTTATTTTCCCAGTACCCCACTCGTACCGAGTCAGGCACGAAGGCCCTATTTATGTGGGACCACCCACAAGCCAAGACTCATGGGTGGCGGGTAGAAAAATTGCGTCGATCCCGTCGGCATTCCCCCTCAAGGGGGCGCCTCAGGCGCTGGGCAATAAACCCAGCCCTGCCCCTTTAAGTCAAGGGGGCAGGTATTGCCTGGAGGGATGGCCCTCTGGGATCGACGCTATTAATTTACCATCTCACCGGTCCAGTGGCCGAAGCTCACTGGACCCCCGTCCCGAAAGACGGGTTGGAGGCTTAGGTGTAGGACCAACACAGTGTCGACTATTTTACATGACACTGTCCAATCAGATTATAGTGAAGGGGTACCAAGGTATTTACATATTCATTATATCATATTTATTTAGTTCTTTTTTAACATAATTGCCATTACTTTTTCTTTCTTTTTTTTTCATTTTTTCTTCGTCCGCCATTGTTTTTTTCTATCATATTTTTACTAGCAAAAAAAAAAAAAAAAAAAAAAAAACCTCCAGGCGGTGTAAATTAGTTCTTGAAAGATATTGCCTAGAGGAGATGAGTCAAAAATTAAATGTCATAGGGTATGCAATCATAAATATGTAAAATCATCAAATTTTATCAAATAAGTAAAAAAATAAAAACAATTTGAATTAGAAACATAGTTCTGTCCCTTTCAAATAAAATGTTTAGTGCATCTATTAGTTAAATAATTATTTTGAATATTTTACACATAAATCTTACACAAAATCGTAGGTTTTATTTATCTATTTGTAAACTTTTTAGTTAACCTTTTTTTACTGAAAAAGGGCGAGAGTAAAAAAAACAATTTTTCAAGATTGCTTAGTCAAATTTTGAGGGTTGTTTTTATTCTATGTAGTAACAATTTTGACTATAAATTAAATACTTATAAATATACTTACGCAATCATTGAGATTATTGTGACGTAAGCGGTGACGTAGTTTTGGTTACACACAGAAATACACCCAATCTCTCTTATTTATAGTTTATATGTCCTTCTTGTTTCCCTTTCCTAAGATTTTATTTTGTTCAACTTGTAAAATGTCTGTCATTTTTATTTGTTTATTTATTTTTATTCAGATTTCTTTCTTTCTTTCTTTCTTTCTTTCTTTCTTTCTCTTTTTCGTTTTGTTTTTAAATTTAAGATTTCTAATTAAATATTATTCTTTCTTTCTCCCTTTGATTCTTTCTTTCTTTCTTTCTTTCTTTTCTAGTTCATTGTTACTTTTTGTCTTTTCTAGTTCTTTCTTTCTTTCTTTCTTTGTGTTTATCTTCCATTTATTTATCTTTTTCTTCCATTTTCGTTCTTTCTTTCTTTTCTTCATTGTTTATTTCACTCTCTTCTATTTCTTGCTCTTTCCTTTCTTTCATTTTTCTTTTTTTTTTTTTTGCTCTCCCCTTTTTCTTCCCGTCTTTTTTCTGTTCCATTTATTTCTCTTATCTTCCCTTTCTTTCTTCTCTTCCATTTTTTTCTTTCTTTTATTCATTGTTTATTTCTATACTCTCCTATTTCTTTCTTTATCTCTTCCCTTTCTTTATTTTTTTTCAGCCGTTCCTTTCTTTCTCTTCAATTTCTTTCTTTCTTTCTTCTTTTCTTCGTTTCTTTCTCTCTTTCTTTTACTCTTCTCTTTCTTAATTTCATTCACTCTTCCATTTTCTTTTCTTTCTTTCTTCTTTTTTTCGTTTCTTTCTCCTTTCTCTTCTAATTAAGAAAATTTATGAAAGAGAAGAAAAATCTCTTTTCTTTCTAAATGTCTTTCTCACCTTCATTTTCTCTCATTTCTTTCTTTCTTTCTTTCTTTCTTTCTCTTCTCTTCTCTTCTCTTTTTCTCTTTTCATTCTTATTTTCTTTCTCACTTTTATTTCATTCTATTTCTTTCTTTCTTTCTTTCCTACTTTCTTCCTTCCTTACTTTCTCTTCTTTTATTCTCTTTTCATTCTTATTTTCTTTTTCTCTTTCATTTTCTTCCATTTCTTTCTTTCTTTCTGTCTTTCTTTCTTTCTAATTTCTCTTCTCTTTTTCTCTTCTTTCTTAATCTTTCTCTCTTTCATTTTCTTCCATTTCTTTCTTTCTTTCTAACTTTCTTTCTAACTTTCTTTCTTTCTTTCTCTTTTCTTTCTTTCTTTTTCTCTTTTCTTTCTATATTTCTTTCTGTTTCATTTTCTTCCATTTCTTTCTTTCTTTCTTTCTTTCTTACTTTCTCTTCTATTTTTCTCATTTCTTTCTTAATTTCTTTCTCTCTTTCATATTCTTCCATTTCTTTTTTTTGTTTGTTTGTTTCTTTCTCCTCTCTTTTTTTCTTTTCTTTCTAAATTTCTGTCTCTCTTATTTTCTTCCATTTCTTTCTTTCTGTTTGTAATACAGGCGCAAACTTTCACTTGAATTGCCACAGGATATACGCTTGTCTGCCCATAAATTTCTTTCTCTTTCTCGTTCTTGTTCTTTAAAGAAAATACGCTTCTCTTTTTCTCTTTCAAAATTTCCAAACTCATTCAAATCTTGGCCATTATCATTTTATTTCTATAAGAGATATACCGGCAAGGCTGAATTCCCGCCAAAAAATCAGACGAGCGTGAAACAACGAGCGCCCCCTGGAGGTTACGTACGACGTCGAGTGTTGAACGGCAGGTCCGGTTTGTTTGCTAGAAAGAGGATAACCACCTCTAGCCGAAAATGAAGTTAACATTTTCATTTCGGTGTAAAAAAACTCAAAT
>CM042146.1:59053254-59098254 GCA_023376005.1 Doryteuthis pealeii | reverse complement strand
AGGGTTAGTAGATTAGGGTTAGCAGTTATTAATATAACCTTATAATATGCTTTTTATGGTAGGGCACATACTATAAGTGAGACATGATTTCGTAGGCCACATTCAAAAGGTAGGCCACATACTATAATGGTACCAAATATCTTATAAACCATCAATCCAAAACATAATACAAAGAAGAGGGACAAAACTAATAAGAAGTGTAAAAGGGAGGAATTGGAGAAAATAAGATTACCTACTAAACAACATAAAAGGAGGGGAGGTGATCTAATTGAAACTTTAAAATAATTAAAGGAATTTATAATTATAGTAGACATTTTTAATAATTCCCCTCACGGTGGGAACATGACATGTAACACTCCACTTAGACCCTTATTTAGGCTAGACGGGCGGTCGGAGAGGACCCCTCCGATCACTCGGCTGTTCAGGTCAAGCCCTAGTATCTATATGATTTCTCCAATCCTATTGCCCTTAAGGCAAGCCCTTTTTATCATATATATGCTAGAAGGCGGTAGCTAAGAGTCTTCATGTCATGGGAATGACGTTAAACTCTATCTGTTGGTGAGGTCCAGTTCTAGAGGTCCGGGGAATATGGAGCCCACCTTCATCACCATTACTCCCTGGTTCACTCTGACCCGGTGTGGTAGTACATCTTAGGGTAATATCTATGAGTTAAATAGAAAAATGTGTTTATAAAAACATTGAGTAAGAATTAAGAATGAATTCATTTAAAAATGAATCCAAAACTTAGTTGACCCATTGAGGTCGATATGCTGTAAAAGAAAACAACCCAAACCAAAATAAGCTAGAAACGTACTGTGAAGGCAGATTTCAATAGCCAATTGGATTTTGACCCACAGTTTTAAGTCGACCTGACCTTTATAATAACCAAATGGCAGTTTAAGTTTCTTTCTTTAAAAGTATATATATATTATATATTATATATATATATATATATATATATATATATATATATAATAACCCTGAGCGCAAAGATTGTGGAACGTTACATCATTTTTTTCTCAATTTTTGCGCGCAAGTCGCACGCAAGTCACGCGCAAATCGCACTCAAGGATTGAAAAAATAACGTAGCGTTCAACCGTTATTACTCAGCCATTATAATAGAAAAGTTGCAGAAACACACACAACCTATCAAATATCGGACATATTCTGCCAAAATAATAATTCAATGCCTGAAGAATACAACAGATCAGAAATATGTGTCGCATATGTAAGATAAAAAGAATAAAAAAATTTTTTCTGAAACATAATACATTTTGGACCTTCTTCTTTTTTATAAAATATTGAATTTTCTCCCGTTGGAACCAGAACAACATTTATATATAATATATATATATATATATATATATATATATAATATATATATATATATATTGCTGCCTGTAAGGAGTGGTTTTAACTGATAAATACATACATCGGTGTTGAAGTCGACCTGGCCTTGCATCGTCGAGGTTCTAGCAATATCAGTGAAATATATTGGTTACGGCTCTGTGATAAACTGCGCCTTCACCTTGAGTCCGGTTATATATCACGGAGAGAGTTCGTTTCTATAATTCTCATGAGGGCATCCGTGGTTATGCCCCCATATTTAATCTTTACTTACTTTTTGCATAGCTGGCTGTTGTTTCTTATTATCTTCTGTTTCTAGTAGATGTCTTCATAGCTTCTTCTAACCGGTCTTTTGTTGACTGATCTAGTTCTGCTATAAGTCTAGTTCTTCAAGCTGCTGGTCTGTTGTTGACCGGTCTGATTATGCCATGGTTTTCATTGTCTCTCATGGAGACAACACAAGGCATGTATTTTTGTGATCACATTTTTATCAATTTCAGAAAACATTTTGGTTGCTTATCGCCCATTGTGTTACATTATGATTCAATTTGAACTCGTAAACCATAAGTTCCCGAACTAAGCTTCATTGCACCTTCATTTTTTTGTGTTTCAAATCACATACGCAGTGAAGCAATGCATAACGTGTCAGCGTACCAACTACCACGATACTACTAAACACACCAAGGAGCTACCACGGCTTCAAATGCTTCAGTCACGTGGGCCGGTTTAGCTCAGTCGGTTGAGCCTTTGGCTAGAAATCATAAGGTTTCTAGTTCGATATCGACCCACGCCAACATAGCGTATGAGTAACATAGGGATCTTTGCGGTAAAATAAGGTGCTAATCGTAGGTGTAGCTTTCCACCTCAGACGCTAAAACAATCTCCTTGGTCTAGCGCTAGTGAAAAGAGGATAGACTCCCTCGCTGATTGGCTGATACCTACTTTAGGCCACCCCGAAAACTTTACTTTTTACGTAGTGAAGCAATGCATAACGTGTTAACGTATCACCTACCACGATACTACCAAGCACATCGAGTACCTATATATATATATATATATAATATATATATATATACCAAACCCTCCGCACGAGCAGGATATGACACAAAGTCAATTTCTTAAGCGGAGTTTACCAGGTTTGAATTCATAGTTTTTCCTTCTCCTTGACTGGTTACCTAGGCATGGTTAAAGAGCCCAGTCTGTCCTGCTATTACCCTTAGCTGGAGGGAGAATTGGATTCATAATTTTCCCAAGGTATTAGCGCCATTTGAAATGTAAATGCGTCCAGGAATTGAACTCAGATCGACGAGTCCATTTCCTACGACTCTAACTATTATACCACACACCCTCACACACACACACACACACACACACACACATATATATATATATATATATATAATATATATATATATATATATATATATATATATATATATATATATATATATATATATATATATATATATATATATGAATAAGATATAATGAAAAAACAAATGATGTTTACAACTGAAATAGGCTCATCAGAAGAGAAAGTGTGCAAACCGTTTCGGGGCCCAATTCTCTTGACGGTTTAAAAAGCAACACTCGGCCCATCCGTCAAGAGAATTGGCCCCGAAACGGTTTGCACACTTCCCTTCTGATGAGCCTATTTCAGTTGTAAACATCGTTTGTTTTTTCATTATATCTTATTCATACTGTCGGATTAATTTCCATTATATATATATATATATATATATATATATATATATTATATATATTATATATATATATATATATATAAGGCGTCCAATAAAGTTAATAATTATTATTTTTTAATTTTAATTGATAAACCGAGCTACTTTTCTGCCAACACAAAAAACAATTTTCTTACAATAAAGCAAAATCTGTTAATTGGATATTAAAATTTTCAATATAAAAATGAAAGCACTTTTCTTTCTTTTCTTTTCTTTTTGCTGCCATTTTTCCTCACGTTAAAACAAACGAAGGAGCATATTTCGCCACCCGTAGATTTTTTTTTTTTTTTGCTCGTTCTCTTATTATGACGTCACGCCTACCTGCATATGAGAATCGAAAAAGATCGAATTCGGATTCTCACTTGGTGCCTACCATATGCAGTTCTTTGAACGGAGCAGTGGGAAGAAGACCATTGCATAAGAAGTCAGCCTCGTTCTGACTTCCCTGTGACTTCAGAACGGAAACTGACGATTTCAAACGGTGCTGGAAATCGTAAAGCCAACTGTTCCATCACGAGTGTATTGTTGGACGCACCGTTGTGCAAGTCTTACTGCTTTGACGTTGAATACTTGCGCGCAATATGTTTTTTTTGGTTCTGTTTATTATTTCTTTATTACGGACGCATCTGTGCAATAACGTGTTCTTATCATTATCATCGACATCAAGAAAATGAAAGTGAAAGTAGAATTTAAAGTAAAAGAAATAGTGAATACAGAAGAATGATTAAGAAGAATAAAAGTTCCAAAACTTAAGAAAAACCAACAAAATATGTACAATGAATTAATACGCAATATGTTATGAAACGATATTTAAAAAAAAAATAGAAGAGATAGAGAGAAGTTGCAGATAGTAACCAAGAAAGAATTAAAAGATGAAATTGAAAAGAGAAACATGAAAAGAGTGAAACAAAGAAAATATTGTTATAGAAATAATTCTTAAATGTCGAACTAGTAGCATAAATAAAATGAAAATCAATCGATGGATTTGTTTTAACGACATGTTAACCTGTCAAGGCTTATTCTGTGCCTATACATATCAACCAACTCCTCGGCACGAGCAGGGTGTGACACAAGGTCAGTTTCTTAGCGGAGTTTAACAGGTTTTAAGTTTTCCTTCTAGACTGGTTACCTAACCGAAGTTAAAGAGCCTATTCCGCCTTACTATCTACCCATAGCTGGAGGGAGAGTAATTGGATGCATGGTTTTCCCAAGGGTATTAGTGCTATGTGAAATGCAAACAACCTCGTCCCGGATTTGAATTCGGGTCGATGAGTTCATTTCCTATGACTCTAACCCTTATACCACGCACTTAAAAATGAGTAGTTTTGTGGGGGTGGGTGGTCATCGTGTAACGGTTATCGTCATAGGTGGTGTACACGGCTGCTCGATATCAACTCCGGAAAAAGGCTATTTCCATTTCATATGGCGGTCATTTTCCTTTAACCTATGGATAATTAGTTGGGCAGATTGGGCACTAAGATTAATAGGGCAACTAGCCTAGAAAAAGGAAACCGCTCTGTCAACTGAGGCTGAAGTATACGCCGAATGCAGATTTGCAGAAAAGTAAGTCCCCTCCCCAATGGGTCCACTTGTTAGCCGTTGGTAAACACCCGTGATTCTTAAGGAAAAAATACTGAAGGCTGAGCAGTCTATGACGTGCAGCACTCCACTTTGGTCCTTACTTAGGCTAGATAGGCGATCGAAGAGGCCTCTTCGATCAATCCGCTGGTCACGTCAAGCCCTATCACCTATATGATTGTCCTGGCCCAATTGCACTTAAACTCCTAACACTTTTTATTCTATGTGTACTAGAAGACAGTTCTTGAGGGTTTGGTTTGGTTTGGTTTGTTTTGTTTTACGGCATATCAACCTCAGTGGGTCATTTAATGCCGATAAAGTTTTGAAATAAATCAATTCTTAATGGATAATACAATTTTTTTATAAATACATTTTTCTATTTAACCCATAGATGGGAGCTTAACAGGTAATACCACTCCGGGTCAGAGTGGACCAGGGAGCAATGGTGATGAAGGGGTGCTCCACATTCCCCAAACCTCCAAAACTGGAACCTCACCATCAGATAGAGTTTAACGTCATTCCCAGGACATGTAGACCCGCAGCCACCGCCTTCTAGCACCCATATGATAAAAATGGGTTGGGGCTTGCCATAAAGGCAATAGGGTTGGGAAAATCATATAGGTGCTAGGGCTTGACGTGACCAGCCGATTGATCAGAGGGGGCCTCTCTGACCGCCCGTCTAGCCCAAGATAGGACCAAAGTGGAGTATTGCATGTCATGAACTGCTCATCCACCTGGGCTCTATCCTTAAGCATCACGGTTCGCCACCCACGGCCAACAGGTGGCCCCATTGGGGGAGTCTTACCCCTCTGCAGAGGTGCAGTCGGTGCATTCTAACGCCCCAGCCGACAGGGCGGGAGGGTTTAGAGTCTTGGGTATGATGTTAAATTGCATCTAATAGTGAAACTCCAATTTTGGAGCTTTGGGAACTATGGAGTATCCCTTCACAGACCCAGTCTGACCCGAAATGGTAGTAACTATCAGGGTCCTATCTATGGGTTAATTAGAAGAAAATGGGTTCACAAAAAGGTGTTTTTTTAAAGATTGAGGTAAAAAAGATGAATTCTCACTAGCCATCTTTACATATATAAAGGGCAGTTGTGTGTATGTCTGTATGTCTGGAAGAAACTCCAAAAATAAAGCAACGACAATGTACACATTTACTATCATCAGAGCTTGCTTTTCGTACAAAAATAATGAAGATTTTATCTATATCTCGAAAGATATTTAGAAATAAGGATTTGAATAATAAGAAAAGAGAAATTATTGGTTGTGTTCGTGATTAAAATATAAATCAATTATGTAAGACCAAAAAAAACAATGGAGCTGCAAGACAAACTTTTTATTCTACCTCTCCACTCAAGCAACGCTGGGTAGCCGATTCTAGTCAAGAAATAAAAGAACAAAATGTCGTCGGCATAGAATAAGCCAACAAGTCATGACATGCCATAAAATCCAAAACAGAAAGAAGACCTGGAGAGGTGGGGGCTCCGTCAGAATATTCCAGCCTATGACACGCGCCTACGACCCAAACCAAATTACGGGACCTTTCTCACTTTTTCTCACTTTATCATATTTCTCTCTTTCTTATCCTCTTAGTTTTCTCCCTTTTTTCTTTCTTGTGAATTCTTATTTCCCGTTGTCACTTTAAATATAAATTCAAACAATTATTTCCACAATTTTATTACTTACAAATTATCCATTTCATAAATGAATCCATTTAATCAGCACATAAATCTTTACACTGGAATTATACTGACGGAATGATGCTCACCATGTTGTTTTACATAATATATGCATAGATTATTGTCAACCCCCTGTATTTCTGAAGGGATGGCTCCTTTTCATATCACAGGCGGGACTTTCCATGGAATATTACAGAAAGCCCCCGAAATACGTGAAGTCACGTGGGACCTGGTTGGGTCTTCAGTTTCAGCTTGGACGTCAGGCAGATAAGATGTTTCTAGCTTAGCTGAAGCTCACTGCATACGCGCGCTATGTTAATCAGATGAATATGTTTAGTTAAGAAATAAAAGTTTAAATAAATAATATGGTTTTGTGGTTGATGAATGTCTTGGCAACAAGACTGACCTAGAAGTCCCCATGACTAGGTCCAGACGCTGGAAGAAGAACGTAAGATACCAAAGATGAAAAGAAGAAAAATAGAAGTAAAAAGAAGTGTATACAACAGTGGTATATTGATGAGTATCATCATTTTTTTTAGATGGTCACACAATAAAGTATTGAACAGATTCATCGCTGCTTATCATGGGTGATCTAGCGGCAATTGGTCCTTTCAGCATGACTAGACTGTAATTATAGATAGATAGATAGATAGACAGAGATAGACAGATAGATAGACACAAAGAGAAGCAGAAAGAAAGAGAGAGTTACATAAATAGATGTGAACAGACTAAGATAGATAGATAGATAGATTGATAGATAGATAGAGACAAACAGACAGATAGACATACAGTGACAAAGAGAAGCAGACACAAAGAGAAAGGGAGAGTTAGATAAATAGATGTGAACAGACTAATATAGATATATAGATAAATATATATAGATAGATAGATGTTAGTTGTTTAGTTGTTTTGCTTTACGTCATATCTACCCTTTTCGGGCCATCTAATGCCGAATCAAGTCATTTTTGATAAACAAAGTATTCAGATTGCTTACAGTACATTTTCATATAGTACAGAATAAAAACAATCTTTTTTAGTGTAAAGACAGATTTTGAATCCAGTTCTTGTTGAATTCAGGATAAGGGGCGTTATGTGATTGATGTTACGTAACATCGATCTGACACCGACACCTTCCTGTTAAGAAAATACCGGGAACGGAAGGTTCAATTAGTCTAATGTCAGTTAAGTCCTTAGCGGTCCTAATGTAAGCACGGACGGGATTCGCTCCCCTCATCCGGTCGAGAGTCCTGGTTCTGAAATTAATAAAAATATGATCACAAAAATACATGCCTTGTGTTGTCTCTGTGAGAACTAATGACAACCTTGGCATAATCAGACCAGCATATTGAAGAACCAGACTTATAGCAGAACTAGACCACTCAACAAAAGATCAGTTAGAAGAAGTCATGAAGATAGCGACTAGAAACAGAAGAGAATAAGAAACAACAACCAGCTATGCAAAAAGTAAGTAAAGATTAAATATGAGGGTATAACCACGGATTCATTCATAAGAAGTATAGAAACGAACTTTCTTCATAATATATAACCTGACTCAAGTGGTATAAAAGAAACATTGGATATTTTATTTTTTATAATTATTCCATTATCCCGTTATCCGCTCTATATCACATGATACTAACAGTTACGCGTTGAACAATACAGACCAACTGCCGCCTAACATCAAAGTCAAGCGTCAATAAACTGTTCAATTCTGAAATGTGTGAGCAGTTAGGGAGTGCAGGATCTGTAAAGCAACGTTAGACATATGTACCAGACTAAGTACGGCTTAGTAACATACAACAGTGAACAGAATAATTAGTTCCTCATTATGAACGGGTTATATAATGGCCCCTACCAGCCACAAACATCAACGGAGCGGAAGTGCACAGACATGATTGATAGGTGAGAGGTCAAAGATCGTCTCTATTGAAAAATCGGAGAAAGTCTGTGTTTTTAGTTAAAACCAGCGTGCGAGCACACGCACGCACACACACACACTCACATGCACGCGCACACGCAAACGCACATATATATTCAGTGTGAGTGGTGTAATAATGTAACTGTTACCGTAGCAGGAAATGGCCTTGGTGAATCAAGTTCAAACCCTGAACGAGGCTGTATCACAACCGGTCTAACAGATGTAACAATTCATATATATATATACATATATATATATGGGGGGGGGAACACAAATATATATATATATATATATATGTGTGTGTGTGTGTGTGTGTCTGTGTGTATATGTATACGTATATACATATAATAAATATGTACGTTTATATATGTATACAAACACACACACAAACACACACACACACACACACACACAACACACACAACACACACACACACATATATATATTATATATATATATATATATATATATATATCGGGGAATATTTAAAACACTAATAAAAACAGATATCACTTTCTGCTGTACTCAAAAATCAGATGCTCAATATGCTTCCTTTTCAAAGTCTAATTCACTTTACATCCGACAAGTGCTCGCAAAATATAACGACCTAACTAACCCACTAATTAATTCATCTATCTTATATATCATTCTATCTTATTTTATTTCATTCATTTATTTTCAATTTTTTAACGAACTTAAAAGATGTTTGTTAATGTACTTGTGGTCGGAGGTTTGACTCGGTTGTTGCTTGTAGGATGTAAAGGGAATGCGACTTTGTAAAGGAAGCATATTGTGTGTCTGTTGATTGGGTACAATTCTACAACCCATGAAACTGCATCTTGCTATTGATGGCTGTAACGGATGAAACATCAAATAAGTTGATTTAATATTTATATATATATATATATATATATATATATATATATACATACAAAAACACGCACGCACGCACACACATATCTTAGCTCCCTGGGCACCTCAAGTGGTGTAATGGTTAGCAGACTAGATGAAAAGACCATTATTAGTGAGTTCGATTCTCACTGGGTGCCACAACTTTCTGGCCTTGGACCGCATCTAAGCTACGCTTAGTACATAACTATGGGCACCTCGCGTGGTGTAACGGTTAACAAGCTAGATTTGCAGATAATTATTTCTGGCTTCGATTCTCATTGGGTGCCCCATAATTCCTGCCTTGTGCCACATCTAAGCTATGCTTAGTAAATAACTATAACTTACCTTTCTCAGCGCACACTATTTGTTGCACACTATTTGTTAGTGTCGAACAGTCCAGTTAAAGATGAGAGCTGTTAGATGGCATTATAGTCGTGAAGAGGTTATTTCCTCTGAGTCTAACATGATAAAGACTGATAAATTATTCATTTGTTTTATTGATCTACTGGCAAAAAGAAGATGGGTTAGGGTTAGGGTTTAGGGTTAGGGTTTAGGGTTAAGGTTAGTTTAATGGGAAAATAAATAATTTGGGTTCTGTTGTTCTGGGTCACCCTGAAATATTATGTTACTTAACTAGGGGGGTTAGGTTAGGGTTTAGGGTTAGGGTTAGGGTTTCGGGTTAGGGTTAGGGTTTAAGGTTAGGGTTGGGGTTTAGAGTAAGTTTAATGGGAAAATAAATAATTTGGGTTCTGTTTTTTCTGGGTCACCCTGTAATTTCATGTTACCCAACTAGGAAATAAGTGAAAAAATTCTAATTATGGAGGAAAGAATGGTTTACTTTCAATTTTAATTTTTTAATTTTCCAAATTTTTCAGGAAAAATATCTTTAGTCTAAAATGTCTGCTGAATGAGCGTATTAACCATGCCCATCGCACCAAAGCCAGCGATGAGTGTTCGAATGTAGTTAAAAGCAAGATTCTAATGACATTTTCCCAAGTCAATATTTTACATCTCCCATCAAGGTTAGGATTTGCACAAGATGATGAGCCGCGTACGTGTGGATAGTTCCAGAGTGGTTCCCCTTTGACCATGTTAGACTTATAGGAAATAACCCGTGAAGACTTGTGTAGACCAGCAACACTTTTAGCATGAGCTGATAACAGAACAATGATGCAAAAATGTTCCATGGATTTACTTCACATATTTTGAATTGAGAATATTTCTTTCTCTTGGACTGATTGCTTTATTTAGGCTAAAGTTTCCAGTCTCATCCACACATTTACAAAGTTGTGTGTATGTATGTATGTCTGTACGTCCGGCTGAAACTACAAAAATAAAACAATTAATGGCAAAGTAGATATATATATATACACATTCGCTATCACCAGATCTCGCTTTTTGAGCAAAATAATAAAGATTTGATTAATATTCCCGAAGATGATTAAAAAATGAAATTTAAAAAGTTACAGCAATTATTTTATTTTATTTATTTATTTAAAAAAAATTTTGGCATTCAATATTTTAAAAAGGAGACACTGATTTTTTAAAAATTTTTCCGAGTGTCCGTCCACCTTTCTTTTCTGAAGAAATCCCCACGAAAAAAAAAGACCGTGTGTTATCCGACCTGGTCGAATCAATGCAAGGACTTTTTTTTCGCGTAGGGATTTTAATGGAGTATCCTGCTATGATTCAACTCACGATTCAATAATAATGAATCTACGAGACTAATTTCAATCTCGTTTCTACCCAGGCGATGCCGGGTAGTCGCTTCTAGGAATTTCTTAAAGGGAGTTACGTATGCATGTATGTGAACGCGTACAACCTCGCCGTGGATTTGAACTTGGATTTCCAAGTCCATTTTCAATGATGGTGACCGGTTCCAGCATACGCGCACCTTGCTGCAACGATATCAAAGCAGATGTCTACAACATCAATAGTTGATATCTCATGAATTTTCGAAACGGTGTTGGAATGTTTCTTTTTTTTTTAAATTCGAGGAAATAAAATGGAACAAATAAGAAATCTGCTATTAAGTGACACCAGATAATCTAAAATTTGAAATTGATAATGTTTCTCAGAAAAAATAATCCAATCTAATAATTTTAATTTTTTTCTTCTCTCTATATATAAATACGGTTATCTTAAATCTTACCATCCTGCAACACCCTCTAATTAAAAATGAGACTGTCCAAATTGTTCAAGATAAGATGCAATGCGAAAATGTAAATCCAGATTATCTGGTGCCGCTTAATCACAGATTTCTTATTTCTTACATTTTATTTCACCCAATTTTAAAAATGAAACATTCCAAATAGTTTTGCGTTGTTTAAATTCCATCGTAAAATGAAAATGAATTGAAAAAGAAAAAGTTCCATGTTTATTTTATTTGTAATATTGAAATTGTGAATTACGGAAGATATTTTGGTAATTTTGATTTCATATCATCTTGGCATCCTGTTCTAATTTGGGCTGTTTTAGCGAACCAGTATCAGGCGAATATCCGGGCCACCTTAGATATTTTCTGAGAAGTCTTTTGTCACTTTTTGTCGGCAAATTAATGTAGATATTTTGCAACCACGCTTTAATTTTTTTTCTATTGAATTTGTACAGTATGATATATCGATTGTTATTCTATATTTTTGGATTAATTATTGCAAAGACAACAACAGGATTTATATGTAATGGAATTGCATATCATTGTTTCGGTCTTAAATAGCTGCTCTTGATGTTTGTTTTGTTTCGTGAAAATTCCACGGGTCCCGCTCGTAATTAATTATGTAATATTATATTTATCGTAATCTGGTATTGAGCTGCTTCGGGACGAAAATAGTAATATAAAATTAACTATTTAAATCCTTATCTAATGACTTAGACAATTTTTGTTCAAATAATTTCGAATTTTAACAGTATAAAGCTCCAAATTTTATGTTTAATATTTAAGCTCCTTTTCTTTTTCAATGGAAGCGTGCTGGGCCCATAACCTGTTACGATTTTATGGGCCATCCTTTAGGCTTCAAGCAAGAGCGCTTGTCCAGTGGAAATCCTTGGTAATGAATCCTTTGGTTGTTCCTTGGTGCTCCTCAATATTCCAAGTCCTTCGTTAATGATTGCAAATGGACGTCTCTCCGTATCAGTGATTAAGTAGTCAACCAGCCACGCATTATGGCTGTTGATGGTTTGAGGTTTAAAGCACGTGACCTCGCTTAGTCTATAAATTTAAGCGGTGTATTGTAGCACGCCTTATATACCGAAATATTCCAACAGAATTTCATTTGTATACTTGAAAAAAAAAGAAGGATAGAACACATAACAATTTTGACACGAGACTTCATGTGTATAATTTTGATTTTTCGGACTGCTGTCCTCATCTTTAGCCGTAATGTCATTATTTGAGTGAGATCTTCAAAAGTTCTTCGATACCTTGTTTGATCAACAGCCAAACTATTCAAAATGATTTCCCAGGTTGCTTCATTGCTATGCTTGGATACACAGGAAACACCTGAGGAAAGTCGGGGGGAGGGGACAGAGGCCGAAACGCTGTGATTTTACATACCACAATAAAGAAGAAGATAACAGTCCGAAAAATCAAAAATAGATAATTTTGGGTTGTTTCTACACATGCAGCTAAAATTTGAGATCATTTGAACGAGAATTGATCAAGTAATCACCTTACAAAATGATGTTGTTTTTATTAAATGTCATGCGAGCTCATATTAAAGGCATGTGTTCTTTCTTCGACACAAAAAATGACCGGTATCATTTCTTTCTAGATGCAATATGATATGATATAAGTAACAATAAATGAAAGAAAGATAAAAAGAATGAATGAATGAATGAAAGAAAAACTATGAGAATGACATAAGAAAGAAAGAAAGAAAGAAAGAAAGAAAAGCTATGAGAAGGAAATAAGTAACAATGAAAGAAAGAAAGAAAAACTATGAGAATGAAATAAGTAACAATGAAAGAAAGAAAGACAGAAAGAAAAACTATGAGAATGATATAAGTAATAATAAAAGAAAGAAAGAAAAAAAACTATGAGAATAAAATAGGTAACAATGTAAGAAAGAAAAAAAGAAAGAAAAACTATGAGAATGAAATAAGTCCCAATGAAAGAAGGAAAGAAAGAAAGAAAAACTATGAGAATGATATAAGTAACAATAAAAGAAAGAAAGAAAAAAATATGAGAAGGAAATAAGTACCAATGAAAGAAAGAAAGAAAAACTATGAGAATGAATATGTACCAATGAAAGAAAGAAAGAAAGAAAGAAAAACTATAAGAATGAAATAAGTACCAATGAAAGAAAGAAAGAAAGAAAGAAAGAAAAACTATAAGAATGAAATAAATACCAATGAAAGAAAGAAAGAAAGAAAGAAAGAAAAACTATAAGAATGAAATAAGTACCAATGAAAAAGAAAGAAAGAAAGAAAGAAAAACTATGATAAGGAAATAAGTACCAATGAAAGAAAGAAAGAAACAAACAAAGAAAGAAAAACTATAAGCATGTTATAAGAAAGAAAGAAAGAAAGAAAGAAAGAAAGAAAGACTATGAGAATAAGGGACGGTGAACAGATTTTTGGCCACGAAACTACAACTCCTTCCAGACCTGAATGATTGTTGTTATATACCTGTTCAACACATCGCGTATATAAACGGTGAGAGAGACAGACAGACAGACAGACGAGAAGACGATGAGGGGATGATAGATTTGGTTCTTATTTGTTTTCTCTTTTGATTGCTAACTCTATGGCCGCCATATTCTTCAGCGCTGATTCTTACTCTAGTGGGCTCTGCTGTTGGGCTTTCTTCTGTGGATTGATTTCTTCCTGTTAGCCTGTGTGACGTGCATTCTTGTTTGTTAATTAATTAATTGATTCCTTTGTTAATTAAGTAATTGTTTCCTTTATAGCTCTTATTAAAACAACCCAAGCCAAAAACCGCGCGGTGAGACGCAACATCTTTGGGGGAACGTCTTCTCTCGGCGAGTAACTGGTTGCTCCTGATTCAAATCTTAAGAGTGTCATACGCTTCTAATCGCGCGTTTCCGGAAGGGTTAAGTCAAGGTCATAACCTACCACTCATAATTATAACGGTTATGGTAGTTTTCTATTCAACCACCTCCGATTTTGGATATTCAACGATTCAATTCAAATATATCTAGCTACAGTACTTACACAATTCATAGGATATCCATGAAGTATGTAACACATGTGATAACTTTCTCTTCAAAAAATCAAATCCCAGCATCGTTATCGTCATATTGGAATTGATTAGAACATGGGAACTGCCCTGAGGAACCCACTGAAGGTAGAGTGGGTTGGAGACTTTCAGGCGGGGGTTCCAGATGTAGCATGAACTTATTCGTCGGACATTAATTGATTGATTGATTTCACTGCCATGTCAAACAGTTAAGGGTTATTTAATGCCAATAATTTAGAGAATTGGATTCATTGTCTGCTGTGACACAATGGTGAAGGTAAAATACGATCAGAGGAAAAAAAGAAGGAAAAGAGAATGTGTTAGGTTCAGTTAAAGAGAATATCTTTTAGTGGCTAGTTTTAAGAAAAAATGGGTCTTGAAAAGTAAATGGCTGGAAATTTGCGTCGTAGCAGTTTAGAAATAAATTAATGTCTGCAATTTTAGGAGACATTGGAGTCTTCATGCTGCCCAGAAAAAAGTTAGTACCTATTTTCAGGGTGGTCTAATAATCTAGGTCGGTTTGGGGAGAAATTTGCATATATTCAGCCGGCTCAAATCTCAACAGTAGATCCAAACCGGCCGTTGGAGTGAGAGCTTTGTCTTGTGAACCATTAGAGATAGAAAATAAGGAAAGACCCACAGATTTGTAGCTTATTCTAGCAGCCGACGACATACATTTAAGTGACCTCTGCCCCATCACAACTGCACACCTTCCTTTTCTATTATCGTCCTGTCATCAAACTTTGTGTTTTCGTGTTTTGTTTATCCTTGTGAACCTGTCTCTAACTCGTGCCTTTCGAACCGGCCAGCACAGATATAACAACTTGGGGTTATCGATAATGTGTAACGAAGGTTCACGAGTGTAAACCAGCGGTATTGTCACACTGTTCATATTTACATTTTTGTGTGTATTTTTTATTACGAATGTTTGTTCACATGATCCTTTTAAATACGAATACTAAACCGATTTATTTGTGTTTCATAATTATTAGATACCTAATGATTATGGCAATAGTGTAGAAATCATAATGGCGATTAGTGCAGCTGATGGCCTTGAGATTGAGTGACAGCGCTTGACCTCACTCTGAACTTGCCTTCCGGGGATAAATCGTGAGAACCGGAAGACATAGAAGACCCTGTTCCGGTTTAAGGAGACTAAGTAACTCAGTCGGTTAGCAGGTAGGAGCTCGAAGGTGTAAGTCGCATTTCCATGCGCATCCTGTCATCTGCGCAGATTGTCTGGTTTGGGGATTTACAAATAAAGTAACATCAACGTAAACCGAAGTCTTGTGTTTATTACCTAAAAACTAACAATGACACAGGGCTTCTGATAAGGAGAGATCCCTAGCAACAGAAACCAGACGCGAAGTCCTCAATAGAAGACCAGACCTTAGAAGATATACCAGACCAAGATGTTAGAAGATAGAACCAAAGCCGGCCAGAAGAGAAGACGACTAGAAGTAGTAAGAAAAGGGTATAGAACATATCTGCTGATTTGGTACTGTGAAAATGTCAGTATGTAACATTTGAACCATAGTTGGAAACCTAACGGGTGTTAGCAATCAGAGTCAAAGTGGACCTGAATGTAATAGCAATGAAGCGATATTCTAAATTCCTCAGATCTCCAGAACTGGTGCTTCAGATTCAACTTAAGGTCATACCTAATACGCCTCTTGGAGGCGCATGGTCTAATGGGTAGTGTCATAAGAGATGGACTCGTCAACCCGAGTTCAAATCACAGATGAGACTGTCTACATTTCACATAGCACTAATACCCTTCGTAAAGGTATGCATCCACCTGTCATCCCTCCAGCTATGGGTTGATAGGGCAGACCGGGATCTTTAATTTTGGTTAGGCAACCAGGCTAAGAGAAGGAAAACTCTGAATTCAGACCTGTTAAACTCCGCCTAAAAATGACCTTGTGTCACATCATTCTCGTGCAATGGGGTTGGTAAATATGTACTTAGGGCAACTCTTTTGAATTTTACTTCTAAGCAGGGGCATACATCCAGGGTGAATCTTTGGCAGAGTGTGACTTCCTTAGGTAAGTATATAGTTATTTGCTAAGCTTAGCTTAGATATGGCACAAGGCCAGAAGCATGGGGCGCCCAATGAGAATCGAACTCACTAACAATGGTTTGCAAAGCGAGCTTGCTAACCATTACACCACGTCGTCGGGGCCTAAAGTCGGTATCAGACAGACAGCAAGGAAGTCTATCCCCTTTTCACTAGCGCTAGACCAAAGAGATTGTTTTTAGTGTCTGAGGTGGAGCACAACACCTACCGTCAGCTTTTTGCTTTATCGCACAGATCCATGTGCTACTCATACGCTGAGTTAATGAGGGCCGGTATCGAATGAGAAACCTTGAGGTTCCCAGCCGAAAACACTACCGACTGAGCTAAAGCGGCCCTTTATTAATTCAAATTGTAATAAATTCTTTATGCAAACATCCTTTTTACTTAACAGACCGACTTAATAAACGATTGGGACCGGGTTAGCTCAGTCGGTAGAGCGTTCGGCTAGGAACCAGAAGGTTCCTAGTTCGATACCGGTCCTCGCGAACCCAGCGTATGAATAGCACAGGGACCTGTGCGGTAAAATAAGGAGCTGATGAAAGGTGTGGCGCTCCACCTCAGATGCTAAAACCAATCTCCTTGGTCTAGCGCTATTGAAAAGGGGATAGACTCCCTCGCTGACTGGCTGATACCGACTTTAGGCCGCCCCGATGACTTTACTTTACTTATTACTTAATAGACCGAATCAAACACAATCGACTTTGTTTATTAGACCGACTTGATACACTATCAGCCTTATTACTTTACTGGAACCGGCTACCCGGCGTTTCCTGGATAAAAAGGGAAATAATAAAGAGTTGGTCTCGCAGATCCATTATATTGTTTTGGTCTTACACAATGGATTTATGTTTTAAACACGAACTCAACCAAAGACTTTCCCTTCTCTTACTATTCAAATCTTATTTCTTAAATATCTTTCCCAGATAGAAATAAAATCATTATTTTTGCACAAAAAGCAAGCTCCGGTGATAGTGAACGTGTATATATATTTACTTTGTTATTAATTATTTTATTTTTGTAGTTTCCTCCGGACATACATATACACCAACAACTGCTCTTTATATATCTATAGATTAGAATGACCTAATACATAATCAACCTTATTACGTACTAGAACCGACTACCCGGCGTCGCCTGTGTAGAATTTGGGTGTGGGTTAAAAGAAAGGTAGTCTCGAGTATCCATTATTGTTAAATCGCAAGTTTGATCCTCGCCGGATGCCCCATTAAAATCCCTATATTAAGAAGAAAAAATAATGTCTTTTCTTTAAAATACTAAATGCAAAAACATTCCATGCTGTTATCGTTTGAATTTTATTTTTTTAAATTATCTTCACGAATATCAATCAAATCTGAATTATTTTTGTTCAGAGAGTAAGATCAGGTGATAGTGAGTGTGTATATATATTTACTGAGTCATTAATTGTTTTATTTTTGTAGTTTCCCCCGGACATACATACACACACACTTCCCTTTATATAACTATTAGCAGCGGCTACCAGGCGTCGCCTGGCTAGAGGGTGATTTTTTAAAAAGTTAGTCCCGCAGATCCATTATTACTTAATCGTGAGTTGAATCCTCGGGGGATGCCCCATTTAAATCCATTTGTAAAAAATAGAACTGGCATTGATCCAGTTACTCTGAAAAGAAATGTTGATGTCTACTATCTAAAATATTAAAGGAGAAAAAAATGTCATGCTGTTATCATTTAAATTTTATTTTTTTAATTATCTTCACAAATATAAATCAAATCTGTATTATTTTTGCTCAAAAAACCAAGCCCTGTGGATATCTAATGTGTATATATATATACTTTGTCATTAATTGTTTTATTTTAGGAGTTTCCTCCGGACATACACAAACACACAACTGTCCTTTATATATGTATGTATGTATGTATGTATGTATGGATAGATAGATAGATAAATAGATAGATACATAGATATTAGACCGACGTAATAGACTATCAACCTTATTACTTGATTGACAGAGTTAAACGCTATCAGCCTTTGTAGTAATAGACCGACTAAATAAACTACCGGCTACAATACTTAATAGACTTCATACACAATCAGCTTCATTACATAATAGTCTGACTTTATACACAATCGGTGTTAATACATGATCTACCGACTTTATACACTTTTATGCAATAACGGAAATGACTCTATTCTCATGTTTGTATGAGTAAAATCGTCAATTACATGAAAAGATTAGACACGGAATTCTTGTGAATCCAACATTTTCTGAGAATGACCCGATAAATGTAAAAAAAAAAAAAAAAAAAGATGAGAGTAAAAAACGGAAGGGGAAAATATTGTTACTTTCTTCCTCATTTCAAAAGCAGAAAATAATCGAAGATAAAAAAAATAATCGTATAGAAAAAAGTAATAGAAAAAAATATAAAAATGTAAAGAAAAAAAAATGGTAAAAACAATACGAACTTTTTTTTTGTTTTCAAGTACGAATTTAAGACAATAGCAATTTCACGGAAAAATTAGGTTCAGTTGAATCCTAAAGAAATATTTTGGTTCGTTGTTTTTTGCCTTTTGTCAAGCCGAGCAAGGATCTGTGGCTCCTTTGTTAGCTGCATAAGCTCTTCTCTTTTTAAAATCGCTTTCTTTTTGAAGCAATTAACACAAAAGAAACCACACTGCTACTTTCCCTTCCCCTAGGAAGACGTGAAAACCTCCCCAAAAAAAAAGCACACGAAACACACATACACGCACACGCCTCCCTTTACGTATATTATCTACTCACGAACTAATCACACAAAAGTTTTGCTCCATACTGATTTTAACAAGCATAGATTAGGTTTGCCCCACCCTTCGGGCGACATTACCCAGTGGCTTATAAGATTTACTGGTTAATCATTGTTTGACGGTAGACATTTACTTTTAATGTCTGTAGGTTTTTTTTTTAATTTAAATATTTACTTAGAAGAGTTACGGAGGGTCAAATGTTATTATACCAGTTATACAACTCATTTAAAGTAAACTTAATTCTATTTGAATAATTGTGATACATAAGATTATTGTTGGTTGGTTTGGTTTGTTTTGTTTTACGGCATATCAACCTCAGTGGGTCATTTGATGCCGACAAAATCTTGAAATGAAATTCATCCGTAATGGATGATCAATTCTTTTATAAACTAATTTCTTTCTATTTAACCTATAGATGTTACCCGAACAGGTACTACCATTCCGGGTCAGAGTGGACCAGGGAGCAATGGTGATGAAGGGGTGCTCCACATTTCCGAGACCTCCAGAACTGGAACCTCACCATCAAATAGAGTTTAACGTCATATCCAGCACATGAAGACCTTAAGCCACCGCCTTCTAGCACCAATATGATAAAAATGGTTGGGGCTTGCCATAAGGACAATAGGGTTGGGGCAATCATATAGGTGCTAGAGCTTGACATGACTAGCCGATCGGAGGGGGCCTTTGCGACCGCCTGTCTAGCCCAAGAAAGGGCCAAAGTGGAGTATTGCAAGTCATGGACTGCTCAACCACCTGTGTTCTATCCTTATGCATCACGGGTCGCCACCCACGGCCAACAGGTGGCCCCATTAGGAGAGTCTTACTCCTCTGCAGAGGTGCAATCGGTGCATTCTAATGCCCCAGCCGACATGGTGGTTGTTCGTTGGTTGGGTTTTATGGCATGTCAACCCATTGGCTCATTTTATGCCAAAGACATTCGTTCTTTTATTCATTCTTGATGGGTACTTAATCTTTCTTTTAAACATTTTCTCAAACGCATTTTTTGTATTTAACCCATAGATGAGACCCTAACAGATATTACCACTCGTGGCCAGTGGACCTGGGAGTAATGCTTATGAAAGGATACTCAACATTCCCCAGAGCACCAAAATGAAACCTCACCATCAGATAGTTTAAAGTGATACTGAGGACGAGGACTGTTGTCCTCATCTTTATTGTGCAACACGTGTTTCAGATATTCTGGTATCTTCTTCAGGCTTTGATCAATACATATATTGATATACATGTATATATATATATACACATATATATATATATATATATTATATTATATATATGTGTGTGTATATATACACACATAGGTTGTGTGTGTTTCTGCAATTTTTCTGTTTATACAGCCATAACAGAAAAATTGCAGAAACACGCACAACCTATAATATATATATATATATATATATATATATATATGTGTGTGTGTGTGTGTGTGTGTGTGTGTGTGTGTGTGGTGTATATATATATATATATATACATGTATATCAATATATGTATTGATCAAAGCCTGAAGAAGATACCAGAATATCTGAAACACGTGTTGCGTATATAAAATAAAAAGAATAAAACATTTTTCTGGGAACAATACATTTTGCGGACCTTCTTCTTTTTGATAAAATATTAAATTTTCTCCCGTTGGAACCAGAACAACATTTATATATATATTATATATATATATATATATATATATATATATATATATTATATATATATATATCGTTCGGTTTCTTGCTATGGCATTCCTCAGATAAAATGAAATTGCTTTTGGAAACGATTCAAATAGTATGATTATGGTTGAATGTGTGCGGTTTTTTGTTTGTTTGTTTGTTTTTTGTTTTTTAGTTGAAAAACACACGCATTCAACCAAAATCATACTATTTGCATCATTTTTTATCTGAGGAATGCCATAGCAAGAAACAGAACGGTTGTAATGATTGTTCCAATTAATAAATTAAAAAAAGCTAAACCTTTTATTTACTCATTTATTTATCTATTAACGCTCTATCACAAATATTGAGCACTCTTCTAATAACACTGTACGTTAGATTACTAACGCTTTTTCAAGTATAATAGTGCCAACCATACACATTGATATATATATATATATATATATATATATATATATATAATTTGAGAATTAATTAGTTATAACTAAATGAATTAGGCGTGCATATCGGTTTAAATGTAAGGTGTAAAAGAATCGAGAAAAAGTCAATCTCTGTATATTCATTTCAGCTTATTAGGCCTCATCAGCAGAGTTATAGACAGGACAGTGCTTTGTGTGTGATTCGAACCTAATAGGCTGAAATGTACATACAGAGATTGACTTTTACTCGATTTGTTTATGCCCTACATTTAAACCGATATGCACGCCTACTTCATTTAATTATAACTAATTAATTCACAAATTAGGTATGATTTTAATTAAGCACATAATCTCCCAAAAATTGTCGGCTATCGCCATCTCAAACAGATTGTTTGTCCACTTCATACTGTCGTGCTCTAAGTCAACCAAAAAGTGATATATATATATATCAGTTTAATATATACGAGAAAATCTGGGAAGGCAGCTAGTATAATGGTTAGAGGTAGGGTTCGAATCACACACAAAGCACTCTCCTGTCTATAACTCTGCTGATGAGGTCTAATAGGCTGAAATGTACATACAGAAATTGACTTTTTCTCGATTTGTTTACGCCTTTCATTTAAACCGATATGCACGCCTAAATCATTTAATTATGAATAATTAATTCTCAAATAATGTATGACTTCAATTAAGCACATAATCTCCATATATATATATTATTATATATATATATATATATATGTGGTGTGTGTGTGTGTGTGTGTGTGTGTATATATATATATATTATATATATATATATAAACTAGGCGTGTAAATAGATATGTGCATCCTTCTTTTCATATTTATGAAGCTACTTGTATATCGAATGAAAGGTTTTTATGAAATTTAACCTTCTAATTTATGGAAGTAAAATTAAGTAAAAAAATCTTTTTAAAAGTATGCCAATGTTCATATAAAAAATAAAGCACTTTTTAAAGCATTTTTCTAATATTTTTTCCCATTTTAGAAAATGTATCTTCACATTAAAAATGTTTTTGTTTTTTTTTTGTTCATTCAGTCATTTTCATTCCACGTAAATTTGATTTATGTGATTATTGTCGATTCAATTTTTTTAAAGTTCAAATTTTAATATGAAAAGTCACGATTTGGTATAAAGGTCAGTTGATTGATAAGCGAATTCCTCCTTAAAATTTCAGAAATCATTTTTAATATGTTGAAATTTTTCAGATAAAGGTCACATACCATTTTTACACTCAATAATGTGGCGTAATAAACCAGAATCTTTTTTTTTTTTTTTCGGGTTTGAAAAAATAATATCAATGAACTATAAAAAAATAAAAAAAATAAAAAAAAGAACAGAAGAAACGAAATTAATTTTATTTTTAAATTGCGACTATTATGTTAGCATTTTAAAAGACTAAATACGCCTTCTCTCTGGTTGTCAGTAGGCATTACACATCCGAGGACTGAGTGGTGTGGAACTTCCGGTAAGGATCATGTGACACTTCCGGAATTTGCTTTCATTCTGACGACACCTCGGCGAGTCTTATTCAGTCATCGGATCTAATAATACAGACACTTCGTGGAGTTTTGGCAAGTTTTTTTTTCTCCTGCTTTCTATTTTAAAACTATCCAAAAGCCGGAGTATATATGCCAATGTTTTCATTTCAAGCCAAGACATTTTGATATTCTCCCCAGCCGGGTAGGTGAGCTACATGTGAATTTGTGCAGCCTTTTCAGGTTTCAACAAACTCCTCACGCCTTCATCCTGACAAGATGACTATGATTTTACAAATTAAAGGATAATAAACATGTTTAAACACATTCCTCAGTCGGTAGAGCGTTCGGCTAGAAACCACAAGGTTCCAAGTTCGATACTCAGTGTGTGAGTAGCACAGGGATCTGTGCGGTAAAGTAAGGAGGTGATGGTAGGTGTAGCGCTCCACCTCAGATGCTAAAAAAATAATCTCCTTGGTCTAGCGCTAGTGAAAAGGGGATAGACTCTCTCGCTGTCTGGCTGATACCGACATTAGGCCGCCCCGACGACTTAAACACATTCCTAGTGATAATTTATATTCAAATAACAAAAGGCCTGTCTGTCTGCCTGCCTGTCTGTCTCTCTCTCTCTTTCTATCTATCCATCCCCCTCCTCTCCTCTCTCTCTCTCTCTCTCTCTCTCTCTCTCTCTCTCTCTCTCTCTCTCTCTCTCTCTCTCTCTCACACACACACACACACACACACACACACACACTCTTTCTTACTCTGTACCTCTTTCTCTTACTTGCTCAATTTTAAAATCAACTGTTATCCATTAACGAAATAAAAAAATTATATAATATATATATATATATATATATATTCATAAACACACACAGACACATAGACACACACACACACACACACATATATATATATATATATAATAGTCATCCACAGGTACGCGTGTTTCGACGTATCACGTCTCCTCAGTGTGGCTAGACTAAGTAGAATACGTCCAGCCGGGAGAAAAACCCGACAGATTATTCCTCAGTCTAAGTCCCTAACCCCTTGGCCATCAGCACCTACCAGCAAGAAGAAGAATTTCAAATGATAAAGAGAGAGAGAGAGAGAGAGAGAGAGAGAGAGAGAGAGAGAGAGAGAGAGAGAGAGAGAGAGAGTGTGTGTGTGTGTGTGTGTGTGTGTATGTGTGTACGTTAAGTGAATAATTGTCTAAATTACATAAAAATTACACTGACATGTCACTTTATCAGATATATTTGCCAAACTGACATAAAAATATATTGAATTACTATAAATTATATTCATTCAAATCAATTTCCCTTGGCTTTTACCATGGGTTACAGACGTTGTTTTTTTGGGGTGGGTGGGTGGGGGGTTATGACATGTCAACCTCAACGGGTCATTTAATGCCAACAATGTTTTGAAATAAATTCATTCTTAATGGACACTCAATTTGGTTTACAAACACATCTTTCTATCTAACCTTGAGATTGGACTCTAACAGGTACTGCAAGTCCGGGTCAGAGTGGACCAAGGAGCAATGGTAAGGAATGGGGTTCTCCATATTTCCCAGACATCCAGAAGTGGAACTCACCATCAGATAGTATTACGGTACAGTTATTTGCATACTAAGTCATTTGTATGCGATGTACTATATTAGTACATATAGTACATGAAAAGACACCTTGGGTAGATATCACCACACTACCAGCCCAGGAGGAGGTAAAAGTTGGTAAGTCCCATTGTGACTGGAATTTCCCTTTGTTTTCCATTCACTTTTTCATACTGTCTTTTGAAAAAACAAAAATACCAGGATTTCTACATCTTTCCGGTGACTAACATGGTCTGCTGTAGCTGGAATATTGAACTTTTTGATACTTTCTTATACATTTTTATACATATTTACATCAAACTCTTTTGAGGTTTCTTTGTGGATTATAATGTTTCTGATTTAATAAAATAAAATAAAATAAAATATATTTTATTTTATTTTCAAAACACAATATGCATTTTCAAAATTTTTTTTTTTTTTAAATACGGCTCCAAACTTGAACGTTTCGTTTGTACCACTTTTGTCTTATAACGGTTCACTCACACCGTCTCTCTATCATACACATCTCGCTCTTGATGAAGACCACTTCAATAAAGGATCGAAACAGATTTCTGTCAGCGAATTATAACATATATAATGTGTTTGTTTTTTCTAAAACATTTATTTCATACTGTCGGATTCACTTCCAGTCACTTTTCAAATGTTTTATTTAGGCATTTGTTCTATCTTTGGTTTTTGTTATATTATTTTTAGTTTACGGTAAATTAACGTCAACTGTATCGAAGATAAGGTTCTAGGGTACAAAAGACAGAAATAAAGACCTGCGAATATCAGAAACACTCTTTTGTTCTTCTTAATGCTGGTACAGATAGAGTTTAACGTCATTACCAGGACATCAAGACCCTCAGCCACTGCCTTCTAGCATATATGATAAAAAGGGTTGGGGATTGCCATAAGGGGACAATAGGGTTGGGATAATCATATAGGTGCTAGGGTTTGACGTGACTAGACGATTGATCAGAGGGGGCCTCTCCGACCGACCATCTCGCCTAAGCAAAGGCCTTAGTATAGTGTTGCATGTCATGGACTGCTCATTCATCAGAATTCCATCCTTAAGCATCACGATTCGCTACCCACGGCCAACATTTCGGGAGGCTTGCCCCTTCTGGAAAGGTGCAGTTTGTGTATTTTTGCGCTCTAGTCGACAGGGTGGACTAAGGTGGGAAAGAAAGAAACAAACAAACAAAGAAACAAAGAAAGAAAGAGGTCTATGTTGAGCAAAATAAAGAATGAAAGAAAGAAAGAAAGAAAGAAAGGAAATAGAAGAAAACTAACTTTAAAAAAGAAATAGAATGGTAAGAGACGAAAATCAGAAAGAAACAAAGAACGTTAATAAAATAACTAAAAGTATCAAGGGGAAAAATTGTTAAGAAAACAAGAAAATGAGAAAGATAAACAAAGAAAGACAACGAAAGATGAAAAAAAATACAAAGAAAAAGACCAACGAAAGAACCAGAGCAGCTAAGAAAGAAAGAAAAAAAAGAAAGAAAGAAAGAAAGAAAGAAAGAAAGAAAGAAAGAAAGAAGAGCAAAAATTGTTAAGAAAACAAGAAAATGAGAAAGATAAACAAAGAAAGACAACGAAAGATGAAAAAAAAATACAAAAAAAAGACCAACGAAAGAACCAGAGCAGCTAAGAAAGAAAGAAAAAAAGAAAGAAAGAAAGAAAGAAAGAAAGAAAGAAGAGCAAAAATTGTTAAGAAAACAAGAAAATGAGAAAGATAAACAAAGAAAGAAAACAAAAGGTGAAGAAAAAAATAAGAAGATATTCTAAGAAGAAAAAAACCCAAAAGACCAACGAAAGAATCAGAGCAGATAAAAGAAAGAAAGAAAGAAAGAAAGAAAGAAAGAAAGAAAGAAAGAAGAGGCAAATTGTTAAGAAAACAAGAAAATGAAAAAGATATACAAAGAAAGAAAATTAATGGCGAAAAAAAAATCACAAGATATTCTAAGAAATAAACAAAAAAATAACGAAAGAATCAGATCAACTAAGAAAGAAAAGAAGAAAGAAAGAAAGAAAGAAAGAAAGAAGAGCAAAAATTGTTAAGAAAACAAGAAAATGAGAAAGATAAACAAAGAAAGAAAACAAAAGGTGAAGAAAAAAATAAGAAGATATTCTAAGAAGAAAAAAACCCCAAAAGACCAACGAAAGAATCAGAGCAGATAAAAAAGAAAGAAAGAAAGAAAGAAAGAAAGAAAGAAAGAAAGAAAGAGGGGCAAAAATTGTTAAGAAAACAAGAAAATGAAAAGATATACAAAGAAAGAAAATGAATGGCGAAGAAAAAATCACAAGATATTCTAAGAAATAAACAAAAAAAAACAACGAAAGAATCAGATCAACTAAGAAAGAAAAGAAGAAAGAAAGAAAGAAAGAAAGAAGAGCAAAAATTGTTAAGAAAACAAGAAAATGAGAAAGATAAACAAAGAAAGAAAACAAAAGGTGAAGAAAAAAATAAGAAGATATTCTAAGAAGAAAAAAAAACCCAAAAGACCAACGAAAGAATCAGAGCAGATAAAAAGAAAGAAAGAAAGAAAGAAAGAAAGAAAGAAAGAAAGAAAGAGGGGCAAAAATTGTTAAGAAAACAAGAAAATGAAAAAGATATACAAAGAAAGAAAATGAATGGCGAAGAAAAAATCACAAGATATTCTAAGAAATAAACAAAAAAAAAACAACGAAAGAATCAGATCAACTAAGAAAGAAAAGAAGAAAGAAAGAAAGAAAGAAAGAAAGAAAGAAAGAAAGAAAGAAGAGCAAAAATTGTTAAGAAAACAAGAAAATTAGAAAGATATACAAAGAGAATAAAATGAATGGTGAAGAAAAAAATAAGAAGATATTCTAAGAAGAAAAAAAAACAAAGACCAACGAAAGAATCAGAGCAGATAAAAAAAAGATAGGAAGAACGAAAGAAAGAAAGAAAGAAAGAAGGAAAGAGACAAAGAAAGAAAGAAAGAAAGAAAGAAAGAAAGAAAGAAAGAAAGAAAGGGGAGCAAAATTGTTAAGAAAAGAAGAAAATGAAAAAGATATACAAAGAAAGAAAATGAATGGCGAAGAAAAAGTCACAAGATATTCTAAGAAATAAACAAAAAAAAAACGAAAGAATCAGAACAACTAAGAAAGAAAAGAAGAAAGAAAGAAAGAAAGAAAGAAAGAAGAGTAAAATTGTTAAGAAAATAAGAAAATGAGAAAGATAAACAAAGAGAGAAAGAAGATCAAACATTGTTAAGAAAACAAGAAAATGAGAAAGATATACAAAGAAAAGAAAATGAAAAGTGAATAAAAAAATAAGATATTCTAAGAAAAAAACAAAAGACCAACGAACGAACCAGAACAGCTAAGAAATTTTTAAAAAAGAAATAAAGAAAGAAATACAGAAGTGGCGTACCAAAACGTGTGAACTGCTTCACACACCGAAGAAAGGATATATTATCTCCTTGCTTTTATCTAATCGGTGGCTGTAGAGGTTGGTAAGCGGTAAAGTGTTATGGAAAGACTCAAGCCAACAAACGAAAAGACGCGGGAAAAACCGATTTGCCTCCCCGCGGCACGACCTGTGCTATCGACTAGCCAGGGCATGTCGGAGAGGTAGCATTTAGAATGGACGGACAACGCGAGGCGATAATAGCTAGTGGTCACTTCGCATTTTGCCTCGGACATTTTGACTGACCGAAGCAGCTGGGTCCCCACAGGGAAACATTTCCCCCGAAAGTGGCCACCGACCTGGAGAAAAGCCAACCAGATAACAGCTGGAATATCTGAAAACCTCGCTTCCGCTCGTAAGTGGCTGTAGAATGAGCAAGTGAGAAAGGGAGTAAGATATGCGACGTTCACAGCAAGCCAGTCGACTTGCATCTCAACAACGAGTTCGATGTCATATTGCATACAGTTAATAAAATATTTAATGCACTTGAAATGTTCTCGATGGATAATGGACCGGTGACAAACTTGGCAAGTTGATCGCAACACGTTTAAAGCGTTGGCAGTACTACGCGAGGTTGAACGAAACGGACATTACTTCCCGGCGATGATTTTGTGCGTGTGTTCAATTTCTACTTTCGCTTTCACTTTCGAAATTTAAATTGGTTTCTCTTCGTTCTTTGAATGATAGCATAGTTCCCATCATATAAGGATGAGATCATTTATTTATGAAACAGACTTCAGCTTATCTATAGGCTAGTTATTTTTTAGTCAAAGCAAGAGCATCGGTCGACTGAAATCAATTAACCATTAATCAATTAATCAAAGACACCTTGTATTCTAAAAAAAATAATGTTCTATTCATTCTTCCTTTCTATCTTGGTAAATACAGCTTTAAACTTGTTACTTTTTTGACACATCTTGAATTCTGAAAAAAATAATGAATGGAATGTTATTTTTTAGAATACAATTTTTGTCAAAAAGTACAAAAAATCTCGAAACATTTTTGGCACACCTTATATATATATATATATATATATATATATATATATATATATATATATATATAATCCAAAAGTGCAGAGAAGAAAACTTCCTTACGACACAAGAGTTTTATTTTAAAAAAAACTGTCGCAGTTTGAGAGCTCAATGTGTGCTCTTAATGTTAGAGTCACAGAGCAAATATATAAGTAAATAAATAACAATCGACTTAGAGATTTAGCATTATAGTCTATTTCAGGAAGCTTAGACAAAGTGTTTAACTCTACCGACTCATCAGAGGCGAATGATGAATTCTTTATTACTTTAAAGGCATTTCAAAACAGATTTTTTATTTTCATTTTTATTTTATAGTCCTGTGATATGAATTCAAAACGAAAATCTTGATGTTGCAAAGAAAAATATTATGTTGTAGTTTCAAATATGATCCCTTCCACCACAAATATCTCGGTCACCGATCCATGTATCTCTTAATGTAACAGGTTTTGAAATTTATATATATATATATATATATATATATATATATATATATATATATATATAGAGAGAGAGAGAGAGAGAGAGAGAGAGAGAGGGGGGCTAAAAAGACCTGAAGACCAGATAGTGCTCAGCCTGGAGAGCAAAAATAGACCCAAGCAAGGAGATAATGGTTAAGAAAGGCTATTTAACATAAATAAGTCTACCTGGAAGATTTCGCTGGGAGACAGTAGTCAGCAATTCGTTCCCTGTATTTGTTTTTTGAGAAACTGTCTAGGTTTCCAGGGGTGTTATTGGTAGCCCCTCCGCCTGGTTTTTAATTCAATTTTTCCATCTCTTGCTCCAAATATATATATATATATATATATATATATATATATATATATATATATATGTGTGTGTGTGTGTGTGTGTGTGTGAGTGTGTGTGTGTGTGTTGTGTGTGTGTGTGAAGAAAAAGTGCAAGTGAATCCGACAGTATGTGATATTTTTAAATTATTGAAAAACACAATTTCATAAACGAGTAATGTTTATTTCGCATACGCTGCAGTGTTTGGATCTATTTCAATAGATCTTCATCAGGGCTTTCAATACTTTGAGGAAAAAATAACTGTATCACAGAAAATAAGAAATCTGCGAGACTCTTTTGTTTATGGTCGGTCACTCTATTTTAAATTGTTGATGAAACGTGTGTGTAAGAATGAGTATGTATTATATTAAATTATAATTAATGAAAAAAGATACATCCTATTTAATTGAAAAAACGACATCTCCTATTATTCTAAACTACATTGAAGAACATGTGTGTGGGTGAAATTTTATTTAGTGCTTATTTTATTCTTAATTATTTAAAAAAAATTATTTCTCTGAATGTTTGAGATGAGGCTTGAAGATTAGTATTATCTGCGTTGTTCGGATATTGTCCCATCTTCATTGTTATTTTGTACAACGTTTTCGGCCGAATATGCCCTCCGGCCTTCTTCAGGTATTTCTTGTCGGACTGGGGAAACTCGGAACCTTCTCGGACTCGGGAACCTTCTTTTCGAACACGGGAACTTTCTTGTCGTAATCGGGAGCCATCACGGAACTTTGAACCTAACCCTTTATTTAGTCCACCGGGATATCCTGTTCTCATTCCACTAACCATAGCTGGGGTAGGAGTTGTGTTTACTATTTTTCTATCTAACTGCCTCTACTCAGGATTGAACTCGGGATCCAGAGATAACTGTCACTTAGAACTGTCTTAACCTAACTACCTTATCCAATAGGCTATGTGTCCAATTGTCTGTTTTTTTATTATTACAATAATTTTTACAATATTTTTTACAATATTCTTAATCACGTGATGAGTGTATGTGTGTGTATATGTAAAATTTATTAGTAATTATTTCATTTATTATTATGATATTTATTAAATTTTTTTGTATTCCTAGTTTTATGCAAAAGGGAAAATGTGTGTGTGTATGTGTGTGTGTGTGTGTGTGTGTGTGTGTGTGTGTGTACAAGCGTAATTGTGTAGTTTATTATTACGTGATGAGTGTGTGTGTGTGTGAAAATTATTAGTAATTATTACATTATTATTAAAATATTGTTAATTTTTTTATTTTTTTAATTTTTTATTGAGTAATTGCAATAGTATTTTTTTATTTTATTTATTTATTTATCATTATTTTTATATATATATATATCTGTTCATTTATTTATTTTATTTATTTATTTATTTATTGTTTGATGAGATTTTACAAACTCTACACTATGTGAATTAAATGTGTGAATGAGTGTCGCAATCCAGCACGTTAGCCACGGAAACGCTGCGGAAACATTTCGCCAGACGATTACCGACCGTTACGCTATGTTCGCTTATTCTATTGCTACCGTAACCAGATTTAATTTTCGAGAATTATTTTCTGTAACTTAAGTAAACAAAACGATCTGATTTTTTTTGTTCATTATAAATTTGCATTTAAAAGCAATTGCACACACAGCATAGTGGATAAAGGCGTTGTACAGATAACAATAAAGAAGTGGACAATAGTCCGAATAATACAAATAATACTAATGTATGTTAATGTGCATGTGTACTGTTCATTTTTTTTTTATTTTGATATATCCGGGTTAAGGGATATATTCTGAAGATGGTATTTGGTATGTTATCGCAGTAGTAATTGGTATGTCGAATAGCAATCCGTCTGTCGTGGTGTCGTCTCGCGAGTAAGTTTAGCTTGTAGACATTAGGTTTATTTTCCCAGTACCCCACGCGTACCGAGTCAGGCACGAAGGTCCTATTTATGTGGGACCACCCACAAGCCGAGACTCATGGGTGGCGGGTAGAAAAATTGCGTCGATCCCGTCGGCATTCCCCCTCAAGGGGGCGCCTCAGGCGCTGGGCAATAAACCCAGCCCTGCCCCTTTAAGTCAAGGGGGCAGGTATTGCTTGGAGGGATGGCCCTCTGAGATCGACGCTATTAATTTACCATCTCACCGGTCCAGTGGCCGAAGCGCACTGGACCCCCGTCCCGAAAGACGGGTTGTAGGCATTAGGCTTATTTTCCCAGTACCCCACGCGTACCGAGTCAGGCACGAAGGCCCTATTTATGTGGACCACCACAAGCCGAGACTCATGGGTGGCGGGTAGAAAAATTGCGTCGATCCCGTCGGCATTCCCCTAAAGGGGGCGCCTCAGGCGCTGGGCAATAAACCCAGCCCTGCCCCTTTAAGTCAAGGGGGGTATTGCCTGGAGGACGGCCCTCTGGATCGACGCTATAATTTACCATCTCACCGGTCCAGTGGCCGAAGCGCACTGGACCCCGTCCCGAAAGACGGGTTGGAGGCAATAGGTGTAGGACCAACACAGTGTCGACTATTTACATGACACTGTCCAATCAGATTATAGTGAGGGGGTACCAAGGTATTTACATATTCATTATATCATATTTATTTAGTTCTTTTTTAACATAATTGCCATTACTTTTTCTTTCTTTTTTTTCATTTTTTCTTCGTCCGCCATTGTTTTTTTCTGTCATATTTTTACTAGCAAAAAAAAAAAAAAAACCTCCGGCGGTGTAAAGATTAGTTCTTGAAAGATATTGCCTGAGGGGATGAGAGTCAAAAATTAAATGTCATAGGGTATGCATCATAAATATGTAAAATCATCAAATTTATCAAATAAGTAAAAAAATAAAACAATTTGAATTAGAAACATAGTTCTGTCCCTTTCAAATAAAATGTTTAGTGCATCTATTAGTTAAATAATTATTTTGAATATTTTACACATAAATCTTACACAAAATCGTAGGTTTTATTTATCTATTTGTAAACTTTTTAGTTAACCTCTTTTTACTGAAAAAAGGGCGAGAGTAAAAAAAAACAATTTTTCAAGATTGCTTAGTCAAATTTTGAGGGTTGTTTTTATTCTCTGTAGTAACAATTTTGACTATAAATTAAATACTTATAAATATACTTACGCAATCATTGAGATTATTGTGACGTAAGCTGCGACGTAGTTTTGGTTACACACAGAAATACACCCAATCTCTCTTATCTATAGTTTATATGTCCTCCTTGTTTCCCTTTCCTAAGATTTTATTTTGTTCAACTTGTAAAATGTCTGTCATTTTTATTTGTTTATTTTTTTATCTTTATTCAGATGTCATTCTCTCTTTCTTTCTTTCTTTTTTCGTTTTGTTTTTAAATTTAAGATTTCTAATTGAATATTATTTCTTTCTTTCTCCCTTTGATTCTTTCTTTCTTTCTTTTCTAGTTCATTGTTACTTTTTGTCTTTTCTAGTTCTTTCTTTCTTTCTTTCTTTCTATTTCTCTTCCATTTATTTCTCTTTTTCTTTCATTTTCGTTCTTTCTTTCTTTTCTTCATTGTTTATTTCATTCTCTTCTATTTCTTGCTCTTTCTTTCTTTTCTATTTGTTTTTCTCTTCCATTTTTCTTCCTGTCTTTTTTCTGTTCCATTTATTTCTCTTATCTTCCCTTTCTTTCTTTCTCTTCCATTTTTTCTTTCTTTTATGCATTGTTTATTTCTTTCTCTCCTATTTCTTTCTTTCTTTCTTTCTTTCTTCTTTTCTTCGTTTCGTTCTTTTCTCTTTTACTCTTCTCTTTCTTAATTTCATTCTATCTTTCATTTTCTTTTCTTTCATTCTTCTTTTCTTTGTTTCTTTGTTTCTTTCTTTCTTCTTTTCTTCGTTTTTTCTCTTCTATTTTACTCTTCTCTTTCTTAATTTCCTTCCCTCTTTCATTTTCTTTTCTTTCTTTCTTCTTTTCTTCGTTTCTTTCTTTCTTATTTTCTTCGTTTTTCTTTCTTTCTCTTCTAATTAAGAAATTAAGAAAGAAAAGAATAAATCTCTTTTCTTTCTAAATTTCTTTCTCTCCTTCATTTTCTCTCATTTCTTTCTTTCTTTCTTTCTTTCTTTCTTTCTTTCTTTCTCTTCTCTTCTCTTCTCTTCTCTTCTCTTCTCTTTTCCTTCTTATTTTCTTTTTTTTTATTTCATTCCATTTCTTTCTTCTTTCTGTCTATCTGTCTTTCTTACTTTCTCTTCTCTTATTCTCATTTCTTTCTTAATTTCTTTATCTCTTTTATTTTCTCCATTCTTCCTTTCTTTCTTCCATTTCTTTCTTTCTTTTTGTATACAGGCGCAACTTTCACTTGAATTGCACAGGATATACGCTTGTCTGCCCATTAAATTTCTTTCTCTTTCTCTCTTGTGTTCTTTAAAAGAAAATACGCTTCTCTTTTCCTCTTTCAAATTTCCAACTTCAAATCTTGTCCATTCATTTTTATTTCTATAAGATATACCGGCAAGGCTGAATTCCCGCCAAAAATCAGACGAGCGTGAACAACGAGCGCCCCCTGGAGGTTACGTACGACGTCGAGTGTTGTACGACAGGTCCGGTTTGTTGCTGGAAAGAGGATACCACCTCTAGCCGAAAATGAAGTTAACATTTTCATTTCCGCTGTAAAAAAACTCAAATATATTCAGGGCATATCAGTTTAAATAAAGGGGGGTATTTTTTTTTTAAATGAGGGGAAAAAGATGATAGAGATAATTAAAAAAGGATAGAAAAAGGGAGTATGTGATATATTGTAGGGACTGGCAAATGGAGCCTAAAATGCGTTTTTGACAAAATGACTTTAGCCCCCCTACAGAAAATAATTCACCAAAAATCAGGAAATTATCGGATTTTAATGAAATTTTCAGTGTTTATGTATCAATAAATGATCTTTATAATGCATTATTTATTTTATTTCAAAACTTTGTAATTTTTTTCAGGTCACTTAATTTTGACCCCCTTATATTGGGGGCGTAAAATTGTTTCGAGTTGGTCATATGTTATACTAATTACAGTATAAATAAAGAGGTAAAAGACCGAAGTTATGAATAGAAACAAAAAAAAAATTACGGTTGCGCTTCTATGAGAAAATAAGTACCAAAAATCGAAAAATAAAATGTAAAAAAATAATAAATAATTAATTTTTTGGAGATTTCTTTTTTACTCATTTCGATAATTATTTAATTGGCTATTATTTTATAAAAGAAAAAATATGCATCGATGTTTTTTCTGCTTAAAAAGGGGGGGGAGTACATTTTCAATCGAGTTTTTCTTCAAAACTTATTACTTTTGGTACCTAAAATAAGGTTTGCATTAAATAGATATTTATTTTTAAAATCTAAAAATATAACATTTTAAACTTAACATCAGGATCTTCATATTTTAAATGAATTTTATATATTAATTTTTCATAGCAAACATACTAAATTAAAGTTTTGAAATAAAATAACTGATGCATTATAAAATTCATTAATTGTTAAATCAATACTGAAAATCTCATTAAAATCAGATAATTACCTGATTTTTGGTAAATATTTTTCCATCCCAAATGTTACGTTAAAATTGGAAACAAGCGCCTAAAACCATTGAAAAACAGCCAAAATGGCGGATCACGTCGAAATTGGCCCAAAACAAATACTTTTAAATCTTTTAAAAATAAACTGCATATGTAATTATATATTTTTTGTAATAATGGTTATTATGCTACTACTTATCGATTTAGACAAAGTTTAACATTAAATAATATATTTAATTATTCTTAATTCGCTTTTAAAACTCGTAGTATCCGATTTTTTTCTGCCAGTCCCTAATATATTGTATTAAAAATGAGATTACATTAGAGGAGCATTTCTTAACGGAGTCCTTACCGCTCCTTAAAGGGGCTTTATGTGGGAGTGGTGCTTTTTTTCTTACAGGACTAGGGAGTTTAGGTCAATTCTTAAAAAATCTTTTATCACCAGTTTATTTATTATTAACGGAGATTCGCTGTGTATTTGTCTTTCACCGAAACTACATCACTGATTATGTCACAACGCCCATAATCATTAATACATAGAATAAAGAACAACATTGAATATGATGCTTTTTAAGTAATTAATTTATTGAAAATTAATCTTTTTTGAATATTCAAATTAATATTAATAAAAATAAATCAAATATGTTCCTTATAGATTCAACATTTAAATCATTTCCATTGTAATAGTAACAATATTCAAGATAATTATTAAAGCATGTATGCAGCATGGGTATCCATGACAATCTTTCGATTGCACCTGGAAAGCTCCTCATTTCACATAACTGGTCAATGTATAGTGCATGTCCATCCACAGGTTCGCTTATGAGTTAAAGTGTTGCAACTCTAGTTGTGAGATGGAGGGGCAGGTGATACATACACGCAATATTTTAATTAAATTTCCATTTCAAATTTTTTAATTTTTTTACTTCCTTTAATAAATTTGATTTTACTTACATATGATACAAACTCTCAAACATTGAATTTTAACCCATCGGGAAATATCTTTCCAGATTCTAATCAATTATATTATTACTAGCAAATATATGCACGTATTAAATTAGAAAGGCTAATGAAACTAAATAGAATACAAATTTTGAAACGATTGAAACAGAATGAGTATAATAAAAAATGGAACAACTGAAACTTACTCTTCCATCACCGACATCTTGTTAATGGATTTCATTCCTGCTTATATTGATTTACAGTTAGAAGCACATATTTATTAAAATTTGATTTTTTAATATTAATATGCAAATTAGCCTTCACGTTACTGTAAAATTTTTTGATATATTTAAATATAATTGCATGTGTCAATTATGTAGACTTACAGTATTAATAATGTATGACAATTTTATTATAATTGAGATTTAGATATAAATTTCATTGAGAATGCGATGTCAATAACTAAGAGAATTCTTGAGTAGGAATATAGTTTCGGTTACAGACAGAAAAACACACAATCTCCATTATAATAAGATAACTCCATTGCAATCCACTAGATTTCCACATGCCACAGTTGAATGAGCTCTATATCAAATTATAAAATGACTTGATTAGTTAAAAGTTAAAGTTAATAGAAACAATGACATTTTGACATGCATTTAAAAAATTTGAAATAATCTAATATGAATTATTTTAATTTATCTACATATCTAAATGATTTATTTATATCATATCTACATTTAGATAATAAATGTTATGCTTAAGTAATAGGTAGCAGGTACTTTTCACAATATCACAATTCTTCATTAAGGGACCCCTACCCTTTTTGGTATACATGTCTGGTACCGAAACTTTGACCCTGCCTCCTGTATGGACTGATATAGGCAGATTATCAATCATATGGAAATTTTATCTCACTGATACAATAAAGCAAAAATTCTTCCAAACTTAGCCATGTTAGTGCTATTGTACAGCTGCCCTACTTGGACTCTTAACAAAGTGCTTAGAAAAAAGATAGATGGGAACTACACAAGCATGTTGTGTGTTGTCTTGAATAAATCTTGAAAGCGGCACCATTAATTTTTAATAATAATAAATTACCTTTCTCTTTCTGTCGGTGGGGCTTAGAACACGTCGAATGTACCGTCCACCAAGAGGTAATACCCTCTCCCGCTCTTAGTGAAAAAAAATGAAAGGGTCTTCTGTGTATTACACGAAATTGCACTAAATGATGAAGTTTAAGATCTGGAGATCTTGGGTGTCTAGAATCACACGTTTATTTTCCTTACTCGGGGTCATCTAAACCGGGGTGATAGTAACTATAAGAACCTATCTCTTGATCTGTCTGTGATACTGCTACTTTACGGGTATATTCAGATAACTGTGGAAATGGCATATATATATATATATATATATATATATAATATATATATATATATATATATATATTAGTATTTATCTGTGTTATTCTGTGATGGCTCCCGATTACGACAAGAAAGTTCCCGAGTTCGAAAAGAAGGTTCCCAAGTCCGAGAATGTTCCCGAGTCCGACAAGAAATACCTGAAGAAGGCCGGAGGGCATATCGGCCGAAACGTTGTACAAATAACAATGAAGATGAGGACAATAGTCCGAATAACACAGATAATAATCAATCGGCTGGTCACGTCAAGCCCTAGCACCTATATGATTGTCCCAACCCTATTGCCCTTATAGCAAACCTCTCTTTTTATCATAGATGTGCTAGAAGGCTGTGGCTGAGGAATTTAGTGTCCTGGGTATAATGTTAAACGCTATCTAATGGTGACGTTCTAATTCTGGTGATCTGGCTAGAGTGGAGTACCCCATCATCGCCATTTTTCAGAGGACATCGTAGCAAACTCCGATCGTGCCATTACGTTCACTTTCGGGCGAATACGCTTGGGAAAGGTAGGTTTGAACTCAACCCGTTCAACACGGATAGGATGGGCTCGGTGATCGAATTCTTTATTCAGTAGTAACGAATCTCTGGGACTAGTTTGTTAACCATCACACCACCACGGGACACCCTATGTATTTACCCAAACAGTTCGCTACGGGTAGGATGTGACACAGGATCACGACCACATTGGTCTCTCTGTGAACTAAAATAAAACAGCGCTCTTTAACCTTGGTTAGGCCACCAGTCTAGGAGAAGGAAAACTCTGAATTAAAACCTGTTAAACTCCGCTTAAGAAATTTACCTTGTGTCTCATCCTGCTCGTACGGAGGGGTTGGTGAATATCTATATAGTATTGCTCTTATGGCAAACCCCCGACCGCAATTATCATATATGTGCCTGAAGGCTGAGGGTCTTAGTGTCCTGGGTATGACGTTAAACTGCATCTAATGGTGTTCCAATTTGAACGTTTGGGGAGTATGGAGTACCCTTTCATTGCGATTGTTTTAAAACCACATCCGGCCCTCGAATGGTTTTCTTCAGGCCCACCAACTTAACAGCTAGACACTGACTATCCAATTACTATCGAATAGAAATACAGTAGTTCGATTCAGGTTAACTCATTAAAAGACCAGAGAGCTGGAAAAAACTGTGAAATATGAAGGTAAAGGTCGTATCGATCGCAATTTGAGCCATGGCAACGGTTTCAAAGGGTTTGGAAAATTGTCTGGAGGAATTGGAAATCCGAGGAAGAATCGAGACCTTCCAAACAACAACATTATTAAGATCAGCTAGAATACTTAGAAGAATCCTGGAGACATGAAGAGACTTGCTGTCACTCAGCGTTCACTGAACCACCAGCTTAGCCAAGTGTTGTCCTGCATTGTGATTATAAGGCAGTTTTTCCCCTCTCTTCTCTCCCTCTCTCTCCCTCTCTCCCTCTCTCTCTCCTCTCTCCCTCTCTCTCTCTCTCTCTAGCCTATAGGATTGGCCCCTATATTTTTACGGCATGTGGAATTGAATAAATTAAAATATTCATCAAATATCAGGTGATTTGGAATGATGCAATATCGAATGATTTTGGTACATTCCGATTGGCGTACATATTTTCCCATGGAATTTAAACCATTGTTTCTATTGTTGTTAAAATATTTCTAAACTAATATTTATTTGATTCTCTTTTGTTTACATCTTTCTAAACTTAACTTATATAATTGTAAAACTAGTTATTTAAGAAAAACTTAATTATTTTAATTTGGTCAATTCCACATGCCGTAAAAATATAGGGGCCAATCCCTATAAGCCCTATTTCATACATCTAAGTAAGAATATATCATCTACAGAAATCGATGAAATATATATTGAAATAGACACGGTGACATTAATACAACGAAAAGGGGCTTGCCATTTAATGTGGAGATGCTTCCATGTTGTTTAAAACAGGGGTCGGCAATCTTTTGAAAGAGGCGGGCTATGCAGTGCCTCGGTGAAGAGCCATGGTATTGAATATAAAGCAAATAGATTTTCTCGGACTCAAATCGCTCTGTCCAAAAAGCTGTCTTTTTTTTAAAGGATTACATTTTAAAGAAAGAAACCTACTATTGTACCGCTCTTTATCCTATTGAATATGTATACAAATACACCTACATACATATATATGTAATTTGCGTCTTTCATTATGTGGTTTATATGTTTGTGCATTAAAGTTGTTGTTACTATGTATGTATAAGTGTCTTTGTTTAAGTTCAGTTTAGTTGTGTGTTCTAACCTATGTATGTGAATCTCTGTTTATGGTTGTGTTGGGTGTATTTTGTATGTATTTTACATACAATCCCTAGTTTCTGTGTTCTATTATGTAGATAAAGTTATTGTTGTGTGTGTGGTTAAGTCCGATTTAGTTCAGGAAAAAAATGGATGTCGTCATTTTTGTTGGTATTCTTACGATAAACTTTAAATTCTAAAATGTGGTTATTGTTTATAATAAGTGTGTCTAAAAATGGTAGGGTGTGGTTTTGTTCAAGTTCAGGATATACAATTATGTCGTTGGCTGAGAAACGCGTAGCAGATGTGCTAATGACGAAACGATCGCATGACTTGTACGCTTTTTGGAACATCAATGTTTTCGTTTTGAATTTAAATTATTTTCTGCTTGTCTCTCGATGAGTCCGGATTAAAAACAAGCTCTGATGATGATTTTCATAAATCGAAATATTGTCCAATATTTTATATGAATATGATATAAAATATTTTCATTTTAACAGAATTGGGTGTTTTCATATCCTTTTTCTCTCTCTCTGTCTCTGTCTCTCTCTCTCTCTTCTCTCTCACTTTATATATATTATATATATATATATATATATATATATATATATATATATATAGTAATTACATTAAATAATTGCATAAAATTTCTTAGGGCCATAGTATTAAATATAATGCAAACAAATTTTCTCGAACTCATATCGCTCTATCGAAAAAGTTGTCTTTTTTAAAGGTTTCATCAGCATCCTATCGTGCTGGCAGCACGGATATCCATAACAATCTCTCGCCATCCTTCCCTATCATTCATTGCCCCTGGAAGTCCTCTGTGCAGCATCCAGTTTCCGTGGAGAGTTGATCTATGTACGTCTTTGCTGGGCGACTTACTCTGGCATGCCCATGTGTTGGCTTCCACAGAAGAACGTCACTTATGCGATCATCCTTGCTTCTGCACCAGTGTCCAGCGTGTCTTGTTCGCCTCATACGGATCTTTTTTTGCCATATGGGGCATCTGGACATACAGCTGTTTTCTTGTTTTATATTGTACGCAGCATTTTCGTGCAAGTCCCATCTAGCTTATTCCCCAGTCGCTTCGCTAGAGTTCAGGTAATGCAGCCGTACAGTAACACTGATAAAACAACGGCTTGGAAGAATTTTCGCTTTAATTTTGAATAAAACAAATCTTTGCCTCTATGTATATTAATACCAGCGCAATACTAAGGAGTGATGCCCTGAAGCTCCTGCCAAAAGTATATTTTCTAGTGAGAAGAACCGAAAATGGGACGAATTTATTTGGTAATCATTAACGACTTTCCTTTTTTTCAATGTAGTGACGTCATCAGATTATTCAAAAATTCATGAATATATAATGTATAAGAGGATAGACTTGAAGAATTATGCAAATTAATAAATTACATCTCTCTATCTATATATATATCTATAAATATCTATCTATCGATACATATATATATATATATGCACAGAGAGAGAGAGAGAAGAGAGAGAGAGAGAGAGAGAGAGAGAGAAGAGAGAGAGAGAGAGCGTGTGTGTGTGTGTCTGAGAGAGGGCTGATAGAAATAGGTAAAATAAAATGAACGCCAACCGCAGTGGTTTGTAAATGGAATCATGTTTACAAAAAGTACTTGATAGAAAATTATACCAAAGTATATATTAAGTAATATATATATATATATATATATATATATATATATATATATATATATATATATATAGAGAGAGAGAGAGAGAGAGAGAGAGAGAGAGAGAGAGAAAGAGAGATAGATAGATAGATAGATGGACAGATAGATAGATAGATAGATATAATCATTCACATACAGTCCTATATCACCGTTTCACGGTTCATCAGTGAGGTTAGACAAGGCAAGCTGTTTCAGACCGGGATCGAAATCTATCTATCTATCTATCTATCTATCATATATATATATATATATATATATATATGTGTGTGTGTGTGTGTGTGTGTGTGTGTGTGTGGAGAATGAGAGAAGGAAAATTTACATCAAGTGTACGTCTTATATATATATATATATATATATATATATATATATATATATATAACGTCAGGGTTTATTCCGACCTATTTCACAAATAGCGTGCACCACGTTGCCTTGTAGTGTTTCGACTCATTTGTGTCCACAGTTATCAAATGACTAGTAACATGTACGTTTCGCTTTTGTATTAATACTCACGTTTGTGCGGATATCCTTTGCCTGAGTCTGTGCCCTTCCTGTATCTATGTGTGCCGGTGTGTCTCTCTGAATGTGCTACTATACCCGTAATTGTGTGTGAGATTATGACTATATGTGCCTCATTATCTGTGTGCTATTCCTCATTTTGTATGTGTGTATGTACGTCTATGTGTGTGTCTTAACCTATATTTATACGCCTATGACTATGTATCTGCGCATGCGTGCGCGTTTATACTACTTCCGCTAATGTGTACGCATACGTATTTCATGTATTGAGGAGTGCCAATTAAGCTTGGATTTTTTTTTTTTTTTTTGACTTCAATCCAAAGAAGGGGAGGCAATCCTGTTCATTACTGAAACACCTCCAGACAGAATAACAGTGACGGACCGTACATCAATTAATGACAACCCCAGCCAGTCAGGAGTTAGGGAAACATGGATGAGGGAAAAAAACCAGAACGTTAAATCACGCGTGAAATGGTTACATGGTATTTTGTTGTCATTATCCTAACGTATATACTCGAGTAATGAACGACCACTATTTTTTACCAGGACAGCGAAGCTGGAAGACAAAACGTCCGACTCCGACTCCTTTTCTTTTTTCTCTGTTTCTTTTTTTTTTTTCCCGACTCCAAATCCGACAGCGAAGTTGGAACACAAAAAGTCCGACTCCGACTCCTTTTCTTTTTTCTCTGTTTTTTTCTTTTTCTTTTTTCCCGACTCTAAATCCGACAGCGAAGTTGGAACACAAAACGTCCGACTCCGACTCCTTTATTTTTTCTCTGTTTTTTTTTTTTTCCCCGACTCCAAATCCGACAGCGAAGTTGGAACACAAAACGTCCGACTCCGACTCCTTTTCTTTTTCTCTGTTTCTTTTTTTTTCCGACTCCAAATCCAACAGCGAAGTTGGAACACAAAACGTCTGACTGAGACTCCTTTTCTTTTTTCTCTGTTTCTTTTTTTTTCCCAACTCCAAATCCGACTTTAACGCCTCTTTATCTAAGTGTTTATGGTCGATAAATAAATAAAAAAAACATGATTTTTTATAATCAATTTATAAGGAATGTGCATTGTATAATTTTACAAACTAAATTAGGGCCATAAAAAGTGTAGATTCAACTGGAGTCGGAGTTTCTATTGTCATCCCCCCCCCCTGGTAATATTATTAAAATTGGTAAAAAGCACATTGATAGAGTTAAATTTGTTAAACTTCTGGGACTTTTATTGGATGATAATCTAAGTTGGAAATATCATCTCAGAGAACTTTCAAAGAAATTGGCAAGAGCATGTGGCATGTTTTTCAAAATAAGATTTTTTTCTACCTCTTAAAGTTTTCATTTGTCTGTATGATGCTATATTCGCATCTTTTCTGCAATATTGTATTTCAGTGTGGGGCCAAACCTTTTCATCGTATACTGAACTTGTCTCTAGATTGCAGGAAAGAGTGATTAATGCTATATTTTATCCACCCAATTTCTCAAACTCTTCCCCCATTTTCAAAAATAATAATCTACTAAGACTACCAGCAATATTTAAACTCAAATTGCTGACTTGTATTTATGAATCCATTAAAAAAATATCACTCACTTGTTTTCGCAATTTCTTTTCTCTCAGTTCTTCTGTTCATCAATATCAAACTCGGCAATCATCTGGTGGATGTTTGTTTTTGCTTCAATTCAATAGTCAGCTTTATGGAATAAAATCAATTCGCTATCATGGTGCAAACTAGGGAATACATTACCCATGGATATTAAAAGTTCTCCAACTAAATACTCATTTAAAAAGAAACAAAAAAAAAACACTTAATAATTTCAAATAACATTATGTAGAGATCGTCTTCCGCGCTTAAAGTAATTATTATTACAATATTTGCTGCTATCTCTTTTTTTGTGTGTGTGATTTGAAATATTACATATATTAAATTGATATTTAAGTTAATTTGATTATTATTAGAAATGTTTTTTATTTTGTTTTTTTTTTTAACTTAAGAGGCTCTCTTCTCGTTAGTTAAACTAATTAGAGAGCTCCACCTAACAAATATAATATACTAATTTTCATGAATGTAATTACACTACCTTTTCATGAATGTAATATACACATTTTTCATGAATGTAATACTAATTTCTATGGATGTACTATACTAATATTCATGAATTTGGTTGTAATTCTATCTGTAAATAAATATTTCTATTTCTATTTCTATTGTTTTACCAACTCCATTGACACCGAATAACTTCCGACTCTTAGCCATGATTTTTTTTTTTTTTTTTTTTTTTTTTTACCAGTAAGATTTTTTAATCATATACTGCCTGCAATATAAAGCTTTTTCGTTATAAACATATTTAGCAATATAGAGATTTTGCTTTATAAAAGTCTGCACCAATATAGAGATTTTGCATTATAAAAATCTTCGGCAATATAGAGATTTTGCGTTATAAAAATCTTCAGCAATATAGAGATGTTGCATTATAAAAATCTTCTGCAATATAAAGATTTTGCGTTATAAATGTCTTCATCAATATTGCTGATGATTAAGAATTAAACTTTAGTAACGAGATATTAAATCCATATTATATATATTTCTGAATATTTTTATAACGCAAAAGCGTTATAAAAATCATCAGCAATATAGAGATTTTGCGTTATAAAAATCTGCAGCAATATAAAGATTTTGCGTTATAAACATCTTCAGCAATGTAGAGATTTTGCGTTATAAACATCTTCAGCAATATAGAGATTTTGCTTTGTAAAAATCTTCAGCAATATAAAACTAATCTGATACTCCTTACCCATTTTCTGGTACTCACGTAATCATGCTATGCAAACATGTATCCATACTGCATGAATTTTTTTCTTCTTTTTTTCTTTTTTTCAGAAAGACCATATCCACTCGTACGCATGCGCCTTACGACTCCGTTTCACCGCACCATTAATGAAAGTTTCGCGTTACACTTCTGATCTCTGGCACAATAGCCCGTGAACCCTTTACAGGGATCTAATTAACATCATTAGCTTTGGTCTTCTGGA
>CM042146.1:59045754-59048254 GCA_023376005.1 Doryteuthis pealeii | reverse complement strand
TATCGGTATTAACATGGCCAGGTATTAAAAAAGAGAAATGTTCCCACAAGTTTATAAAAAAAAAAGAAGATGTGCCAGTTCATCACCTAACTTTTTTATTTTACGATATTACAATCATGACTTTAAATATAACTGACAAATTAAGTTCAAATTTTACCTCTAAAATTGGTGACTTTTTAAATTTTTTTCCTAGCCACACATTGTCCTGGGTATAGCGTTTATGGGGCTAAGTTATGTTCGTTTGTACTGGTATCTTGTCCCCAATAAAATTTGGTTCTTTGTTCTTGTGGGCTGGTCATCTGAAATGTAATTTTAGGAACGAAAAGGAATGAAAGAAGACAGAGACAAAGGCAATAGGTAGTTTTACGACATAGGCTTTATTGAACGGGGCATGGTCGTCTGTAGCAAAGGGGCATGTCCCTTGGCTAGAAAAACGACTGCACCCAGTTGCGGCCTCAGTTGGAATGACTGGGGTATCTTTTTTGGGGTAGGTAGTCAGTCCTTTTTGTCGGACAAGGGGTTCATCCGGTCAAGATCCCATGGGAGTCTGTTGTTTTTTAGATTTTTTTATTCTATTTTTATTTTCGTATTTTTTTAACCCCCACAAACTGCATCTAGAGGTGTGATTCCAGTTATGGAGCCCTGGACAGTAGGCAGTACCCATTCATTGGCATCCTAGGTATGAGGTTAAGCTCTTATCTGATGTTAAGGTTCCAGTTCGGGAGGTCTTGGGAATGTGGGCACCCTTTCATCACCATTGCTCCTAGGTCCACTCTGGTCCTGAGTGGTAGTACCTATTAGGATTCCGTCTCTGTGTTAAATAAATCAAAATATAAGTTTACAAAATGTGTTTAAATAAATGAATTAAAACAAAATAAATACTAAACAAGAATGAATGAAACAAATACGTCTTCGACATAAAATAACCAAAGGGTTTATATGCCATAAAAATTAACCAATCAACCAACAACCAACCACCCAAACCACAGAAAAAAATCTATATATCAATACTGTTAATATTATCTGCGTTATTCGGATTATTATCCTCATCTTCGTTGTTATCTGTACAACGTTTCGGCCGATGTGCCCTCCTGTCTTTTTCAGGTATTTCTTGTCGAACTCGAGAACCTTCTCGGACTCGGAAACCTACTTTTCGAACTCGGGAACCTTCTTGTCGTAATCAGGAGAAATCACGGAACTTTTAACCTAACCCTTTATTCAGTCTATGGGAGTATCCAGTTATCATTCCGCTAACCATAGCTGGGGTAGAGGCGTTAAGCTGTGTTAATTATTATTCTATGTTGCTCCTGCCCTTGACCAGGATTGAACTTGCAGTCTAGAGATAACTCTCACTTAAAACTGTCTTAACCTAACTCCTTTATCTACTAGGCCATGTGTCCAATTGGACAAGAAATATCCGAAGAAGGACGGAGGGCACATCGACCGAAACGTTGTACAGATAACAACGAAGATGAGGACAATAATCCGAATAACGCAGATAATACTAATCATTAACCCTTATCTCAAACATTCAGAGAAATTATTACTCTTGTTCCTTAATCTTCCGATCGTTATCATCTTGCAACCCCTCTGATTAAAGATGAGACCGTTCAACCGAGTTGGGGGTTACCATGAAGGTAATAGAATTAGAACTATCATATAGTTGTTAGACCTTGACGTGACCAGCTGGTTGATCAGAGTGGGCCTCTCCAACTACCCGTCTAGCCTAAGTAAGAAATAAAGAGTTGTATATCATAGACTGCTCAGCCACCAGGATTCCGTCCTTAATCATCACGTGTTGCCTCTCACTGCTAACAGGTGCTGGAATTTTAGTATATAAGGTGTGCTCTAATTCCCCACCTGGATTTATAGACTAGCCAAGGTCATGTGAGTTAATCTTGCAGCCAATCACTTGCAATACTGCGTGGCTGATACATTACTTAAGCACTGATTCTTTCACAGTATACTTGCAACCATTGACGAAGTATCTAAGGACTCTTTACTAGAGGATTCATTATCGAAGGACTCTTTACCAATACTCAGGGCGGACTTACAGGATTACCAGATCTTAACCAATACTCGGAACGGACTTACAGGATTACCAGATCTTAACCAATACTCAGGACGGACTTACAGGATTACCAGATCTTAACCAATACTCAGAACGGACTTACAGGATTACCAGATCTTAACCAATACTCAGAACGGATTTACAGGATTACCAGATCTTAACCAATACTCAGGACGGACTTACAGGATTACCAGATCTTTACCAATACTCAGAACGGACTTACTGCATTACCAGATCTTAACCAATACTCAGGACAGACTTACAGGGTTACCAGATCTTTACCAATACTCAGGACTCTTTATCAGGGATCCAATTCCACTGGATAAGCGCTCTTGTTTAAGGGCTCCAAGATGGCCCAAAAGATTCTAACAACAGCTGGTATTTTTCCCCTCTATAGATGTTCAGTCTGCGTATTCTACGACCCCACCA
>CM042146.1:59020754-59043254 GCA_023376005.1 Doryteuthis pealeii | reverse complement strand
TACTAGCAAATATATGCACCCTCCGGGTGCAAGTATTTAAGTTTTAATATAATAAAATATCATATTAAATTAGAAAGGCTAATGAAACTGAATAAGAATACAGATAAAAAGATTTGAAACAGAGGGGGTATGATTAAAAAATAGAACAACTTTGAAACTAACTCTTCCATCATTTTCCGTTACTCCCGTCTTTCATTGGTAACTTTTCCTAATTTAACTATTTAGTTAAAATAGGAAGTAAAGAATAATATTACAGTTATTTCTTCTTGTTCAGGGATTTCTTTTAAGATTTATCCCCGAGATTTTTGCTTATATTCATTAAGATAAAACCAAACAATTAGAAATCAATAATATTAAGCATATATTTATTAAAATCAAATTTTTAAGATCATATGCAAATTAGCCTTTCCGTTCACACTGTAAATATTTTGTTGTATATATAAATACAATTGCATGTTATTAATATGTAACATAGTCAACAGATAAAATCATGGAGAATGTGATGTAAATAACCAAAGGGAATTGTGACTTGTATAGTAATATAGTTTCGGTTACAGACAGAAAAACACACAATCTCCATTATAATAAGATATATATATATATATATATCGTAACAAATGCACCAAGACTATTGCCACTGTCTATTTCTTGCTGCATCTATTCAGTATCAAGAAAAGCAATTTTCCCTCTTCTGAACTTCTTGTATATATATTTACCAACCCCTCCGCACAAACAGGATGCGACTCAGGGCCAATTTCTACAGCGGAGTTTAACAGGTTTGAAATCAGAGTTTTTCTTCTCCTAGACTGGTTACCTAACCATTGTTAAGAGCCCAGTCTGCCCTGCTATTTACCCATAGATGTAAGAAAATAGTTGGATACATACCGTTCCCAAATAGCACTATGTGAAAAGCAAACAGCCTCGTGACGGATTTGAACTCGAGTCGTAAAGTGGCAATGTTCCTTTGATTACCCGGTACTATTTACTTGTATATATTTACCAACCCTGTCCGCACGAGCAGAATGCGACACAAGGCCAATTTCTTAAGCGGGGTTTAACAGGTATTAATTCAGAGTTTTCCTTCTCCTAGACTGGTTACCTAAGCAGGGTTAAAGAGCCCAGTCTGCCATGCTATTTACCATAACTGGAGGGAGAATTGGATTCATACCTTTCTGGAGCATATTAGCGCCATGTGAAATTTAAACAGCTTCGTCCAGGAATTGAACTCGGGTTGACGAGTTCATTTCCTACGACTCTAACCATTAGACCACGCACCTCTTGAATATGTACGAGGGTGAGTCAAAACGAAATGCCATTTTGTTTCAAATGCTTAAACATGTATTTAATTTACTATTTAAAGACGTTGATAAATTATCCTAGAATTACTTGCTGCAGAATGACAGACAAAAAGACAAGGATTATACAACTCTTTAAGGACATATCAGCGGACAAGGATCACTACTAGGCCCGGTCTCCTGGCCGGGATTAGGTGATCAGACTGTACCTTAAAGTCCTACAGAATTCTTTACGTCTCATTCTCCAACACAGATTCAGGCTTGTGCATATACTATTTAGTTAAATGGGAAAAATTGAATTTCTGGCACAATTACCAGTGAATCACCTTTCTCACCCAGTCTTGCCTAGTCTTGTACTCTCTATTATTATTATTATTATTATTATTATTATTATTATTATTTCTTCTGAGATATTTCCCTGGAGGCTGAGTTACAACAAGTCTCCTCGAGTCTCCGGACTACTCTGAATATTCCAGCCGATTGCAGCAATGCAGTAGTCTAGATGGTCTCAGTTCTTCCTCTGATTTCCAGTTACTCCATTCTTTTTTCCAAGATTTTGGACTGTTCCAAGTGCACCAACTACAATTGGTATCACTTTGACTTTCATATTCCAAAGCTTTATCAATTCTCTGGCAAGGTCCAGGTATTTGTCCATCTTTTCGTTTTCCTTCATCTTATTCTGTAATCTGCTGGAACTGCAAAATCCACCAGTTGACAGGTTCTTTTATTTTTTTTGTTAATCAACACTAGGTCTGGTCTTCTTGCTGGGATAACGTGATTCGTCTTTATTTTGAAGTCCCAAAGCATTTTATGCGTTTCATTCTCAAGAACAGATTCTGGTTTATGCATATACCATTTTGTTGTATGGTCCAAATTTAATTTTTTGCATAATTCCCAGAAGATCACCTTACCAACCCAGTCGTGTCTAGTTTTGTATTCCGGTTATGCTAGTTTGCTACATTCGCTTAATACAGTCTTATCTCTGTTATCGCATCGTCTACATTTACTGTTTTGTTGGGTCTTATCAATTTTTGCTTTGATATAATTTGTTCTTAAGGCATTATTTTGTGCAGAAATTATTAGTGATTCAGTTTATCTCTCGGGGATTCTTCTTCATAACCATGTCCAAGTCTTTTTATGTCCATATTGAAATGTCCATATAATTCTATTTCTTCCCATCATTGTTTTTTAGTTTTCGTTGTTGTTCTATTTGTCCATATATTACATCAGCTATTGTTGGCTGCCATAAGTAATCTGTCTTTGCTCTTTTTTGTGTAGTCTTCGAGTTGTTGGATTGTGGCCTCTACACAGTCCTCTATGTTGGCAAGACCTCTTCCACCTTCTTTTCTTGATATATATAACCTCTCTTTATTGTCTCTATGATGTAAAGCTTTGTGCATTGTCATTCTTTTTCTAATCCTTTGGTCGATCTTTATGAATTCTTCTTTTGTCCATTTTAAGAATGGCCCAGAGTATCTTATAACGGGGACGGCCCAGGTATTTATTCTTTCGATAAGATTTCTGTTTTTGAATGTTTTTTTTTAGAGCTCTCTTGTTCTTCTGAGTTATTCTGTTTAACACTTTTCTTTCATCTCTGTTTGCTTAATATTGTCTGCTTCTAAAATTCCTAAGTATTTGTGACTTTCTTTTTCTTCAAGTGATTTTATAGTGTCCTCATTTGGTAGTTGTATTCCGTTCATTAATTTTCTTACCCTGTTTTTTTATTACTAGCATAGCATATTTTTCGATTCCGAATTCCATCCCTATATCTAGGCTATATATTCTAGAAGCGCGTGGTGTAATGGTTTAAGTCATGGGAAATGGACTCGTCGCCCCGAGTTCAAATCCTGGACGTGGTAATTGCATTTCATTTAGCGCTAATATCCTTGGGAAAGGTATGAATCCTACTCTCCCTCCAGCTATGGGTAAATAGTTGGGCAGACTGGGCTCTTTAACCTTGGTTAGGTAATAAGAATTTGACCTTGTGTCGCATCCTGCTCGTGCGGAGGGGTTAGTAAATATATTTATATTCTAAGAGCTTGTACCAGGGCTTCTAATTCTGTTTCATTTTTTGAAAAATTGTTTATGTCATCCATGTACATAAGGTGGTTATTATTATTATTATTATTATTATTATTATTATTGTTAGCAACAGAAAACACCCTCCCGACGTCGTAAAAAGTAATTCTAGAAAGACATTGCCTGAGAGGTTGGGAGTTAAAAATTCAATGTCAGAGGGTTTGTATCATGAGTAAGACAAATCCTCATATTTATTAAAGGAGTAAAAAAAGAACAAAACAAAAAACAATTTGAAATGAAAACTGAGCCCCGTCCCTCTCAAATAAAATGTTGCATGCATGTAATAATCAAACAATTATTTTGAATATTTTCCACATCAATTTTCCACAAAATCGTAGGTATCTATTTATTTGTAAACTTTTTAGTTAACTTCTTACTGTAAAAAAAAAAGGACGAGAGTAAAAAACAATTTAAAAAAATGCTTACTCAAATTTTAGGGGTATATAGCATAAGAATATTGTGACATAAGTTGTGATGTAGAGCTATGACGTAGTTTTTGTTACAGACAGAAATACAAACAATCTCCATTATTAATAGATTATTATTATTATTATTATTATTATTATTATTATTATTGCTATCAACATGAAATTATTTATCTATCAGCGTCAGGTTGTCCTAGTCGCAAACACCTCCCTGTCTGTTTAAAATATCAGTTGATTCTCTCTTCTCTTCTCTCTCTCTCTCCTCTCTCTCTCTCTCTCTCTCTGTCTCTCTGTCTGTCTGTCTGTCTCTCTCTCTCTCTCTCTCTCTCTCTCTCTCTTGAATTGTAACATACGCACCAAACTCAACCCCATCCCCCCCCCTACTGGCTCTTTTCATGTCGTGATCGACATATAACAGCAGAACACGAGTTAGGAAAAGAAAAGAAGAAGAAAAAAAATACCCTTTTTTTAAATAACTTATTTATTAAATTCGAATATATTCCATTGCTGTCAAATCTTGTTTCTATTTCCTGGTAACGCAGTATGAGAGCCATCTTTTAAAAAAGAAAAAAAAAGAAAGAAAAGAAATTAATGATTGTTGTTTAAAGCGAGGACACACGCGTGTGTCGGAATCTGTGAGTTCTTAAATTCCCATTTTCTTTTTCTTTTTCTTCTTCTTGTTTTTCTTTTATTACCTTTCTTCTTTTTCACCCCCCCCCCTTTTTTGAATGCTAATAGAAAACAATTGTCAAACATATTGTTGAATGGATTTTTGTGCAATTTAGTCTCCTTTATTTCTCTTAATCGTCCTTTGGCGATGGTATTATTATTATTATTATTATTATTATTAGTAGTAGTAGTAGTAGTAGTAGTAGTAGTAGTAGTAGTAGGAAGGAAGGAGGAGGAGGAGTTATGCTAGTGTTGTTAAATCTTTGTTACATTGCACGTCTAACATTTAATCGTAAATAATGTGGTACATCATTTCTGTATTTTCCGGAACATGTTATTATTGCCCTCTTCTTCTTCTTCTTCTTCTTCTTCTTCTTCTTCTTCTTCTTCTTCTTCTTCTTCTTCTCTTCTTCTTTATTATTATTATTATATTATTATTATATTATTATTATTATTTATTATTATTATTATTTCACTCCATTCGAATTTTTCACACCTGCAGAAGCCGGTGGTTCACTGGAGGCTGAGTGACAGCAAGTCTCCTCAGGTCTCCAGGACTCTTCTGAGTATCCCAGCCGATCTCAATAATGCTGTACTCTCGATTCTTCCTCCGATTTTTAATTCATCCAGACTCCTTTCCAACCCCTTGGGGATCGTTCAAGGGGCCCCAATCACAATCGGCACGACCTTAATCCTCATTTTCCACAGTTTTCTTAGTTCTCTGGCAAGGTCTAAGTATTTATCGATCTTTTCGTTTTCTTTCATTTTCCCTCTGTGATCGGCCGGGACGGCAAAGTCTACGAGATGACAAGTCTTCCTCTTCTTGTCAATCAAAACAAGATCTGGTCTCCTGGCCGGGATTAGGTGATCCGTCTGTACCTCAAAGTCCCAGAGAATTTTGTGTGTCTCATTCTCCAGGACAGATTCAGGTTTGTGCATATACCATTTAGTTGAATGGTGAAAATTGAATTTTCTTGCACAGTTCCCAGTGAATCGCCTTTCCCACCCAGCCGTGTCTAATCTTGTACTCTCTTTGTGCGAGTTTACTGCATTCGCTTATTATGTGATTGACAGTTTCGTCTCTTTCCCCACCCATTCTACATTTGCTGTTCTGTTGTGTCTTATCTATTTTTGCTTTTATGTAATTTGTCTTTATGGCATTCTCTTGTGCTGCAATTATCAGAGATTCAGTTTCTCTTTTGAGGTTTCCCTTCTTAGCCATGTCCATGGCTTTCTGGTGAGCGATCTCTCCTGTGTTTCGCTTGAAGTGTCCATATAGTTGTTTTTTCTTCACATTTTTGCTTCCTTGTTTTTGTTCTATTTGTTCTCGTCCATATATTGCCATTGTTTTTTTCTGGCTGCTGCTATTAGTTCTCTCTTTGCTCTTATTTGTATATTCCTCGAGTTCTTGAATTGTTGAACGAAGAGGGATGGAAAGACAGCGAAGAGAAACAAAATGCTGGGTAGAAAGACAATAAGAGATGAGAGGGGATTAAGATAAGTAAGGACGTAGTTAAGACAGAAGAAATCGAGAGGATTGGGAGAAATAAGACTGATATGACCACAGTGTGAGTAAAGACGATAAAGTGGAAAGAAAGAATCAACAGTATTCGAGAAAAGAGAAGCAGGAAGAAGAGAAGAGAGACAGAGACAGAAGGCTAAAGAGGAAAAGGTATAAAAGAATTGAAAAGAAAGAAGAAACTGAAAGTGAACGAACAGACAATAAGAAAGAAAAGAAGACAGAAAGAAAGAAGGAAGGAAAGAAATGAAAAAAAAGGAAAAGGAAAGGGAAGAAAGATAAAGAAAGAAAGAAAGTCAAAAAGGAAAAAGGTAAATAAAAGGGGCCAAGAATCAATCATAAATATTGACACAGTAAAAGGAAGAATAATTAGAAAGTAAAGAAAGAAAAGAAGAAAGAAAAAAGAAAAGTAAGATAAGAAAGAGAAAAGAAGAAACTAAGGAAAGAAAGAGAAATCAAGAGAAAGAAAGAAGAGGAAGAAAAAAGAAAGAAAAGTCAATCACTGAAATGCTTAAAAGGCCGGAAAAAATATTGGACAATAGAAGAAAGAAGAGAAGAAAAGAAAGAAAAGAAAGTCAATCATAGAAAAGTTAACTTTTACTAAAGGACAGCAAAAATATTTGAAGACAATAGAGAGAAAGAATGAAAGGAATGAAGTAAGAAAAGAAAGGAAAAATCAAAGAAAAGAGAAAAGAGAAAGAGAAAGAAAGAAAGTCAATCATTAGAAAAATTAAAAAGGTAAAAAATATTGAACAAATAGAAAGAAAGAAAGAAGAAAGAAAGAAAAGAAAAGAAAGCATCCAAAAAAAAGCAAGAAAGAAGAAGCAGAGCAGGAAATAAGAAAGAAGAAAGAAAGGAGGAAAGAAAGAAAGAAAGAAAGTCAATCATAGAAAAAGTTAAAAGGACAGCAAATATTGAGACAATTAGAGAGAAAGAATGAAAGAAAGTAAGAAAGAAAGAAATCAAGAAAGAAAGAGAAAGAAGAAAGAAAGAAAGTCAATCATAAAAAATTAAAAGGTCAAAAAATATTGAGACAATAAGAAAAAGAAAGAAAAGAAGAAAGAAAGAAGAAAGCATCCAAAAAAGCAAAGAAGAAGAAGAGCAGGAAAGAAAGAAAGAAAGAAAGAAAGAAAGAAAGAAAAGTCAATATAGAAAATTAAAAGGGACAAAAAAGATTGAGACAATAGGAAGAAAAGAAAGAAAGAAAGAAAGCAAGAAAGAAAAAAAGCAAAAATAAATAGATAAAATAAATAAATAAAGAAAGAAAGAAAGAAAGACAAGAAAGAAGAAAGAAGTCAATCACAGAAAAGTTAAAAAGGACATAAAAAAAACAAAAAAATATTGAGAAGGGTTATGAAGAAAACAAACGCAAAAAAAGAGGACGTATCATTACATATTGATATAGACAGGAAAGAAAAAAAATAAGTATAAATAAGAATAATAATAACAGAAAGGAAAAAGCAATTTTATTTCTCAGCGCCAGCAAAAAACGGCGGACAATGGCGTCACCAAGATGGACATTGGATTTTACCAGGTCAATTAAATCAAAAACATAAATACAAATTGGAGGTCGAGTAGTACTTTTTAATTAGTTCTGCATTTCAATTGGACGTTTGCGACGTCAAATGAGGATCCACAAGAGGGCACACGCAGGCCATTTTAACTACAGTAATAGATTGACAGAATTAGTGCTTACTTTACAGTTTGTAGTCGTAACAAACCAGCTTTAAAAAATGGGGTTATTTCCTAGAAAACTCCAACATAAACAAAGGGGAACCACTCTTGGACTTGCTAAAGTTATTATATTTATTATGATTTACTAGGAAAAAGAAGAGGGGGTTTAGGGTTAAGGGTAGGGTTTAGACTTAGGTTAGTGTTTTAGGATTAGTTTAGGGTTCGGGTTAGTTTAATGGGGAAAATAAAAATAATTATTCATGTTAGAGTCGTTCCCCATTGGTATATGTTGGAGTTATAAGAAATAACCCCAAAATTGTTGTTAGTGTTGGGTTATTATGCAGATGTACCAAAGAGTTTCCCCTGTAAAATCCAATTAAAGAATACATATTATATATTATATTATATATATATATATATTATATATAATATATTATTGTGTTGTGGTGTTGTGTGTGTGTGCTCGTGTGTTAAAATTTGTGAAAGCAAAAAACAAGAAAATAGTGTCAAGCAATGACATTATTGACTATTGTCCCCATCTTTCAGTTTTACTTGTACTAACGTTTCGGCCGATATGCCCTCCGGCCTTATTTCAGGTATTTTCTTGTCGGACTACGGGAAACCTTTCTAGACCTCGGGAACCTTCTTTTCGAACTCGGGACTTTCTTGTCGTACTTCGGAGCCATTCACGATTTTGAACCTAAGGCCGGAGGCATATATATATATATATGTTGCCTTTTAAAAATGGAATAGATTTAAAATACTCCAACTGCAGCTTCACGCAGTAGCGAATCTTCAGAGATATATATATATATATATAATATATATAGGATATATATAATATATATAACATCAACGAGCGTAAAACAGCATATTCAAAGTACCCGGTCTCAATTTTTCTGTAACCGAAAATTACCGCATTGTTTACGTCTCACAATACAAACAATCGTCTATCATAGATTAAAGAATAACTCAAGTAATTAGTGTTTTAAAAAAATTATTGTTTACTCTCACCCTTTTATTTCCAGTAAACAAGAGGTTAGCTAAAATGTGTACAAAAATTAATAAATACAACGATTTTTGTGTAAATTTATGTGTAAAGATAGGGTCCAAAATAATTATTTAATTAATAGATTAATATAGTATGGACATTTTATTTGAGCGGGGACAGAACAAGGTTTACTTTACTTTTAAAAAGTTCATGATTTCTGTTCTTGATACAACCTTCAAACATTTGAATTTTTGTAACTGTCAGCACCCCTCAGCAATATCTTTCAAAAAAATTAGAGTTTAGACTGCCGTGTCGAAAATAATAATAATAAATAAAATAAGAAGAAGAAGAAGAGAAGAAGAAGAACTTTATCAAAGGAATAAATACCTGCGGTCCGTCCGCTATAAGATACTCATGGCCATTCTGTAAAATGGACAAAAGAAGAAACTCAGACGCATCCAATAAACTTGGAAAAAAGATGGAGGCGTGTGGAAATCAGAGAAAGAATGAGACCCATCCAGACTACTGCATTGCTGCAATTGGCTAGAATACTCAGAAGAGTCCCTGGAGACCTAAGGGAGACTGTTTTCACTCAGAACTACAGTGAAATACCATCAGCGTAGCTGATGTGAAAACTCAAAAGGAGTGAAAATAATAATAATAATAATATAATAATAAATAATAATAATATAATAATATGACCATGCACAAGGCCTTATACCCGAGAGACGACACAGATAGACTCTATGTATCAAGAAAAGAAGGAGGAAGAGGTCTCGCCAGCATTGAAGACTGTGTAGATCANAGAGGGATGAGAGAGAGAAGATGAGAGGAGCAGAAATGGAGGAGGGGAGAGACGGAGAGGAGAACTGAGAACAGAAGAGAGAAGAGAGGACAGAATAATCTAAAAGCGAGCATTATGGTTGAAGAGGGGGAAGGGAAAAAGAGGAGGGGGGGAGGAAAGATAGAGAGAAGTAAGGAGAAAAGTAAAAATAGACAATAATAAAAAACAACTAGAAGAAAAAGGAAAAAGACCCCAATAAAAGAAGGGAACCCGGATCTGATTAGATCGGAAAAGGGAGAAGCGAAGAGAGAGATAGAGAGGACGAGTAATAATAGGAGAGGAGGGAGTGAGAAGAAAGACGAACGTTAGAAGAGGAGGATATTAAAGAAATTTTTTAAAAAGAAAAAGTGACCATAATATGAAGAGAGAAAGAGCAGGAGAGAGAGAGAGAGAGAGAGAGAGAGAGAGGAGAGAGAGAGAGAGAAGAGAGAGAGAGAGAGAGAATAGACACAAAAATGAGGATTGTACTTTTTTGCAACTTCTATTATTTAGCTACGTCAGTTTTACGCATGTGCAGATGCTTAGATTTGTCTGAAAATCTCTTCATTTACGATGATTAAGTTATCTATTTATTTTATTTCATTTACATTTATTTAGAAATAAAACAATCTAATTCTGTAATTTAAAGATCAATTGAAAATATGATTAAAACCTAAAGTATATTAATAAATGATGAAATATGGATAGTAAAGACATTTGATCATCAGGTGATGCTGACAGTACGGGATAACCACAATTCTCTCTCTCTCTCTCTCTCTCTCTCTCTCTCTCTCTCTCGCCTTCTCGCCCCCCTCTCTCTCTCTCTCTGTCCATATCGATCATTGCCCGACGCGGTCCTCCCTGCAGCATCCAGAGCTGATTGAATTGGAATATTTTGATATATAAGGTGTGCTACAATAAAGTAAAGTCGACGGGGCGGCCTAAAGTCGGTATCAGCCATGCAGCGAGGGAGCCTATCCCCTTTTTCAATAGCGCTAGACCAAGGAGATTGTTTTAGAATCTGAGGTGGAGCGCCACACCTACCATCAGCTCCTTACTTTACCGCACAGATCCCTGTGCTACTCATACGCTGAGTTTGGCGGGACCGGTATCGAACTAGGAACCTTGTGGTTTCTAGCCGAACGCTCTCTACGACTGAGCTAACCCGGTCCCTTACCACTTAAATTTATAGACTAAACGATGTCACGTGCTTTAAACCTCAACCAAGCAACAGCTCAATGCGTGGCTGGTTGACTACTTAATCCCTGATACTGAGAGACGTCCATTTGCAATTATTGACGAAGGACTTGCAAGACTGAGGATCATCAAGGAACAACCAAAGGATTCTTTAAAAAGGATCGCGTTCTGTTTAACAGTAAAGGATCTCCGCTGGACCAGCGCTCTTGCTTGAAGCCTAAAGGATGGCTACTAAAATCGTAAACAGATTGATGTTAGTCTTTGCTGGTCGGCCTACACTAGCGTGTCGTGTAAATGTGTCCACAGTAAAAATGTCGCCTTGGAATTTGCCCTTGTCTCTCCTTCAGTGTCCACCATGCCTTGTTTTGTCTTACTCTGGGAATTTGTGTGATGGGGAAAGTGGCCGTACTGATACAAATGAAAAATTACAAAGAGATAAAAAAAATAAACGACTTAAAAATAAGGCTATATAAAGAATAAAAGATTAATAAGCCAATATATAGAAACCGGGTTAGCTCAGTCGGTAGAGCGTTCGGCTAGAAATCACGAGGTTCCTAGTTCGATACCGGTCCTCGCTAACTCAGCGTATGAGTAGTACAGGGATATGTGCGGTAAAGTAAGGAGCTGATGGTAGGTGTGGTGCTCCACCTCAGACGCGCAAAAACAATCTCCTTGTCTAGCGCTATTGAAAGGGGATAGACTCCCTCACTGACTGGCTGAACCGACTTTAGGCCGCCCCGACAACTTTCCTTTTTTTTTATAGAACATAATATTTATTAATCTCAATATAGATATAGATGACAGATCTATTTTTTACTTTTTGAATCCGGGCTACGCCTAGTAGCTCTGCTAGAAGATGAAAAAAAAAAACAGTGGAGAGAATGAACAATGAAGGGTTAAGAATTATTCAAAAAGTTGTCAGAAAAGTTAAAGAAGAAGACAAAATGTAATTATAGAATAAAAAAAAATGATAGGATTAGAGAAAGAAATCATGAGAGGGGAGAAATAAAAAACAGGAAGAGAAGTTAGAGGGGGGGATATATAGAGAGAAGAGATAAGGTGAAAACAGTGATAAGAGAGAGAGAGAGAGAAAGAGAGGGAGAGGGAGGAAGACAGCAAGAGAACAAAAGTTGGGAGAAGACAATAATAAGAGAGAGGGGGATTAGAAGGGAACATGTAAGACAGAAAGAGGATGAGAGAAAGACTTATGACACAGTGTGAGGGTTGAAAGAAAGACAGTAATGAGAGGAAAGAGAGACAGGGACAGAGACAGTAGGCTAAGAGAAGAAAGGGTAAAGAATTGAAAGAAAGAAGAAACTGAAAGTGAACGAACAGACAATAGAAGAAGAAAGACAGAAGAAAGAAGAAGAAAGAAAGAAAGAAAGAAAGAAAGAAGGGAAAGAAAAGAAAGAAAGTCAATCATAAAAAGGTTAAAAGGTCCTAAGATATAATTGACACAATAGATAAGAAGAAAGAAGAAGAAGAAAGAAAGAAAGTTAAAGAAGAAAGAAACAAGAAAGAAGAAATCAAGAAAGAAGGAAAGAAAAGAAAGTTCAATCAAGAAATGTTAAAAGCCGAAAATTATTGAGACAATAAAGAAGAAAGAAAGAAAGAAGAAAGAAGTCAATCATAGAAAAAGTTTAAAAAAAGACAGCAATATTGAGACAATAGAGAGAAAGAATAAAGAAGTAAGAAGAGAAATCAAGAAAGAAAGAGAAAGAGAAGAAGAAGTCATCATAAAAATTAGGTAAAAAATATTGAGACAATAAGAAGAAGAAAGAAAGAAGAAAGAAGAGAAGCATCAAAAAAGCAGAAAAAAGAAGAGCCAGGAAAGAAGAAGAAAGGAAAGAAAGAAGAAAAGTCAATCATAGAAAAGTTAAAGGACAGCAATTATTGAGCAATAGAGAGAAAGAATGAAAGAAGTAAGAAAGAAAGAAATAAGAAGAAGGAAGAGAGAAAGAAGTCAATCATAGAAAAATTAAAGTCAAAAATGAGACAATAAGAAGAAAGAAGAAAGAAAGAAAGAAAGCATCCAAAACAAGAAAGAGAGCAGAGGAAAGAAAAAGAAAGAAGAGGAAGAAGAAAGTCAATCATAGAAAAATTAAAGGACAAAAAGATTGAGACAATAGGAGAAGAAGAAGAAGAAAGCAAAGAAGAAAAAACAATAAATAAATAGATAAATAAATAAATAAAGAAAGAGAGAAAGAAAGACAGAAGAAGAGAGTCAATCACAGAAAGTAAAAAAGACATAAAAAAACAAAAAATATGAGAAGGGTATGAGAAAACAACGCAAAAAGAGACTGTATTTGGCTATGGTGTAGACAGAAGAAAAAAAATAAACGTATAAATAAAGAATAATAATAAAAATGGAAAAAGCAATTTTATTCTCAGGCGCATTCAAAAACGGACCAATGGCGTCACAGTGACATTGGATTTTTACCAGGTGCAATTAAACCAAAAACTAAATCAATTGGAGTGAGAGTACTTTTTAACTCTAGTTGCTTTATGGACGTTGCGCGTCAATGAGGATCACAAGAGGGCACACCAGGCCATAACTCACAGGTAATGAATTTGATCAGAATTATGTGCTTTACTCTTACGGTTTGTAGTCGTAACAAAACAGCGTGTAAAAAATTGGGGTTATTTCCAGAACATCAACATAAACAAGGGGAACCACTTCTGACTGCTAAATTATTTATTTTATTGATCTATAGGAAAAAGAAGACGGGGGTTAGTGTTAGGGTTGGTTTAGACTTTAACGGGTTAGTGTTTAGGATAGGTTAGGGTTCGGGTTAGCTTTAATGGGAAAATAATAAATAATTTAATCAGTTAGACGTCGATTCCCCATTGTATATGTTGGAGTATAGGAAATAACCCAAAATTTGTGTTAAGTTGGGTTATTAATGCAATGTTTACCAAGAGTTTCGCCCGTAAAATCCAATAAGAATTTACGATTATATATATATATAATATATATATATATATATATTATATATATATATATAATAGTGTGTGTGTGATGTGTGTGTGCTGTGTGTGTGTAAAATGTGAAGAAAAACAGAAATATGTTCAAGCATTGACAATTATTGCTATTGTTCCCAATTCCCCTCCCTTCCCTACCTCAGTCCTCTCCCCTGACTTCCCTCCCTCTCCATTACTCTTGGTGTTTCCCTCTCCCCCTCACGCTCTCTCCCTCGCCTCTCCCCCTGTCTCCCTCTATCCTTTCCCCAACCCCCTATTACTCCCTTGACGCCGATCAACTCCCTGTCTTATCTCATTCTATTCTTCCTCTTGTATCCCCCCCCCTTAATCCCCTTCTGTATTAAAATCCTCTCCCGTCCTTCCGTCTGGCCTTTCTTATCTGTCCTCTTCATTGTTACTTGACAACGTTTTTCGGCGATATGCCTCGGCCTTATTTCAGGTATTTCTTGTCGACTCGGGAACCTTCTTCTATAGTTCGAACTCGGCGCAGAACTTTTGTCGTATTCGGAGCCATCACCGAACTTTAACCTAAGCCGGGGATAATATATAATCATGTGCCTTTTTATTAAAGAATAGTTTAAAATACTCCAACTGCAGGCTTCACGCAGTAGCGAATCTTCAGAGTAATATATATATATATATATATATATATATATATATATATATATATATATAACATCAACGACGTTAAACGCATATTCAGAAGTACGGTCTCAATTTTTTCTGTTAACCGAAAACGTCATGTTTACGTCACAAATACCAAAATCGTCTAATATAATAGATTTAAAGAATAACTCAGAATTAGTTTTTAAAATTATGTTTACTCTCACTTTATTTCAGTAACAAGAGGTTAGCTTCAAAATGTGACAAATTAACTAAATACCAACGATTTGTGTAAAATGTATGTGTAAAATATTCAAAATAATTATTTAATTAATGATTAATAGATGTATGCAACATTTTATTTGAGGGGGACAGAACAAGGTTTACTTCTTTAATAAATTTCATGATTTTACTTTCTTATGATACAAACCCTCAAACATTGAATTTTTAACTTCCAGCACCCCTCAGGCAATATCTTTCAAAAATTAAGTTTTAGACTGCCGGGTATAAAATAATAATAATAATAATAATAAGAAGAAGAAGAAGAAGAAGAAGAACTTTTATCAAAGGAATAAATACCTGCCGTCCCGTATAGATATCATGGCCATTCTTAAAATGACAAAGAAGAACTCAGACAGATTCAATAACATTGGAAAAAGACTGGAGGGTGTGGAAATCAGAGAAGAATTTGAGACCATCCAGATACTGCATTGCTGCAATTGGCCAGAATACTCAGAAGAGTCCTGGGACCTAAGGAGACTTGTTTTTCACTCACGACTACAGTGAAAATACATCAGCGTGCTGATGTGGAAGAAAAACTCAAAGGAGTGAAATAATAATAATAATAAATAATAATAATAATAATACTAATAATAATAATAATATGACATGCACAAGGCCTATTATACCGAGGAGACGACACAGATAGACTTATGTATCAGAAAGAAGGAGGAAGAGGTCTCGCCAGCATTTGAAGACTTGTAATTTCACAATTCAGAACTCGAGATATACAAATTTAAGAGCAAGAGCAGACTAATAGCAGCCAGCCAGAAAAACAATGGCAATATATGGGACGAGAACAATGAACAAAACAAGAAGCAAAAAATGTGAAGAAACAACTAATGACACTTCAAGCGAACACAGGAGAGATCGCTCACCAGAAGCCATGGACATGGCTAAGAAGGGGAAACTCAAAAGGGAAACTGAATCTCTGATAAGTGCAACAAGAGAATGCCATAAAAGACAAATTACATAAAAGCAAATAGATAAGACACACAGAACAGCAAATGTAGATGGGTGGGGAAAGAGACGAAACTGTCAATCAATAATAGCGAATGCAGTAAACTCGCACAAAGAGAGTACAATATTAGACACGGCTGGGTGGGAAAGGGATTCATGGGAAACTGTGCAAGAAAATTCAATTTTCACATTCAACTAAATGGTATATGCACAAACCTTAATCTGTCCTGGAGAATGAGACACACAAAATTCTCTGGGACTTTGAGGTACCAGACGGATAACCTTAATCCGGCCAGGAGACCAGATCTTGTTTTGATTGACAAGAAGAGGAAGACTTTTGTCATCTCGTAACTTTCCGTCCCGGCCGCATACAGAGGGAAATGAAAGAAACGAAAAGATCGATAAATACTTAGACCTTGCCAGAGAACTAAGAAAACTGTGGAAAATGAGGATTAGGTCGTGCCGATTGTGATTGGGGCTTGAACGATCCCCAAGGTTGGAAAGGAGGTCTGGTATGAATTAAAATCGAGGAAGAATCGAGAGTACAGCATTATTGAAGATCGGCTGGGATACTCAGAGAGTCCTGGAGACCTGAGGAGACTTGCTGCACTCAGCTCCAGTGAACCAACGGTTCTGCAGGTGCTGAAAAATTCGAATGGAGGTGAATAAAATATTAATAATAATAATAATAATAATTATAATAATAATATAATAATAATAAAGAAGAAGAAGAAGAAGAGAAGAAGAAGGAGAAGAAGAGAAGAAGAAGAGAAGAAGAAAGAAAAGAAGAAGGCATAATAACATGTCCGGAAAATACAGAAATGATGTACCACATTATTACATTAATGTTAGACGTGCAATGGTAACAAAGATTTAACAACACTAGCTAACTCCTCCTTCCTCCTCTCCCTACTCTACTACTACTATAACATACTACTACTACTACACTAATAATAATAATAATAATAATAATAAATAACACATCGCCAAAGGACAATTAAGAGAAATAGAAGAGACTAATTTGCACAAAAATCCATTCAACAATATGTTGACAATTGTTTTCTATTAGCATCAAAAAAGAGTGGGAGGGGGGGGGTGAAAAGAAGAAAGGTAATTAAAAGAAAAACAAGAAGAAAAAAGAAAAGAAAAAAAAAGAAAGAAAAGAACATTAATGATTGTTGTTAAAGCGAGGAAACACGCGTGTGTCGAATCTGTTTAGAGTTTTTCTTAAATCCCATTTTCTTTTTCTTTTTCTTCTTTCTTGTTTTCTTTATCCTTTCTTCTTTTCACCCCCCCCCACTCTTTTTTGAATGCTAATAGAAACAATTGGTCAACATATATGTTAATGATTTTTGTGCAATTTAGTCTCCTTATTTCTCTTAATCGTCCTTTTGGCGATGGTAATTATTTTATTATTATTATTATTATAGTAGTAGTAGTAGTAGTAGTAGTGAGTAGTAGTAGTTAGTAGGAGGGAGGAGAGGAGGAGTTATGCTAGTGTTGTTTAAATCTTTGTTTAACATTGCCGTCTACATTAATCGTAAATAATGGGTACATCATTTCTGTATTTCCGGAACATGTTATTTTGCCCTTCTTCTCTTCCTCTTCTTCTTCTCTTCTTCTTCTTCTTCTTCTTCTTCTTCTTCTTCTCTTCTTCCTATTTTATATTATTATTTTTATTATCATTATTATTTTATTATATTATTATTATTATTTTCACTCCATTTCGAATTTTTTCACACTGCGAGCCGGTGGTCACTGGAGGCTGAGTGCAGCAAGTCTCCTCAGGTCTCCATGGACTCTTCTGAGATATCCCAGCCGAATCTCAATAATGCGTACTCTCGATTCTTCCTCGATTTTTAATTCAATCCAGACTCCTTTCAACCCTGGGGATCGTTCAAGGGGCCCCAATCACATCGGGACCTTAATCCTCATTTTCCACAGTTTTCTTAGTTCTCTGGCAGGTCTAAGTATTTATCGATCTTTTCGTTTTCTTTCATTTTTCCCTCTGTGATCGCCGGGTACGGCAAAGTCTACGAGATGACAAGCTCTTCTCTTCTTGTTCAATCAAAACAAGATCTGGTCTCCTGGCCGGGATTTAGGTGATCCGGCTGTACCTCAAAGTCCCAGAGAATTTTGTGTGTCTCTTCTCCAGGACAGATTCAGGTTGTGCAGTATACATTTGTTGAATGGTGAAAATTGAAATTTCTTGCACATTCCCATTGATCGCCTTCCACAAGCGGTCTATCTTATGTACTTCTTTGTTGCTGATTACTTGCATCGTTATTATGTGCATTGACAGTTTCGTTCTCTCCGTTAGTTGAAATGGGAAAATTGAATTTCTCTTGCACATCGTTCCCAGTGAATCGCCTTTCCCACCCAGCCGTGTCTAATCTTGTACTCTCTTTGTGGCGAGTTTACATGCATTCGCTTATTATGTGATGACCAGTTTCGTCTCTTCCCCACCATTCTACATTTGCTGTTCTGTGGTCTTATCTATTTTTTGCTTTTATGTAATTTGTCTTTATGGCATTCTCTTGTGCTTGCAATTTCAGAGATTTCAGTTTCTCTTTTGAGGTTTCCCCTTCTTAAGCCATGTCCATGGCTTCTGCAGTGAGCGAATCTCTCCTGTGTTCGCTTGAAGTGTCCATTATAGTTGTTTTTCTTCACATTTTTGCTTCCTTGTTTTGTTCTATTTGTCTGTCCATATATTGCCATTGTTTTTTTCTGGCTGCTGCTATTAGTCTCTCTTTGCTTCTTATTTGTATATTCACTCGAGTTCGATTGGATCTACACAGTCTTCATGCTGGCGAGACCTTTCCTTCTTTTGTATAGAGTTCTAGTCGTGTCGTCCTCGGTTTAAGGCCTTGTGCATGGTCTAATTATTTTATTATTATCTATTCATTATATATTATTATTTATTATTATTATTTTCACTCCTTTTGAGTTTTTCACATCAGCTAACAGCTGATGGTATTTCACTTTAGTCTGAGTGAAAACAAGTCTCTTAGGTCTCCCGATTTCTGATATTCTAGCCAATTGCAGCAAGCAGTAGTCTGGATGGTTCAATTCTTTCTCTGCATTCCACTACCCTCCAGTCTTTTTTTCCAAGTTTTTGATCCTGTCTGAGTTCTTCTTTTTGTCCATTTTAAGAATGGCCAATGAGTATCTTATAGCGGGGACGGCCAAGGTGATTTTATTCCTGTGATAAAAGTTCTTCTCTTCTTTTCTTTTTCTTTTATTTATTATTCATTTATTATTATACCCGGCAGCTAAAACTTAATTTTGAAAGATATTGCCTTTAGGGGTGCTGGAAGTTAAAAATTCAATGTTTGAGGGTTTTATCATAAGAAGTAAAATCATGGGAAATTTATTAAGAGTAAACCTTGTTCTGTCCCCTCAAATAAAATGTTGCATCATCATTAATCATTAATTAAATAATTATTTGATATTTTACACATACATTTTACACAAAAATCGTTGTATTTATTAATTTTGTACACATTTTGTAACTCTTGTTACTGAATAAAGGTAGAGAGTAAACAATAATTTTTTAAAACTACTATGGAGTATTATTCTTTATTATGTTAGGACGATTTTTGGTATTGTGACGTAACAATGGACCGTAATTTCGGTTACAGAAAATGAGACCGGGGTACTTCTGATTATGCTGTTTACGTCGTTGATGTTATATTATTATATTATATATATATATATATTATATATATATATATTTCTCTGAGATTCGGCTACTGCGTGAAGCTGCAGTTGGACGTATTTTAAACTATTCATTTTTAAAGCACATACTATATTATTGCCTCCGGCTTAGGTTCAAAGTTCGGTGATGGCTCCCGAATACGACAGAAAGTTCCCGAGTTCGAAAAGAAGGTTCCGAGTCTGAAGAAGCGTTCCCGAGTCTCCGACAAGAAATACGCTGAATAAGGCCGGAGGGCATATCGGCCGAAACGTGTACAAGTAACAATTGAAGATGGGGACAATAGTCAATATGTCAATGCTTGACATATTTCTTGTTTTCTTTCACAAATTGTTACACACCACACACACACACAACACACACACCATAATATATATTATATATTATATTAATATATATATATATATATATATAATATCGCTTAATTCTTATTGGATTGTACGGGCTAAACTCTTTGGTACATCTTGCATTAAAACCCAACTTACACATTTGGTTATTTCCTTAAACTCCAACATATACCAATGGGCAGAACGACTCTAATCTGATAAATTATTATTATTTTCCCATTAAACTAACCCGAACCCTAAACCTAATCCTAAACACTAACCCTAAGTCTAAACCCTAACCCTAACCCTAACCCCGTCTTCTTTTTTCTGTAAGATCAATAAATAAATCAAATAATTTAGCAGTCAAGAGTGGTTCCCCTTTGTTATGTTGGAGTTCTAGGAAATAACCCAATTTTTTAAAGCTGGTTTTGTTACGACTAACAGAATTAAGGAGTAACACATAATTCTGTCAAACTTCATTCTGTTAGTTATGGCCTGGTGTCCCTCTTGTGGATCCTCATTTGACGTCGCAACGTCCAATGAAATGAAACAACGTTAAAAAGTACTCTCACTCCAATTGTATTAGTTTTGTTATATTTGCACCTAGGTAAATCCAATTGTCATCTGTGACGCCATTGGTCCGTTTTTGCTGGCGCCTGAGAAATAAATTGCTTTTTTCCATTTCTTTATTATTATTCTTTATTATACGTTTATTTTTTCTTTCTGTCTACACACAGAGCCAAATACAGTCCTCTTTTTTTTGCGTTTGTTTTCTCTACCTTTCATTTTTTTTATTGTCCTTAAACTTTTCTGTTGATTGACTTTCTTTCTTCTTTCTGTCTTTCTTTCTTTCTTTCTTTAATTTATTATATTTATTATTTATTTATTGCTTTTCTTTCTTGCTTTTTTTCTTTCTTTCTTTCCTTGTCTCAATTCTTTTTTGTCCTTTTAATTTCTTCTATGATTGACTTTCTTTTTCTTTCTTTCTTCTTTCTTTCTTCCTGCTCTTTTCTTTCTTGCTTTTTTGGATGCTTTTTTCTCTTTCTTTCTTTCTTCTCTTATTTGTCTCAATATTTTTTGACCTTTTAATTTTATGATTGACTTTCTTTCTTTCTCTTTCTCTTCTTTTTGATTTTTTCTTCTACTTTCTTTTCATTCTTTCTCTCTATTGTCCAATTTTTGCTGTCCTTTTAACTTTTCTATGATTGACTTTCTTTTCTTTCTTTCTTCTTTCTCTTTCTTTCCTGCTCTTCTTCTTTCTTGTTTTTTGGATGCCTTTCTTTCTTTCTTTCTTTCTTTCTTTCTTTCTATTGTTTCAATATTTTTTGAACCTTTTAATTTTTCTATATTGACTTTCTTTCTTTTCTCTTTCTCTTTCTTTCTTGATTCTTTCTTTCCATTACTTTCTTTAATTCTTTTGCTTCTATTGTCTTAATATTTGCTGTCCTTTAACTTTTCTATGATTGACTTTCTTTCTTTCTTTCTTTCTTTCTTCTTATTGTCTTTCAATATTTTTCGCCTTTTAACATTTCTATGAATTGACTTTTTCTTTTCTCTTTCTTTCTTGATTTCTTTCTTTCTTGATTTCTTTCTTTCTTACTTTCTTTCTTTCTTTCTTTCTTTCTTTCTTTCTTTATTCTTATTGTGTCAATATATATCTTGGCCTTTTACCTTTTCTATGATTGACTTTCTTTCTTTCTTTCTTTCTTTCTTTCTTTCTTTCTTTCTTTCTTTCTTTCTTTCTTTCTGTCTTTCTTTCTTTCTATTGTCTGTTCGTTTCACTTTCAGTTTCTTCTTTCTTTCAATTCTTTTACCCTTTCTCTTTAGCCTACTGTCTCTGTCTCTCTGTTATCTATATTCTCTCATACTGTCTTTCTTTCACTCCACTGTGTCATTAGTCTTTCTCTCATCCTCTTTCTGTCTTACTGTCCTTCTATCCCCCTCTCTCTTATATTGCTCTCCCAACTTTCTTTCTCTTGCTGTCTTTCCATCCCCTCTCCCCTCTCTTTCTCTCTCTCTCTCTCTTATCAACTGTCTTTCACCTTATCTCTTTCTCTTACTATATATCTCCCCCTCTCCCTAACTTTCTCTTCCTGTTTTTATCTCCCCCTCTCAATTATTGTCTTTCTCTAACTCCATCATTTTTTTTATTCTATTCTTTACATTTTTGTCTTCTTTCTTTAACTTTTCTGACAACTTTTTGAATAATTCTTAACCCTTCATTGTTTCATTCTCTCCACTGTTTTTTTTTTTCATCTTCTAGCAGAGCTACTAGGCGTAGCCCGGGATTCAAAAAGTTAAAAATAGATCTGTCATCTATATCTATATTGAGATTAATAAATAATTATGTTTCTATAAAAAAAAAAGGAAAGTTGTCGGGGCGGCCTAAAGTCGGTATCAGCCAGTCAGTGAGGGAGTCTATCCCCTTTTCAATAGCGCTAGACCAAGGAGATTGTTTTTGGCGTCTGAGGTGGAGCACCACACCTACCATCAGCTCCTTACTTTACCGCACATATCCCTGTACTACTCATACGCTGAGTTAGCGAGGACCGGTATCGAACTAGGAACCTCGTGATTTCTAGCCGAACGCTCTACCGACTGAGCTAACCCGGTTTCTATATATTGGCTTATTAATCTTTTATTCTTTATATAGCCTTATTTTTAAGTCGTTTATTTTTTTTATTCTTCTTTGTAATTTTTTCATTTGTATCAGTACGGCCACTTTCCCCCATCACACAAATTCCCAGAGTAAGACAAAACAAGGCATGGTGGACACTGAAGGAGAGACAAGGGCAAATTCCAAGGCGACATTTTTACTGTGGACACATTTACACGAACACGCTAGTGTAGGCCGACCAGCAAAGACTAACATCAATCTGTTTACGATTTTAGTAGCCATCCTTTAGGCTTCAAGCAAGAGCGCTGGTCCAGCGGAGATCCTTACTGTTAAACAGAACGCGATC
>CM042146.1:59008254-59015754 GCA_023376005.1 Doryteuthis pealeii | reverse complement strand
TCTTGTAGACATATATTGTTAATTATATTATAATAATAATAATGACAATAATAATAATAAAACTAATAATAACAACAACAACAATAATAAACACAACCTATATAAATGGTAAATGGAATATCCCATTGTTGTACGGTTAAAAATACCTTGAAGATGGCCCACGATAGGGTAGAAAGTACTCGGTCTATGACATATGGCGAATACATCAGCCAATTCTCGCCAGATATTAAAGCAATAATCCGGCAATATGAAAAAACAAAGGATAAGACTTGCAGACAGAAAATGGCTGCATCATTTAACAATATTATATATATATATATATATATATATATATATATATATATATATATATATATATATATATAAAATTGTAAAGCCTACTGGTTTAGAGACTATCTACTTAGCTTTCTCCTAATAAATCATCAGAATAATCTCTTTCTCTTTTTTTCTATTTTCTTTTTCTTTTGGCCAGTATGGTACAGCCGGTTAATTAATTTCAGATGGTCTATATGTTTTGGTCCTCGCTTTTTTAAAGATTTCTTTTTTATATCCAGACATTGATTTGTATTCGATAATGACAAATTACAATGCTGGGAGTTTTTGTACATCGTCAGAGTTTTAAAATAAAGAAATTAAAAAATAGTATATATATATATATATATATATATATATATATATATATATATATATATATATATATATATAAAAAATAGTAAAACTAGCAAAATTATTACAGAGCTCAGTGTTTTTTTTTTTTAATACAGTTCACTATATTACAATAATAAAGTTATTTTAAGACCAAAATTATGATGCAGAGATATACGCAATCTATATTCAGGTGAGTATCTCTTAAATATGTATGTTGGGGTGAAAATACTTACTTGAAGATGAATTTAGTGGAACTCTAAGGCTATAGTATATTTTTATGTTAAGATATATATATATATATATATATATATATATATATATATATATATATATATATATATATATTACAGTGATCTTTTAATACACTGAGCAAACATATATATTTACTTCGGGATTTTATCAAAAAACGATTTCAAAGTGCTCAATATACGTTTTAAAACCGAATGGCTTAAAATTTCCGACTGCAGTTTCTCACCGTAGGGAATATGTTTTGATTTGAAAGATTCGTGCTACGTCGAGAAACTGCAGTCGGAAATTTTTAGCCATTAATATATATATATATATATATGTGTGTGTGTGTGTGTGTGTGTGTGTGTGTGTGTGTGTGTGCGCGCGTGGGCGCGTGTGTGTGTGTGTATGTGAAGGGAATGACTTACCGGTAAAAATATTGGGTTGGTCTCAATATTTGGTTGGTACAAGTGTTACTCGGATAAGCCAACGTTATAACAAATATAAAGTGCTCAATACGTAAGTAGAGAGGATTTAGTATGAACTCCCGCAGTTAACTGTAATTAATCAATATCTTGATTAATTCAGTGGATTTTACGCTGAAGATCCCTATTGTAAAGCTCGAGTAGGTTATTTCTGTACACACTATAATACTATATATATATATATATATATATATATATATATATATATATATATATAAGCAATCAGCATATACAACATCTGATTGTCATCATCATCATCATTATTATTCTTTTTGAGTTTTCACATCAGTGTTAGCTGATGGTCTTTCACTGGAGTCTGGGTGACAGCAAGTCTCCTCAGGTCTCCAGGGCTCTTCTGAGTATTTTGACAGATTGCAGCAGTGCAGTGTTCTGAATGGCTTCAATTCTTCCTCTGATTTCTAAACTTTCCAAACCCTTTTCCAATCCTTTTGGGACCGTTCCAAGTGCACCAACTACAATTATTATTATTATTATTATTATTATTATTATTATTATTATTATTATTTTACGCGCAACATGTGTTTCGTCTGTTAAAAATCCTTTCAAATATTTATATCACTCTTGGTTGGACACACACACGCACACACACACACAAACACACACACACACACACACACACACACACACACACATATATATATATATATATATATATATATATATATATATTTGTGTGTGTGTGTGATTTGTATAACACTGTGTATATGTATAAGAATATTCAATATATGAAAATTCAGTATATAATTGTATGTGTCTAATAGTAGATCTGTGTGTGCATATATATATATATATATATATATATGTGTGTGTGTGTGTGTGTGTCTGTGTGTGTGTGTGTGTGTGTGTGTATGTATGTGTGTGTGTGTATTTGCTGTTTCAACCTCCAAAGTACACCAATACAAATATCGAAAGAAAATGACTAAGAGAAATACAAATTCGACATGTGTTATGCTGTATTTTTAAGTACTGTATGTATATACTATATATATGGTGTAGATTTATTTATACCATATATACATATTTTTTACAGTTTGTATTATGATCATAACTACTGATATTTACTATATTAGTTTCCTGGGTCAAACATAATCCCATCCCATATACGGACTTTGACGGACCCTCACCCCTGTTGATGAGTGATTCATCAGTAAATGTAAAATGGATAATATCATAGAATTCATATAAATTCTCATTAATATGGATATTATTATCGTAAAATATACATAGATACATATATAAAGGCCAGTTGTATGAATCTGTAAGTCCGGAGGAATTTTCGAAAATAAAACAATTAACGACAAAGTAAATATATATACATACATTAAATATCACCAGGGCTTGGTTTTTGAGCAAACATAATGAAGATTTGTTTTAAATTCATAAGACAATAAAATTATAAATCAAGAACTATAATTATTTATTAAACACGGTTTTGTTAAAACCGGTACGCAAATTATTCACGCCCTATGCTATATAAAACTTTATTTCTTAATGATATATAATACACATTGAAAGACTTTAAACACATCAGTAAAATAGATTGTTTTGAGGCAAATCTATTTCAGTTAGACCTTAATAGAGACATCGATCTATTTATCTTCTAGGCATATATAAAGGACAGTCATGTGAATCTGTATGTCCAGAGGAAACTTCGAAAATAAAACAATTAACGACAAAGTAAATATATATATATACCAGGGCTTGGTTTTTGAGCTAAAATAATGAAGATTTGATTTCAATTCATGAAGATGTCTAAAAAAATATAAATTTTAAATGATAACAACATGGAATTTTTTCCAATTAATATTGTAGACATAAATTTCTATTTCCGAGTGACTGGATCAACGCAAGTTCTTTTTTACGTAGAGATTTTAATGGGGAATCCAACGGGGATCCAACTCACAATTCAGTAATAATGGATCTGCGAAACTAACTTTTAAAAAATCTGCCCTCTACCAAGGCGACTCCGAGTAGCCACTTCTAGTCTTATGATAATGGAGATTCGGTGGATGTCCGTAACCGAAATTATATCACGGCTTATGTCACAATACATTCAGGAATTGCGTAGGTTTTTCAATGAATATTTGATTTATAATTAAAATTATTAATACATAGAATAAATTTCATTTAAAAACGAGTTCTCTATAAAAGTCTCAGATTTTACTCAAAACAGTCCATGTTATTAGTGCGTCTAGAATCCTGCAATGTGTTTTATATATCACAAAGAAATAAAGGTTTACATAATATTTGGTGTGATTAATTTGCATACTGCTTTTAACAAAACCGGGTTTAATAAATAATTACTTGGTGTTATTGATCGCTAAAATCATTGTTTTATTCTCCAACGTATTAAACTCAATCCTATGAATTATTTTATATAGAAACCAATTAAAATATAATTAAAATAAGTGTAATCATCTTATATGCATTCTTATTTAATTTCGTTAGTCTTTGTAATTATATATATTTTATTGCATTAAAAATGAAATACTTACGCCCGGATGGTGCATATTCTTGCTAGTTAATTTCACAAAAATGAAGTATTTATGAGATTTTAATATATATCTTAAGTGTCCTCAAACAAGGATCTTGGGTTATAATGAGTTAATATTTAAAATTAACCTCTTCCCTGATTATCCCGAGTATTAACGTGATAAGCATTCTGAATATTTTTTATTATCCTGAGTATTTGCGTTTTATGTATGTAGATCCGGCCCAGCCGGGGTCCAGTGACTTTGGCCTTGGATCCTACAAGCTAACCTCGTTGATCCCACGGGGCCATCCACCAGTCAACACCTGCCCCTTGATTTAAAGGAGCAGGACTGGGTTTATTATCCAGTGCCTGAGGCGCCACCCTTGAGAGGAAATGCCGACGGGATCAATGCATTTTTGCACCCGCTTCACATGAGTCTCGGCTTGTGGGTGGTCCCACATTAATAGGATCTTGTGCCTAAGTTTTGATTTGGTTTATTTATTCAATGGCATATAAATTCGTATGGGTAAATCTGTGTGCTATCATAGTTTTGGTTGGCTCGATGTCATCGATACCTTTCGGTGGCTGTTTTGTTAACCGATCAATAGACGCCAGACTTAGAGATGAAGAACAGTAGCTTCCTAACTAACTAACTCATAAGTGACGTCCCCTGCGGAAGCCAGCACATGGTCAGACAAATGTGGGCCGGCCAGCAAGGACCTATATTGTCCAGCTCTGTGCGGATACTGGATGCTGCGCAGAAGACCTGCCTGGGTTAATGAATGATAGGGAAGGTTGGCGAAAGATTGTCATGGATATCCGTGTTAATTGCGTAATATGATGATGTTAATGATAATGGGTAATTTAATACCAATATTTAATTTTTTGTACAAATCATATATATATATATATACTATCATATATATATATATAATATAATATATATATATTGGGAGATTATATGCTTAATTAAAGTCATACCTAGTTGTTAATTAATTAATTATAATTAAATGAATTAGGCGTGCATATCGGTTTTTAAATGTAAAGCGTAAACAAAAAAGAAAAGTGTTTACGATTTACATTTAAAAACCGATATGCACGCCTAATTCATTTAATTATAATTAATTAATTAACAAATTAGGTATGACTTTAATTAAGCACATAATCTCCCAAAAATTGTCGGTCTTCGCCATTTCAAACACATTTTTTGTTCACTTCATATATATATATATAATATATATGTATATTGTTCACTTATATATATATATATATATATATATATATATATATATATATATATATATATATATATATATATATATATGTGAGTGTGTAAGTACATGCGCGTATATGTGTGTGTGTGCATGCACATGTGTGTGTATATAGGCACATGTATAAGAGATATGCTGACGTGAAAACACTGAGATATATTTTAATCTTTTTATGGATAGTTATTTACTTATCTAAGCTTAGATGTGGCACAAGGCCAGAAATATGGGGCACCCAATGAGAATCGAACTCACCAACAACGGTCTGCAAATCTAGATTACTAACCATTACACCATGAAAGGTGTCCAAGTTATTTATTTAGCTTCACTTGGATGTGGCACAAGGCCGAATGTAACGGGCACCCAGTGAAACCCGAACTCACTAGTCGTGGTTTACCAGTCTACCTTGCTAATATTTTTATACCATTAGCAAAGGTTTATCTTTTTCGCGCCTTCTTCTTCTTCTTCTTCTTCTTCTTCTTCTTCTTCTTCTCTTCTTCTTCTTCTTCTTCTTCTTCTTCTTCTTCTTTCTTCTTCTTCTTCTTCTTCTTCTTCTCTTCTTTTTCTTCTTCTTCTTCTTCTTCTTCTTCTTCTTCTTCTTCTTCTTCTTCTTCTTCTTCTCTTTCTTCTTCTTCTTCTTCTTCTTCTTCTTCTTCTTCTTCTTCTTCTTCTCTTTCTTCTTCTTCTTCTTCTTCTTCTTCTTCTTCTTCTTCTCTCTTCTTCTCTTCTTCTCTCTGCACCTCTTCTTCTTCTTCTTCTTCTTTCTCTGCACTTCTTCTTCTTCTTCTTCTTCTTCTTCTTCTTCTTCTTCTTCTTCTCTGCATCTTCTTCTTCTTCTTCTTCTTCTTCTTCTTCTTCTTCTTTTCTTCTTCTTCTTCTTCTTCTTCTTCTTCTTCTTCTTCTTCTTCTTCTTCTTCTTCTTCTTCTTTCTCTGCACCTCTTCTTCTTCTTTTCTTCTTCTTCTTCTTCTTCTTCTTCTTCTCTTCTTCTTCTTCTTCTTCTTCTTCTTCTTCTCTGCACTTCTTCTTCTTCTTCTTCTTCTTCTTCTTCTTCTTCTTCTTCTTCTTCTTCTTCTTCTCTTTCTTCTTCTTCTTCTTCTTCTTCTTCTTCTTCTTCTTCTCTTCTTTCTCTGCACTTCTTCTTCTTCTTCTTCTTCTTCTTCTTCTTCTTCTTCTTCTTCTTCTTCTTCTTCTTCTTCTTCTTCTTCTTCTTTTCTTCTTCTTCTTCTTCTTCTTCTTCTCTTCTTCTTCTTCTTCTTCTCTTCTCTCTCTCTTCTTCTTCTTCTTCTTCTCTCTTCTTCTTCTTTCTTCTTCTTTCTCTGCACCTCTTCTTCTTCTTCTTCTTCTTCTTCTTCTTCTCTGCACCTCTCTTCTTCTTCTTCTTCTTCTTCTTCTTCTTCTTCTTCTTCTTCTTCTTCTCTGCACCTCTTCTTCTTCTTCTTCTTCTTCTTCTTCTTCTTCTTGTCCTTGTTGTTATTAATACGTCTTTCTTTCTATCTTATTTTTTTATTTCTCATTTGCACCTTTATTGTTTATTTCCTTATTATTCCTACTTTTCCCCTCTTCTCCAAAGTCAACCCTTTTCGTTTCTTTCATATTTCTGTTTCATATATTTCCCTCGATTTCTCTCTCATTTTTATATCGAATGTATTGATATTTTTTTTTTTTCTTTTTCTTTTTCTTTTTCTTTTTCCCTCCCTTTCCTTCTACTTTTTTGTACATGTTATAAAAATTCCATTTCCTTTCCAACCTCCGTTTGGTTATTTCTCATTTAGTAACCTTACATCAAAAATCCACGGGATAAGAATGAGACCGTCCACTTCCCCCAAGATTAAATGCAAAAATGTAAATCCTGATTATCTGATATTACTTATCCACAAAACTTTTATTTTTTGTGAGTGTCGTCAGGTCAGTTAAATAATGGGCCAATATAATTAGAGCCTCGCACAAAAAATTTAAGCGAGGCTAATATTTTTTTTAAGGCTATAATTATATTATTCACTTCCGCGATTGTCCTTAATTAATGTTATTTTGATTTATTCATTAAGATTAACCCCGATGATACATTTTTGGTGAACCTTGAGTAGGTTATCTATCTATACCTTTCTACTAAATCCGCTCTACTAACGTATTAAGCACTTTTATATTATTTATAACTCCGACTTATTGGGCTAATAATTGTATCGACAGTCAAATTTGCCATTAACTCGATATTCTATTCCCCATAAAGTCATCTACTTCATCATATAATATATATATATATATATATATATATATATATTTCGAAAGAAAATTAACGGCTAAAAAACACCAAATCCGTTCACTTCGTTTAATTACCTTTTTGCCCTCATATACAACATTTCAATTTTTTTTCTCCA
>CM042146.1:58973254-59003254 GCA_023376005.1 Doryteuthis pealeii | reverse complement strand
AAATGCTAATTCGAACCAGTGTTGTCTGGGAAATGGCAAGACTGTTGCGACGGTGATAACAGTACAAAACCAAAAGAACACGAAAAAAGTGTGTGGTGTGGGGGGGGAAACAAGACGAAAAAACAAAAAGACAAAAGAAAAGTATTGAATTTTTTAAATGAGGTTTTTATTAGATGGTTTTTTCTATTTATGTATTTGCATTATGAATACTAGGAAATATATGTACCCTCCGGGCGCAAGTATTCAAGTTTGAATGTAATAAGATATTATATTAAATTAAAAAGGCTAATGGAACTAAAGAAGAATGCAGATAGAGGGATTTTAAACAGAGGTTGGTATGATCGAAAAATAGAACAACTGAAACTTACTCTTCCATCAAACCTGTCTTTCATTGCTAAATTTTTCCTAATTTAACTATTTAGTAAAATTAGGAAGTAATAAATAAGACTACAGTTATTTCTTCTTGTTAATAGATTTCTTTTAAGATTTATCCCCGAGATTTTTGCTCATATTCATTAAAATAAAACCAAACAATCAAAAATCAATAATACCAAGCACATATTTATTAGAATAAATTTTTAAGATCAATATACAAATGAATGCATACCCATTAACACTGTAAACCGCTATTTTTGTTTTATATATAAATACAATCGCATGTTATTAGTATGTAGATAAGACCAACAGTATTAATAATGTAAAACAATTTTAATGATAATTGAGGTTTAAATCAAAAGAATATCATGGAGAATGGGATGTAAATAACTAAGGAAATTGAGAGTTGTGTAGTAATATAGTCTCGGTTACAAACACACAAACTTTATTATAATAAGATGTTTACTTCAGGGGCATTTTAAATAAAGAATAATAATGTTCTGTGTTTATCTATATATTAGTTTACTTGTTCTTAATGTTACATAATTATTAGATTCTTAATATTTATGTACAGTAGTGTAGAAATCAAAATGGCTGTTATAAGTTGCAGCCCACGGCCTTGAAGGATTTGAATGACAAAGCTTGACCTGTCCTGATCCTTCCTTCCGGTGGATACCGTGAGAATCGGTGGAGACGACCCTCTTCCGGTTTTGATTAGAGATAGATTTTAGTCAGTCGGCCAGAAACCACGACGGTGGTGAGTCGTGTATTGCACGCTCCGACTCGATCTGCGCAGGTAGTCTGGTGGGGGTTTCGAAATAAATATGATCTAAGTTAAATCGAAGTCTTGTGTTATTATCTAAAAACTACCAATGACACAGGGCTTCTGATGAAGAGAAATCCCCAATGGCAGACCAGACACGAAGTCCCCAAGAAAAGTCCAGACGCTAGAAGAGATGTTAGAAGAAGACGTAAGATAGAAAAGACGTCAGAAGAAGAATAGAAGAATAGAAGTAAGTAACTAAAGAATGGGTATACAACACTAAACCGTCCGTCCATTATCATCCTGCAACACCCTCTGGTTAAAAATGAGATCGTCCAAATCACCAAAGATGAAATGAATATGTGTAAATACTGAGTATCTGCTGTTGCTTATCCGCAGAATTATTATTTTTTATGAGTGTAATCAACTCAGCTAAATTATTTGAAAGAAAGAAAGAAAGGGAAGAAAAGAGCCTGCGACACAGAAAAAGTATGATAAGAAAGAGAGAAAAAAGAAAGTTTGGGAAAGATAGAGAGAGGGGTGAGAGCGCTATTCTCTTTCAATCGAACATAATGAAAAGAAGGAGGAAATAATGTGAGAGAGAGTTAAATCAAGATTATTAGACCTTTTTTAAGTATAGTAATCTTAATATATATATATATATATATATATATATATATATATATATATATATATAATCAATAGTAATGGTATTATGGATTATTCAAACTCATAACATTAATTTTCATACTTATGCAATCTTCAGATGAGTCAAATGGTTGAGATTTTAAATACCAGTAGTTTTTTAGCTTTTTTATAAACGTGAAGCGTTTTCACGCGATGGGATGATATAATGCTAAAATTTGTTTTTATTTAAAACTGTAGCTTGTTTAACGTTTATGTGACGTGGATCCACGTCACACACACACACACACACACACATACACACACACACATATATATATATATATATGTGTGAGTGTGTGTGACGTGGATCCACCTCACACACACACACACACACACACACACACACACACACACACACACACATATATATATATATATATATATATATATATATATATATACACATGTTTTGATAAACTCTACTGACAATTCTTGTCGGACGAGTTTTTGTTCCATCCTTTCTAACCGTCTGGCCATCTTTTTCATTTCTGGGTGGAATTGTTATAGCAATAAAACTAACGTTCTTTACGAGTGATTTCTGAACATCTTTGTGCCATCATCAGGTGTGAAACTGGTAGAACCAGAAATTTGAAAAATTGCCAGACAGTTAGAAAGGATCGAACAAAAACTCGTCCGACAAAAATTGTCAGTAGAGTTTAACAAAACATGTTTAAAAGATAAATGCTACCATAATATACTTATATATATATATATATATATATATATATATATATATATATATATATATATATATATATATATATAATCCAAAAGTCAGAGAAGAAATCTTCCTTACGACACAAGAGTTTTATTTAAAAAACCGGTCGCAGTTTGAGAGCTCAATGTGTGCTCTTAATGTTAGAGTCACAGAGCAAATATATAAGTAAAGAAATAACAAAAGACTTAGAGATTTAGCGTTATAGTCTATTTCAGGGAGCTTAGACAAAGTGTCTAACTCTCCCGACTCATCAGATGCGAATGGTGAATTCTTTATTACTTTAAAGGCATTTGAAAACAGATATTTATTTTTTTATTTTTTTCAAATTTTCAAATTTTATAGTCCTGTGATATGAATTCCAAACGAAAACCTTGATGTGGCAAAAAAATTTTAAAAAATGTTGTTGCAGTTTCAAATATGAGCACTTCGGCCACAAATATCTCGGTCAACAATCTATGTATCTCTTAATGTATCTCTTAGTGTAATGCATTTAAAGTAATAAAGAATTCATCATTCGCATCTGATGAGTCGGGAGAGTTAGACACTTTGTCTAAGCTCCCTGAAATAGACTATAACGCTAAATCTCTAAGTCTTTTTGTTATTTCTTTACTTATATATATATATATATATATATATATATATATATATATATATACGTTTATGTAAGATTAATACGGCTTGTAACAAACCCTCTCATGACATGAGATTTCAACATACGTTCGTGTTTTAAAAGCGAACTACTTGAGTTCCTCACTAATTTCCATTGTTCATTATTCTTTTTTCTTTTCCTTTTTTTTTTCAAAATCGAGTCACGTGGTCTTAGTCTGGTTGGCATATGTCATTATTGAGAGGTCTCAGTAGCGATGAACACGAATAACAATAAAGATATACTGCTTCTGAAAAGTGAGTGAATGAGGGAGGGAGTTAGGAAGGGATTTGGTGAGTGGGAGCGAGAGGTGGTATTGCTTGATAAGCCCGTCACAAAAATTTATCAATAAACAAATATAATTAGTTGTAAAAATGACACTCCTTAATCATTTAACTTTGGCTGCAAGTTGTCGACTTTTTGCCTATCTGGACATCAAGTGGACATTGTGATGTTTATATAATTTGATTATGAGCCTGTTTGCACATAGATATGCGTTCGTTGTTTGTTCAGCTCAAATCTAGTTTCCCTCAACAATTTTTATTTTTATTTTTATTTTTTTGTTATCTATAACCCTTTATCATCTAGACCAGCAAAAATAAATAAATAAACAAAATCGCCATCCGGTGGTGTAAAATTAACTTTTGGAAAATATTGCCTAAGTGAGGTGGAATAAAAATTCAATATCATAAGTAAGTAAAGTTATTAAATTCATCAAAGGAAAAAAAAAAAAAAAAAAAAAATTCGAAATTAAACTTAGTTATGTTCCCCTCAAATAAAATGTTGCATACATCTCATTATTATTAAATAAATAACTGTTTTGAATATTTCAGTCATAGATTTTACTCAAAATTATAGCGATGTATTGATTTCTAACAAGAGAAAATAAAAAAAGAACTTTTATATATGAAAAAAAACCTAAAATCGGTGAAGTTGCCTATTATCGGTATCAGCCAATGACCGAGTGAGTCTATCCCCTTTTTACTAGCGCTAGACCTAGGAGATTGTTTATACGTCTGAGCGCTACACCTACCATTAGCTCTTTACTTTGCCGCACAAATCCCTGCGCTACTCATACGCTGATTTGGCGAGGGTTGGTTTCGAACTAAGAACCTTGTGGTTTCTAGCCGAACGCTCGACTCTTTGAGCTAACTCGGCCCTTAAAAAACGTTAAGTCGGTGAAGTAGCCTATTGTCGGTAGCGAGGGAGTCTATCCCCTTTCCACTAGACCAGGGATATTGTTTTTTAAGGAGTGCAACAACAAACACTGGCTCCCCACTTTACCAAGCTGTTCTACTTATGCACCGAATTGTCGAGGGTTGATATCGAAACCGGAACCTGGTGGTTCTGAGACGGATGCTCTATCGACTGAGCTACATTAAAAAAATGCTTCAAGTATTTATACTTAATTTACATTTATTTTCTTCCTGTTCTTATAGTTTCTGTGTGTATTTTACCAAACCTCTGTAAAGTTTTTAAGTGCCCTCCTTGGCCAGTTGAAAAGGGCTTAAAGAAAGTCCTATGTTATGGAATCCTTTGGTAATCCTTTGGTAAGCGTATAAGTCATATCCTGCGTATTGGTAAAGGTCCAGTGATTTAATCCTATGTCCGTCGTTCATGAATGTTACAGTAATTATGACCAGTAGGGTCGGTTAAGTATTGTATCAGCCTCAGAGTACTGCCAGTGATTGTCCAATGAATAGGTCACATGATCTCGCCTAGTCTATAAGTAGGAGCGGGGATCTATCACACACCTTATATATTGAAAAAATCTCAACAACCAGAAGCAGAATGCGAAACAATTTGTTAACTCTTGGCATACTTTAAGCAACTCAAAGCGGCTCTCCCACCACTGCGATTCTACCGTAAACACTGATGGTTGGTTCTTTCTAATTGAACAGAAGGACCCAGATTACAATAATAATAATATGACTTTGAGATAAAGACGGATTACCCTATCCCAGCCAGGAGACCACACCTAGTGTTGATTAACAAAAAAAAGAGAACGTGTCAACTGGTGGACATTGTGGTCCCAGCAGATCATAAGGTGAAGCTGAAGGAAAATGAAAAGATGGATGAATATCTGGACCTTGCCAGAGAATTGAAAAAGCTGTGGAACATGAGAGCGAAAATGATGCCAATTGTAATTGATGCACTTGGAATGGTCCCAATAAACTTGGAAAAAAGACTGGAGGATCTGGAAATCAGAGGAAGAATTGAAACCATCCAGACTACTGCACTACTGCAATATGCTAGAATACTCAGAAGAGCCCTGGAGACCTGAGGAGACTTGTAGTCACTCAGCCTCCAGTGAAATACCATCAGCTAACGCTGATGTGAAAAATTCAAAAAAAAAAAAAAAAGGAAAAATAATAATAATAATAATAATAATAATAATAATAATAATAATAATGAATAGATTTTAACTTTGAGAGTTCAAAGATACTAAGAAAATCTGGTAGAGCCAGAGTAAGAACATTGTTGCCATAGAAGGTTAAAATTTCCTTTCTAAACTTCTATTCTACCCATAGCTAGCGGGGGGATAGTTGGATTTATGCCTTTCCAAAGGACATTACTGCTATATGAAATGCAAACAGCCTCGTCCAGTTTTGAAATTTATGTCAACGTTTCCATTTCCATTTATTGTGACCCCTGTACTTGTTTCTGTGTGTATTTCTGCAACGCCAAGACGTTTCACAAGGTCAATTATTAAGCGGAGTCTAACTAAGTTTCCTTTTAGACCGTTGTCATACCAAGGTTAAAGAGTCTAGTCTACCCAACTATTTTACACATAGCTGGAGGATAAATAGTTAGATTCATACCTTTCTCAAGAGTATTTGCGCAATGTGAAATGCAGACAGCCTCGCCCAGGATTTGAAGTCTGGTCGCCGTCTTTATTTGCATTTATTTTGCTAAGTTTACTTGGATTTTCTGTATGTATTTACTCAACCGAACAGGATTCGACTCAAGGTTAATTCTTAGCCTGTGTTTAACTGAGCTGTTCTTTATCCTAGACCTTTGTCCTACCAGGGTTTAAGAGTCCAGTCTATCCTACTATTTTCTTTTTAGCTGGTAAGGGAATAGTTGGATTCATGCCTTTTCGAGGGATATCGGCACAATGTAAAATACAAATAGCTCTCCAAGAGTTCGACAAGACACGTGTATGAGTATAGATAAAAGGATATGAAAACAACACAATATGCTGTAAAAGTGAAAACATTTTATAACATATTCATAGCTAATATTGAAAAATATTTCGATTTTATAAAATTCATCTTCAGAGCTTGTTTATACTCCGGACTATCAAGAGCGGAGACGAAAGTTATATGAATTCAAAACGAAAAGCTTGATATTGCAAAAAAGTTATGTGGTAGTTTCAAATATGAACACTTCCGCCACACTTAACTCGGTCACAGAATCATGTATCTCTTGTTGTAACAGTTTTTGAAAAAAGAAGACATATTCCAAACTCGATGATAGACAAATTCTCTTTTTCAAACAGGATGAGTATTAACCCGTTGACGGTAGGCCTGCAACGGATTTTTAGAAAATAATTTTTATTTATGTAATAAATTTTGTAATTTTTTATTTTTCTATTTTTTATTTTTCTTATATATAAAGTAAAAAAAACGTGTATACACGTGTATATAATTGAGAGAGAGACAGACAGACAGACAGACAGAGACATATATTAGAGACTAGCAGCAGCTACCCGGTGTTGCCTGGGTAGAGGGGGATTTTTCAAAGTTAGTCCCGCAGATCCATTATTAATGAATCGTGAGTTGAATCCTCGTGGCGTGCCCCATTGAAATCCCTATGTAAAAAAAAATAGACCTTGCATTGATCCAGCTACTCTGAAAATAATGCTATTATCATTTAAATTTTATTTTTTAAATTATTTTCACGAATATAAATCAAATCTCAATTATGTTTACTCAAAAACCAAGCCCTGGGATATTTAACGTGTATATATATTACTTTGTCGATAATTGCTTTATTTTCAAAGTTTTCCCCGGACATAAACATACACACAACTGCCCTTTATATATAATATATATATATTATATATATATATATATATATATATATATATACATATTATATATAATATTATATAAAGACGCAAAAGCATATGCATGTCGTAAAAATTTTTTTTCTTAAAAAGAAAAGTAAGGTACCCTGGTTAGATTTAAAATCTAAAATGAAGTGATCTTTTTTCGTTCAATGCTCTTCAGAGAAGAAATACATTGATAGATGGTGTTATTGTGTTTTGTTTTTTTTTTTTTTTTTTTGTTGTAGACGATGAAATAGTCAGAGAGAAAACGAGAAAAGGATTTTTTTTCTCTCAATAGGACAAAGAATTCGTAAAACTAAGAAACTTACGAATCATAAGTGGGGGGAGGGTCGAGTGCCTCCGTTGGATAAGTTTAGGCTTGAGGTGCCGAATAGGAGTAACTGATGAGACTGCTTCTGAACGCACAGGAAAGGTTGGGTGCGAGAAATAAATAGGGACTCAAGAATCTGTAGTTGTAGCTCGCTGTTTGAACTGCAGAGGACCGAAAACATGGCTAGGTGGTAGGACCGAGCGCAAGTGGAGTTTCTTAATAAATGTTGTCCAATGGTGGACGGAGAATTTATGTCTGCTGCTGTGGGAAAGTCCACATTGTTCTGGCAATGTGGAACGTCCCACAGCAGTATAATAAAAAAAATCCTTTTCTCGTTTTCTCTCTGACTATTCCATCGTCTACAACAAAACAAAAAAAACAAAACAAAAACCAATACTATCAATGTATTTCTTCTCTGAAGAGCATTGAACGAAAAAAAGATCAATTCATTTTAGATTTTATATCTAACCAGGTACCTTACTTTTCTTTTTAAGAATTTTTATTTTTATTTTACAACATGCATATGCTTTTACGCGTCCTTTTTAAATTCAGTACTGCCAATAAACTATATATATATATATATTATATATATATATATATATATATATATATATAGACAGGGATGGTTGATCTTACTTCGTAACTTCTTACTGGTTCTCTGCTTACTGCTTACTTTGCTTGACGCTGACTTGTTGATTGATACCTGCTAACTGCTTCTTCTTCGTCGTCCGCAATGTTATCTAGTTGACTTCTATTTACTGTTAAGGGTTGATTTCCTTTTTTGTTTCTTTCTATTACCTTGGGCTTTTTTATTTAACAAACATAACAAGACCTTGTTTGTTCTTGATCAAGTTTTAATAGCCCATATTGATTATTCCGCCGCAAGTAGAGATGGATCCTGTCAGAGCCGACAATCATGTCCTCAATCACTGAAAACTGGCTCGCATCTGAATAACTCGGACCAAAACTATATCACGTGTTTGTCATAGCGCCCAAATCGCGCCCTTCTAAAGGGTCAAAGATTATTAACAGTCACCGGTAATTTTCCATGGAGACTACTTGATACTAAAGTTAACGGCAATTAATTTAAATATTTCTAAATTACAGTCTGTTGACAATTCATGAACTCTCATGAATTGTAATAGAAAAAACCTGAAGAAGGCTGGAGGGTACAACGGTCGAAATATTATGCAGATAACAATAAAGAGTAGGACAATAGTCAAACAATACACAAACAGCCTTGTCCATGATTAGAACTCTGGTCGCCGTGACCATTATTAAGAACGATAACCATTACACTACAAGCGACCCCAGAGTTTTTGTAGATATAAATGAACGATATCACTTTTGGATTATTCCTCGTATTGTTATGTTTTGCTAGGAATGGTATGCTAGTAGTTTTAATTGCCATGTTATCGTTGTTATTTATAGGTTATACAATTTCTTCTTTTGGTTTTGTTTTGATTCGGAAAATGAATATCCGGTTTTGACAAGCTTCGAGTAGCAATAAAATAAGCATCAATCCGATCGAATGATTTGAAACATTTATTACATACCTATGTTTTGTTGTCGTTGCTAAGCAATAATTGGGATTTACACTCCCGAGACATGACGAATACAAGACTCTATTTTATCACGATAGTAATTACTTGTACACAGGAATTCATAATAATTAGTTTGATTCTAAGTATTGATCCAACCCTTCCGCTCGAGCAGGACGTGACACTAAATCGATTTTCTTGTGAAGTCTGAGAGGTTTGAATTTTCTACTCCTAGACTGGTAGCCATACCAAGGTTAAAGAGCCCAGTCTGCCTTACGCTTTACCCCTAGCTCGAGGGAGAATAAGTGGGATCCTACCTTTGCCAAGGATTTGGACTCGGATCACCGTCTCCATTTCCATTTTTTTGTGTTTCCTGTACTATTAGATTTTTTGTGTATTTACCCAATCCCTCTGCACGAACAAGATAAGACACAAGGCCAATTTTAAGCGGAGTTTAACAGTATTTATTCTCCTAGGCCGTTACCATACCAAAGTTAAATGTTTACACATAACATTTATATAAACAGATACACATAGACCTGGAGTGGTAGGATTGGAAATTCCATAGTTAATTATCTCCCCTGCCGCTAGGGGGCGTATCGCCAACATACAATGTTGGCGCCAATACCAAAAAACCCACTTATCACGGAGCACCCACTGAGGCTAGTCGCGTAAATAGCGGTCCCTACACTTCATTCATCACTTAGCCCAAAAACAGGGCCAACTTATTCTACTGATCGTCGACTTGGACGGAGTCATTTTTCACAGCACACTTTTGAAGGCACAAAAGCACACTATCGAAGGCTGAAGACCAAATAGTCTACTTGAAAAGGGCCCATTCACCGTCATTTAAAGAACTGTTAACCCAGGCGAGAAGTTTCTAAAACACCATCCCCATTACGTATCACAGAACCGGTTACGAGGAAGAACGAGAAACGTCCGAAGAAAAGTACTATCAACATTTCCTACCAACGAACAGAATACCCCTGTTATCACCAGTACTCCAAGAACATTACTTAACTCAAATAAGTCTGGTAGCAAATACTAATAATATTTGCAACTAGTTCTTGTATTATTTGTCAATACATGTATTAAATTTCCATTGTGTGTTTGTCTTCTTTGTCCGACAATTTGCCTACAACTACGGAGAAATAAGAGCTCCTTCGAAACCCGTAAATACTCTTAGTAGTACCTGTTGGAGTTCCATCTTTGGTTCAAATAAATATGTTTATAACTTATAGGACAGTGTACAAAAAAAAAAACTCTAAAGAAACGACTTCATAAAAAGTATAAAAATAAACATACAATGAACCTGATTCCCTAACTTCTGGGCATAAAATAACCTTAGATCATGGATGGGCAAATGTTTTGGCAATAAGATCACTTTGAAAAAGCCATGATTAGCAGAGGGTTGCACCTTCTAAAACTGGTCATCTTCATTAGTTAATATTACACTTCTTTTAACGTGAAGTGTAAATTGCATTACAATAAAAAATGCAAAAAAAATATAGTGATACACAGAATAGGATTTATTAAATTTATTAGCACAAATATGAGCCCTCCAGGCACAAGTATTTAAATTTGAATATAATTAAATATTATATTGAATTAGAAAGCCTAATGAAATTAAATTATATCACAAAAATGATTACACTTATCTTTACTTTATTCTAATTGATCTAAATATAAAATGATACATGCGATTGTTTTTAATATGTTTGCGAGTAAAACAATAATATTAGAAATCACAACAATAATTATCTATTAAACACGGTTTTGTTAAAACCGGTACGCAATTATTCACGCCCTATGCTATGAAAACTTTATTTCTTAATGATATATAATACACATTGAAATACTTTAAACACATCTATAAAATAGACAGTTTTGAGGCAAATCTATTTAAATTAGACCTTAATGGAGACATCTATTTATTTTCTATACATATATAAAGGGCAATTGTGTGTATGTGTATGTCCGGAGGAAACTTCGAAAATAAAACAATTAACGACAAAGTAAATCTATATACCAGGACTTGGCTTTTGAGCAAAAATAATGAAGATTTGATTTAAATTTATGAAGACGTCTAAAAAAATAAAATTTAAATGATAACAACATGGAATTTTTTTCCATTTAATATTGTAGACATAAATTTCTATTTTCAGAGTGACTGGATCAACGCAAGGTTTCTTTTACGTAGGGATTTTAATGGGGAATCCAGCGGCGATCCAACTCCCAATTCAGTAATAATGGATCTACGAGACTAACTTTACCCCCCTATACCTAGGCGACGCGGGTAGCCACTTTTAGTTGTTAATGAATGAGATGCTAATTAAGATTAAATAATGATTATTAGATAACCATTGAGAATGATCATTCTATAACCATTGAGAATGATTATTCTGATGTTATTCAACAATACCCGACCGTGAAATTCCATTGCGTCCCATACTTCTAGCCTTGTGCCACATCTAGGCTAAGCTTAGTAAATAACTACCTATAGTATACCCGGCCAACGATGGGTAGGTATTCTAGCTCGTACATAACGATTAAAACGTACTTAATACAAATCGTACTGACGCTGGTAACCAATACCCGACCGTGAAATTTCACTGCGCCCCATATTTCTAGCCTTGTGCCATATCTGAGCTAATCTTAGTGAATAACTACTTATATCCTTACCTTGGAGGTGCGTGGTCTAATGGTTAGAGTCGTAGGAAATGGACTCGTCAACGCGAGTTCAATTCTTGGATGAAGCCGTTGGCATTTCACATGGCGCTAATACCCTTGGGAAAGGTATGAATCCAATTCTCCCTCCAGCTATTGATAAATAGCAGGACAGACTGAACTCTTTAACCATGGCTACGTAACCAGTCTAGGAGAAGGAAAACTCTGAATTCAAACCTGTTAAACTCCGCTTAAAAATTGACCTTGTGTCACATCCTGCTCGTGCGGAGGGGTTGGTAAATGTACATATCCTTCCCTCTACCCGGCCAACGACAGGTAGGTATTCTAGCTCGTACAAAACGATTAAAACGTACTTGATGAAACTCTTACTGAGGTCGTTCAACAATACTCGACCGTGAAATTTCTTTTTGCAGTTAGTTGGTTTCCCTGAATAGCCGTTGGTCAGTCTGGCGCGTATCTGATAGGCCTGATGGATGATCCTCATCGCCAAGTACTTATTACATACCGGAGGTTATAATGAAGGTCGATGTGCTTAATAAAATGAAGAGAAACCTGATATGTTAAAGGTCGCTAGAGTCAACTGCTCTGTTGAATGTTAGACTGTTAATGCACGCTCCAATGAACAACGTTTAAGGTTTAAGCCTTTTTTTCTTTTATATTTTATGATTTTATCTTCTTTTTTACTTACAGTTTTTTTTTTCTTTTCTTTCCGAACCCCATTCTTTCTTTCTTTCATTTCTGTCCTTAATTCTTTTTAATCATCCTTCTTCTTTCTTTTCATCTATTCTTCTTTCTTTCTTTCTTTCTTTCTTTCTTTCTTATTATTTACTCATCAACTGTCATTCTTTTATCTCTTTGAAAATGACAACCTTTCTGTTGATTTGTCTTTCTTCTTTCCTTCGTTCCTTCGTTCCTTCGTTTCTTTTTTCCTTCCTTCCTTCCTTCCTTCTTTCCTTCCTTAATTCATCATTTAAATTCTTTCTCTCTTTCTTTTTTCATTCTTTCTTTTTCTTTCTTCTTTCTTTTTCTTTCTTTGTTCATTCTTTTTCCTTCTTTCCTTATATTTCTTTCTTTCTTTTTTCTTTCTTTCTTTTCTTTCTTTCTTTCTTTTTCTTTCTTTCTTCATTCGTTTTTCCTTCTTTCTTTGTTTTTCTTGCTTTGTTTTTCTTTTCTTTTTTCTTTTTCTTTCTTTGTTTTTTCTTTCTTTTTCATTCTTTCGGTTTTTCTCTCCTTTTTTTTCTTAATTTCTTTCTTTCTTTTTTTCTTTCTTTCTTTCTTTCTTATTATTTACTCATCAACTGTCATTCTTTTATCTCTTTGAAAATGATTATCTTTCTGTTGCTTTGTCTCTCTTCCTTCCTTCCTTCCTTCCTTCCTTCCTTCTTCCTTCCTTCCTTCCTTAATTCATCAGTCTTTGTTCATATCTCTCTTTCCTTCTATATTTTTCCTCAATGTCTTTGTAGTTTTTCTCTTTGATTCTTTTAAAAATCTTTCTTTCTTTTACTTTCTTTCTTTCTTTCTTTTTTCCTTCTTTCTTTTTCTTTCTTCTTCTCTTCTTTCTTTCTTCATTCTTTTTTCCTTCTTTCTTTGTATTTCTTTCTTTCTTTTTCTTTCTTTCTTTTCTTTCTTTTTCTTTTTTACTTTCTTTTTCTTTTTTTCTTTTTTTCTTTTTCTTTCTTTCTTCATTCGTTTTTCCTTCTTTCTTTGTTTCTCTTTGTTTTTCTTTCTTTCTTTTTTCCTTCTTTTTCTTTTTCTTTCTTGCTTTTCTTTCTTTCATTCTTTCTGTTTTCTTTTCCTTCTTTCTTTCTTTTTTCTTTCTTCTTTCTTTCTTTCTTTTCTTTCTTTTTTCTTTCTTTCTTTTCTTTCTTTCTTTTTATTACTCTTGATTTTAGGGCTTTATGCATATACTTTCTTTCATTCTTCTTACTTTCTTTTTCTTTCTTTTCTTTCTTCTTTTTCTTTCTTTTTTCTTCTTCTTTCTTTCTTTCTTTTTTATTTCTTTAGGCTTTATGCATATACTTTCTTTCATTCTGTCTTACTTTCTTTCTTTCTTTCTTTCTTTCTTTTCTTTCTTTTTTTCTTTCTTTCTTTTCTTTCTTTCTTTTTTTATTATCTTGATTTTAGGGGCTTTATGCATATACTTTCTTTCATTCTGTCTTACTTTCTTTTTCTTTCTTTCTTTCTTCTTTTTCTTTCTTTTTTTCTTTCTTTCTTTTTCTTTTTCTTTTTTATTACTCTTGATTTTAGGGGCTTTATGCGTATACTTTCTTTCATTCTGTCTTACTTTCTTTTTCTTCTTTCTTTCTTTCCTTTTCTTTCTTTTTTCTTTTCTTTCTTTTCTTTCTTTTTTTTTATTACTCTTGATTTTAGGGGCTTTATGCATATACTTTCTTTCATTCTGTCTTACTTTCTTTTTCTTTCTTTCTTTCTTTCTTTTTCTTTCTTTTTTCTTTCTTTCTTTTTCTTTCTTTCTTTTTATTACTCTTGATTTTAGGGGCTTTATGCATATACTTTCTTTCATTCTGTCTTACTTTCTTTTTCTTTCTTTCTTCTTTCTTTTTTTCTTTTTTCTTTCTTTTCTTTTTCTTTCTTTCTTTTTTATTACTCTTGATTTTAGGGGCTTTATGCGTATACTTTCTTTCATTCTGTCTTACTTTCTTTTCTTTCTTTCTTTCTTTCTTTTTCTTTCTTTTTTCTTTCTTCTTTTTCTTCTTTCTTTTTTATTACTCTTGATTTTAGGGGCTTTATGCATATTACTTTCTTTTTCTGTCTTACTTTCTTTTTCTTTCTTTCTTTCTTTCTTTTCTTTCTTTTTTCTTTCTTTCTTTTTCTTTCTTTCTTTTTTATTACTCTGATTTTAGGGGCTTTATGCATATACTTTCTTTCATTCTGTCTACTTTTTTCTTTCTTTCTTCTTTCTTTTTCTTTCTTTTTCTTTCTTTCTTTTCTTTCTTTCTTTTTTATTACTCTTGATTTTAGGGGCTTTATGCATATACTTCTTTCATTCTGTCTTACTTTCTTTTCTTTCTTTCTTTCTTTCCTTTTCTTTCTTTTTTCTTTCTTTTTTTCTTTCTTTCTTTTTTATTACTCTTGATTTTAGGGCTTTATGCATATACTTTCTTTCATTCTGTCTTACTTTCTTTTTCTTTCTTTCTTTCTTTCTTTTCTTTCTTTTTTCTTTTTTCTTTTTTCTTTTCTTTCTTTTTTATTACTCTTGATTTTAGGGGCTTTATGGATATACTTTCTTTCATTCTGTCTTACTTTCTTTTTCTTTTCTTCTTTCTTTCCTTTTTCTTTCTTTTCTTCTCTTTTCTTTCTTTCTTTTTTATTACTCTTGATTTTTAGGGGCTTTATGCATATACTTTCTTTCATTCTGTCTTTTACTTTCTTTTTTCTTTCTTTCTTTCTTTCTTTTTTTCTTTTTCTTTCTTTCTTTTTCTTTCTTTCTTTTTTATTACTCTTGATTTTAGGGGCTTTATGCATATACTTCTTTCATTCTGCTTACTTTTCTTTTTCTTTCTTTCTTTCTTTCCTTTTCTTTCTTTTTTCTTTCTTCTTTTTTCTTTCTTTCTTTTTTATTACTCTTGATTTTAGGGGCTTTATGCATATACTTTCTTTCATTCTGTCTTACTTTCTTTTTCTTTCTTTCTTTCTTTCCTTTTTCTTTTTTCTTTCTTCTTTTTCTTTCTTTCTTTTTTTTTACTCTTGATTTTAGGGGCTTTATGCATATACTTTCTTTCATTCTGTCTTTCTTTCTTTTCTTAATTCTTGACATTTTATTCATATTCCTTTTTCTTTTCCTCAGAATTATCTAGATGGGGCATGATAATGTGTATTATTTGTATTATTCAGACTATTGTCGGCATCTCTATTGTTATCTACACAACGTTTAGGCTGATGTGCCCTCCGACCTTCTTCGGGTATTTCTTGTCGGATTTGAGAACTTTCTCGAACTTGTTAACCCCCCGTTCGAACTTCAGAACCTTCTTGTCTATCTCGGGAGCCTTCAAATCTGCTCCCTTTATTCAATCCACGAGGGTAGAATGTTCTCATTCCGTTGCTTTTTCTTTCTTTCTTTCTTTCTTTCTTTCTTCTTTCTTTCTTTTTTATTTCCCTCTTTCTTTCTGTCTTTCTTTCTTTTAATTTTTATTCCTTTTTCTTTTCCATCTTTTTCTTACTTTTTTTTTTTTTTAAATAATGTGTTTGTTTCATTCATTCTATTTTACTACCATACATACTTTTTTTCATTCCCCGCACTGTCGACGGTGCATAGAATACGCTTATTGTATCCTCTACAGATGATTAAAAAAATGGTTTGACCTGAATATGACACTAAACTGTATCTGCTGGTGAGGCTCTGGTTCTGTAAAAATGGGAATGTGGATTACAACTCCATGGCTATTACTTCCAGGTTCCATCTGGATCGGAGTAGTAACACCGGTGTTAACCTCCCATCTATTGCTCAAATTGATCGATTTGAAAATTATTTGTATTAGAAAGGAAATGTTGATACCATATAACTGTAGAATGACACCATATTGAATATGCATTTTCAAAATTTTAAAATATAAAAAAATTCCGGCTATGAACTAGAACGTTTCATCTATACCACTTTCGTCTTATAACGGTCCACTCACACCGTCTCTCCATCATACACACATCGCTCTTGATGAAAACCACTTCAATAAAGGGTCGAAACAGATTTCTGTCAGCGAATTTTAACATCATGTGTTTGTTTTTTCTAAATATTAATTTCATACTGTCGGATTCACTTCCATTCACTTTTTTCATTTATATATATATATATATATATATATATATATATATATATATATATATATATAGGGTGAGGCATAAGTAACGCCCTTTGTTTAATTAAATTAATTAATTAGATTAAACAAAGGGCGTTACTTATGCAACACCCTGTACATATATGTATGTGTGTGTGTATGTGTGTGTGAGTGCGAGTGAGTGAGTGCGTGCGTGCGTGTGTGCGTGTGTGAGCATATCTCTGTGTGTGTTTTCAGTGTCTTTTTGTCTGTGTTCTCAGTGACTTTGTGTGTGTGTGTTCACTGTCTGTGTTTATTTTCAGTGAGTGTTGGGTACGTGTTGGGGATGTTTTCAGTAAATGTGTATGCATGCGTGTGTGCGTTTAGAGTGTGTCTTTGTGTATGTGTGTGTTCAATCAGTGTGTAAGTGTTTTCTCTGTGTGTGTATGTGTGTGTGTGTGTGTGTGTGTGTCTTATCAAAATTATGTCCATGATATATATATATATATATATATATATATATTATATATATATATATAATTGTTGCGTATCTTTTTCCACCAGGATAATCTAGTGTCATGCACACACACACACACACACACACACACACTGTATTGGCAAACATTATACAGGTTCAGATATTCCCAATATATAGATATATATATGTGTGTGTGTTCGTGTGTGTGTGTGTGTGTAGGTAGTGATGTCGACGATGCAACGTTTCGGTCTGTTAGACCTTCTTCAGGACTTTAGGAATAGAGTTCTTGCTTCAGTGGTGAACATTTTCTTTTCAAGAAAAAGAAAATGTTCACCACTGAAGCAAGAACTCTATTACTAAAGTCCTGAAGAAGGTCTAACAGACCGAAACGTTGCATCGTTGACATCACTACCTACAATAAACATCGTATTTCTACAACATCCCGTGTTTGTCTACCTTTCTCCACATACTGTCGGATAATCTCCTCATATTTCTCCCATATATATATATATATATATATATATATATATATATTGTTAAATAATGCAGCCATTTTCTGTCTGCACGTTTTGTTCTTTTGTTTTTTTTCGTATTGCCGGATTATTTTGTAATATCTGGCGAAAATTGGCTGATGTGTTTGCCATATGTCATAGTACCAAGTAGACCAAAAATAATCCAGCAATACGAAAAAACAAAGGACAAAACTTGCAGACAGAAAATGGCTGCATTATTTAACAATATATGCCTCCAAGAAAAAAAATGCTGCCTAAATACACACACACACACACACACACACATATATATATATATATATATATATATATATAATATATGAGTAAGAAAAGGTGGAAAGAAAACATCACACAATGCTGTTAAAGAAGAAAACAATTTATAATATAATCATAGCTGATACTGATCAATATTTCGATTTTACAAAAATCATCATCAAAGCTCATTGACTCCTGTAGTTGTTTGGGTCGGAGAGGAAAGTCAAAACAGTTTACAAAACAAAAAACCTTGATACTGCAAAAAAGGAACGAAAGACGTTACAATATTCACCAACGTGGGCATTCGCGCCATATATATGTCGGTCATGTCTCATATGTATACCTTTTGTCATCCAAATGTAGCGGATTTTTGAGATGTTGGCAACAAGACGAAACAATTTAAACGGAAGGGGATGGGTATTAAGAAATGTGACGGTTGGAATATATATATATATATATATATATATATATATATATATAAAGATAATCTACTGAGTCAGACGAACCTACTATTAGTTTCGCAATAAAGCTCTTCAGGGCTAAAAATCTGACTTAGATTTTAGCCCTGAAGAGCTTTATTGCGAAACTAATAGTAGGTTCGTCTGACTCAGTAGATTATCTTTATTACTTGGCTCTACTTAGGTATCGAGCACTTTTTACAAATTAGCTTCTCCTAGCGGTTATATGAATATAATATATATCTTATATACATATATATACATATAAATTGTTTTTTCTCTTGGCCAAATACTATACCAATAGATTATTTTTTGTTGGTACGAATATCTTGGTCTTTCTTTTTTTCAAAAATTTTTCTTCCTGGTTGATGTTTGGTAGTATATTTTTACAATCAAACTCTCTGTCGGGTTTTTTCTCTCCGCAAGGATCTACCAACACGCTTGGTATATTTAATATTATATATATATATATATATATATATATATATATATATTATAACCAACCAACCAACCAACCAACCAACCAATTCAAACTATTTCCATTTTATAGATGACGAAGTGATAAAAAAGCAATAGATAATTGAATGAAATAAAAGAAATACTTCTCTAAACTTAATAACTGGGTTTGAAATCTGCTGTTGATTCTGACATCAATCAGCAGTCCACTCTATGTTGAAACCTTCCAAAGAAATAGACAACTACAAAAAGAAGATACCCGCCTCTTTACCCGAGTACTAAGTAACCCAAAACATAAGTTCATATGATATATTTCGTTTATTTAGGCAGAGGGGTAGAGACATATTAATATTTCTACCTTCCTCCCTCCCCCACTTTTTTGTGTTATGGCTCGCTCGGCCTGGGCTTAAGTTTGAACTCGGAACCCTGTTATTCTCGGTTCACTGGCTACTTGATTTGTTTTTTCCCAGTTGCCGACAAATTGACCATCAAGTTGAACAAGTCACGACAAATGTCGCCTATCCAGGTAATAAAAGATCTTAAGGGTCTCATTTATGTGGAAAGAAAAAAATAGGTGAAAAAAAAAAATTGGAAGAATAAAGGGGGAAAAGGGTTAAAGAAAATAAAGGGAAATAAAAGTGAAATAAAAACGAAGAAAAAAAAAGAACGAAAAAAACTTAGTTAAAGCAAAAAGGGAAAAGAAAGGAAAAGACTATTTAGCCGGTTTTGGTAAAATAGACAAATCTACTTTTATGCTTATTTTACCGGCCCTGTAAATATTGTTAAAAATAGTGAAAAAAAAAAAGATAAAATAAGTAAAAGCAAAAAGAGAAAAAAGGGATATTATTCAAACGGAGAAGAGGAAACATGTAAACAAACAACACAGACAGATACTTTTACTCCGGGTCAAACTGGACCTTGGGGTAATACGATTCCCTAAAGTCTAGGCACAAAATAACCATGGCGAGTTGACTTACCGTTAAAATCATTCAATCTATTTTATCAAATATCAAACGTATACAAAATAAAAAAAATTATAAAGTAGAAATAGAAACGAGTGACATATTGAATTAAATGGCCAAAGCCTTTTCTTTAACAACTTTTTCTTTGCTCAGTGATATTGAACATCCAGCTTTTAATTTGTACCTGAACAACTCTAACATTTCGCTGTAGAAAGAAAGTTTCAACTTAGAAACATCCTAATACCAACTTACCTGGTAATCAATCTACGGATATATATATATATATATAATATAATATATACTTATGGATCAGCAAAACTGTTATTTTTCCGAAAGAGAAAAGAGAGAAAAAGAAAAATTTTGCTGATCAATAATGTCGTTATTTTTCAAAATCTTATACAAGTTCAGCTGTATCAAAAATGTTTATATATATATATATATATATATATATATATATATATATATATATATATATATATATGAGGTAAAATAAGGAATGAAAGAACAAAACTCAGACAAAAATGTGTGGTATATTTCGCTGGAAAAAAATAATAGGTTCCAGCGGAATATACTACATATTTTTGTCTGAGTTTTGTTCTTTCATTCCTTATTTTACCTCATTCTGTCGGATCCCATTTTCTCTATATATATATATATATATATATATACAGACACATACACACACACAGACACACACACACACACATATATATATGTGTGTGTGTGGTGTGTGTGTGTGTGTGTCTCTCTCTCTCTCTCTCTCTCTCTCTCTCTCTCTCTCTCTCTCTCTCTCTCTCTGACATATGTGTGTCTGTCTGTTAATACCGATTGGTTTCGGCCTTCGGCTATCACCAGAAAGTATTTTTAACAAGACTGTTTACATTTCAAGACTGAAAGGCTATTGAATGCCAGAGGATTGGCTTCACGTGTGACAAAAACTATTATTTAAAAACCTGACGATTTTTCATCAGAGCACGCGATTATAAATATTTTTCAATGTTTTTCGAGTTTGTTTTTTATAGATTAGGAAGAACAGGTTTTAAAATATATTAATTTTTAAATAAGAAATTTTTCAAACATTTTCATTAGAATATTTGAGAGTTTAATGGGTTTTATTTTTAGGGGGTGGGGGTTACTCAGTTGTATGTCTATTTGGACTCTTTTGGGGCTTGGCGCTTTCAAACAGAAAGTGAATTCAGTTTTTGAAAAGAATCACGTTACGCGTCTGATGATTGGGAAATCTCAGATAATTACAGTAACACGGAGAAAGTATTTGTCCATGAAATCCTCTTCGTTTTAATCGATGGTTTTAATCGGGAGTTTATAGAACTTAGTACATGTTATGGTCCCATCTATGAGTCAAATCTGCTTGATAGTTATTGTGATTGGATAAAAATACTTGAAACCGTATAGTAAATAAAGTTTTACTACTTTTTATGGTTCTATCTATAGTTCAAATAGTTTGCAAAATTAACCACACCATACATTATGTAAACCTTATTTATTAGTTATATATAATAACATTTGAGGATTTTTAATGCACTAATAGCACGGGCTGTTTTGAGGCAAATCTAACTTGTATTTTCAAAGAGACATCGTTAATAGATTAAGATTTATTCTATGTATTAATGATTTTGATTATAAATTAAATACTCATTGAAAAAACTTACCAATTCCTGAGGGTATTGTGACGTAGGCAGTGACGTAGTTTCGGTTACCGACATACATACGCTGAATCTTTATTATATATAGAGAGATAGAGGCAGATATGGGAGGGGGAGAAATTGAACGGCTTGTTGTAACTTATGAGAGGCTGTTTTAGTTGCTTTTTTAACGATACACAGCGAAATGATACTTACTTTCATTAATAGTTTTATCGTTGCGTTAATTGTTTTAATAGTTAGTAGTAGTAGTAGTAGTAGTAGTAGTAGTTTCCTGGTCGCCATTGTAATAATTGAATAATGGCTAACCCCACACTGCGCATCATTACTTATTGTGGCAATATTGTTGTCGTTGCTGTCATAATTATTCTCGCCTGCCTCGTGGGTTGGGTTAGTCCTTTGTTTAATTCTGTCTTCATTGACGTCAGTTTCTTTTCTTGGTAATCCTGTTAAGTCCATTGAAGATGCCATTATTGTTTTCATAAATCTAATTTTCTTTAACCCTTTTCGCGGGAGATCAAGTGATTACAAGTCCAGCACTTTCCTCAGTATTATTACTGAATTTAGAACCCAGAACCTATGATTCTTTGGTGGAAGCTCAACCGACTGAACAAACTGACACTTATAAAAGAAACAAAAAAAAGACTCGTGTATCAAAAATATTTAATAAAAAAGTAGTTCTGCTTGTTTTAATTTGGAAGCGCGTGGTGTAATGGTTAAAGTCATGGGAAATGGACTCGTCGCCTCGAGTTCAAATCCTAGATGTGGTAATTGCATTTCACTTAGCGCTAATACCCTTGGGAAAGGTAGGTATCCTACTCTCCCTACAACTATGGGTAAATAGTAGAGCAGACTGGGCTCTTTAACCTTGGTTATGCAACCGGTCTAGGAGAAGGAAAACTGAATTCAAACCTATTGAACTCCGCTTAAAAAAATCACCTTATGTCACATCCTGCTCGTGCGAAGGGGTTGGTAAATATATATATATTTGTTTGAATTTTTGAGATTAGGCTTGATGATGTGTATTATTTGGATTGTTCGGACTGTTGTACTCATCTTTATTGTTATATACACAACATTTTGGCCGATATGCCTTCTTCAAGTGTTTCTCGTTGAACACAGGAACCTTCTTGTCGAACTCAGGAGACTTCATGTCGTAATCGGGTCTTCACCTAACTTCGAACCGAACCCTTTATTCAATCCACCAGGTTCAAATGGTCTCATTTTGCTAACCTTGACCGGGTACCAGTGCTAAGCTATGTTAATATTCTGTGTTATTATCGCACGTGGTCAGAATTGAACCTGTAACCTACAGATGATTGTCACAAAGAAATGTATTAACTCAACCTGTGTATTTGCTGCGCCATGTGTCATCAAGAGTCCTCCCAAATGAGCCACCTACTGGTGGCTGTATCAGGGGTCGCCACCCACTGCTAATAGGGGACTCCTGGTGGCTGAGCTGTTCATGACTTGCAACATTTAATTTTGGCACTCACTAAGGCTAGACGACTAGTCACGTTAAGCCCCAGCACCTATATGATTGTTCCAACTATATTGCCCTTATCGTAAACTCCTAACCTTTTTATCAAATATGTGCTCAGAGGCGATGGATATGGGTCTTAGTGTCCTGTGTATGACGTTAAACTGCATCCACTGCTGATGTTCCAATTTTTTATCTCTGTGATGTATGGTGTACCCCTTCATTGTCATTACTCCCAGATGAACTCTGTCCTGGAGTGGAAGTACTTGTTCGGGTCCCAAAATATTTTTAAAAATTGAGGTTAAAAAATTGAATACCCATCAAGAATAAATAAAACAAAACATCGTCGGCATAAAATAACCCACCAAGGTTTGACATTGCGTAAAACCCGAACAACTAGCCAACAGCAGTCCGAAAATCCAAATAATACAACAGAAAAGGTGTTTATCTCTTAGTTTTACACCTGCTTGTTTGGGTCATGTACCGAGGATCAAATTCACTATATTATTAATGATCTGCTCACCGGCCTACCCGCCCATCGATCGACGACCAAGCGGGCTATATGGTTATTGTTTCTATTAATAGTCCCAGTTTGTGTTCTTGTTGATACAATCGCTGGCATCGCTTAGCGAAACTTATTGAGCCGCTAATCCGTTTACTGACAAACAGTTTTTGGCAGACATGGCGACGTTTTCACACACATCCTACGCAGTAACTGGACGAAGAAGAGAAAGAAGAGAATCTTAAATAAACAGACGAAAATAATAAGAAAACAAAAAGAGAAAAAAAAAGAGAGACAAGTGACAAATGAGAGAAGAGAAAGAAAACTGAATCTGTTTCGGCGACGTCTTTTGAAGCGTTAAAAATATGACAAGACATTTTAATATTTAAACGTGTTGTGTTGACACAAAGATTTGTTTTAAAATACTTCCTAGAAGTTATAGGTAGGGTCTGCAGTATGAAATCTCAGTATATGGTGATATATCTCTAGTTCTGGAGATCTGAGGAGTGTGGTGTATCGTTTCATTGCCATTACTTTCAGGTCCATTCTGACCTCGGAGAGTTGAAAAGTCAGGATCTGAGAAGTTAAAATAATGAAAAATATAAAATACAATGAAATTATAAAATAATATTATATTACTTCATTAAACATACCATATAAATATATATATATATATATATATATATATATATATATACACACACACACACATACACACACAGACACACACACACACACACACACATATATATAATATATATATATATTATATATATTATATATATATATATAAGACAAAAGTCCGGAGAAGAAATCTTACTTACGATATAGGAGTTTTTTTTAAACCTGTCGTATTTTGCAGAGCTCAATGTGCACTCTTATTGTTAGATTCACAGAGCAAATTTATAAGTAAAATTATAACAAAAGACTTAGAATTTTTGCCTTATAGTCTATTTCAGGAAGCTTAGACTAAGTGTCTAACTCTCCCAAATCATCAGATGGGAAATATATATAATTATATATATATATATATATATTATATATATCTTAGAAAGGAAGGAAAAACTCAAAAATTATTGCTTTGGATATAATCTAAAAAGTTTATTATACATTGAGCTCCCTTTTGTGATTTAAAGATTCACTGTATTTATACATACTGGATCATACAATAATAATACAGTGTATCTTAGAAATCACATATAGAATCATCCCTTACTACCAAGTTTGGATATCTCCCATATATATATATAGAAATATATATATATATATATATATAATATATATATATATATTATATATATATTTAAAGGCATAAATATATCTGGTTACTGCTATGTGTAATTCTGTATTAACCCAATATATTATGAATATATATTTTGTTTTATAAAAATTGTCTTTAAGATATATAAATATTGCCATCTTTATTATATAAACACAGAATTTGTTCTCTTAATTTTTTAGATGAGGCTTGATAATTAGTATTATTTGTATTATTCGCACTATTGAACACATATCCTAGTGGATAAAGGAGTTAGGTTAATACAGTTCTAAGTGACAGTTATCTCTAGACTGAAAGTTCAATCCTGGTCAAAGGCAGCAGTAACATTGAATAATAATTCACATAGCTTAACGCCTCTACTCCAGCTATGGTTAGCGGAATGAGGAACAGGATACCCCTGTGGACAGAATAAAGGTTCGGTTCAAAGTTCCATGATGGCTCCCGATTACGACAAGAAGGTCCCCAAGTTCGAAAAGAAGGTTCCCGTGTCTGAGAAGGTTCCCGAGTCCGACAAGAAATACCTGAAGAAGGCCGGAGGGCACACCGACCGAAAGGTTGTACAGATAACAATGAAGATGAGGACAATAGTCCGAATAATACAAATAATACAGAAGTATTTATCCAAGTTTTTCGTTATAGTCTAATTGGGGATTCCATCCCGTAGCACTGACCTGGCTACAGCTTGGATGAATTTTCGCTAGATATAATCAAAGAGATCAGATTCTTATATGATTGAGTATCTGTCAATAGAAGTCCATGGCTTCAGTATGCGGATATGATCGCTTTCTGTAGATGAGATATTGCTACCCGGGTTAACTCAGTCGGTAGAGCGTTCGGCTAGAAACCACAAGGTTCCTAGTTCGATACCGCCCCCCCCCAACTCAGCGTATGAGTAGCACAGGGATCTGTGCGGTAAAGAAAGGAACTGATGGTAGGTGTGACGCACCACCTCAGATGCTAAAAAACAATCTCCTTGGTCTAGCGCTATTGAAAAGGGGATAGGCTCCCTCGCTGACTGGCTAATACCGACTTAAAGCCGCCCCGTCGACTTTTTACTTTATATGAATCGATCTATTAATTTCAGAGACTTGTCATCCCATGTAGGGATCTCTCCATTTTGTTTGAATAACATTAACTTCGTGTTAAGTGAGTTCACAGAGAGTCTAATACTTCTCGCTTATTTTTTTAGCTAAACCGAGGGCCGATTTAGCTCAGTCGATAGAGTGTTCGGCTTGGAATCACAAGGTTCTTGGTTCGAAACCGGCCCTCGCCAACTCAGTGTATATATATATTTACCAAATCCTCCACACGAGCAGGATGTGACACAAGGTCAATTTATTAAGCGGAGTTCAACCGGTTTGAATTCAGAGTTTTCCTTCTCCTAGACTGGTTACCTAGCCATGGTTAAAGAACCCAGACTGCCCTGCTATTTACCCATAGCTGGAGGGAGAGTAGGATTCATACCTTTCCCAAGGGTATTAGCGCTAAATGAAATGCAATTACCACGTTCAGGATTTGAACTCGGGGCGACAAGTCCATTTCCCATGACCTTAACCATTACACCACGCTCTTCCAACTCAGTGTATAAATAGCACAGGGATCTGTGCGGTAATGTGAGGAGCTGATGGTAGGTGTGGCGCTCCACCCCAGATGCTAAAAATAATCTCCTTGGTCTAGCGCTTGTGAAAATGGATAGACTCCTTCACTGTCTGGCTGATACCTACATTAGGCCTCCCCGACGACTTTACTTACTAATACTTCTAAGCAGCTATGATTCGGCTTAGACAGGTGTATTTGTTAGAAATGCGTGATCATATGCGTAGTATGCATTTATGATAATTTTTCCGAAAAATCGTCTGCTACTCGGCTTTTTTTTAGTGCGAAACCTTTTACATTCATTAGATTATGTTCGTAGTATATAGTCAGATTATAAATAGAAATGTAACATAACGGCCCTCATTTGAAATAGATTGATGATGTGTTTATAAAAACATAACTGTGGTATACTTATCTCTATTTTTTTATATTTGGAGAAGCTGAAATCTGGCTGTTGGATCTGATGTTGAGTGGGCTGGCAATCTCTGATGTTTTGAGTCTGGAACCAACTTGGGATGCTGGAGGATATATTTCTTTGTGTTAAGTAATAGCCCCCACCAAAAAAAACCTTTCCATTTTAAACTACACGTTACTCTTATATTCATCGGGTTAATGAACTTTTATTGAGGGTTTCTGCCAAACTCTTTATCCCCACTTCACACATTGACAAATTTACTACAAAAAAATAGATAAATAAAAATAAATAAAAAAAATGAATAAGTAAATCAATAGATAAATAAATAAAAATAAAAATAAAATTAGCACCTTCGAACGTGACGCTTTAATGGCATTCAAACGCTGCAAAATCAGCACTCGCTAACGTCACGAAGCTCTTATACGTTGACGACGACGCCGAAAGTAAAACCCGCTAAGCACAGACGCAGATCTAACACAGCCGTAGGTGCAGTCATTAAACAGGAAATGAATTCCAAGCGCAAACCAATTTGCCTTTTTATTATCCAAACCGTCACCCACACAATCAAATTATAGCACTTTCTCGATATCTTCCATGTTATGAGGGTGAGTAAAAAAAGTAATGCAATTTTGTTTAGGATAGGTATAATTACTAAACAGGAACAAGTATCATACATCAATATAAAGCTGGTCCTCTGTGGATCATATTCCTACTCCTCCACATAGTCGCCGTTTCTCTCAATAGCAATGTTCTACCTTCGAATGAGAACATGTATTTTTGCCCCGTAAAATTATGTTGACTGTTCTTTGAGTCACTTCTTCATTACGTATTTCACTTCCAGGTCACTGGAATAATGTTTGCCTCTGAAACCCTCTTTCATGGAGCCCCATGGCTCAAAGAACAGTCAACAGATACAGCACCTAACAAATGTGTGCTTATCTTATGGAATGTTTTATATATTTATATATAATGGGAAATAATTATACATTACACTGGGCATCACAAATTTTGTTGAGATAGATTCGATACTTGTTTTTGACTGACTTTTGGACTCTGTTTCCATAAATTACCTTAGCTTTTTCTCTATTATATCAACATAAATATCAACACGTTAAGTAACAGGATACCCCCTCTTGGTTTCACACCCGTTAAAATACTGCATGTAACAAAATTGAACTTATTTTAAAGATTGTCTTAAAACTTCTTAATGAAAATAATAAAACAATGCTTGGCTATAATATTTGTACAAATTTATTTTGTTCTTACAAAGGATAGTGTTACTGTAAATCAAATTGTGTGCAAGTAGTTAACGTAAAAAATACGTATAGAGTTTATCTAGAATTTTCAATCTGACAATTTCACTTCATGCACCATAGTCAACCATAATATTTACATCCCATATACCTTGATACCATTCTTCCATGAATTTCAAATCTTAGCAGAATCATTCATCTTGCTCATTGCTGACCATATCAAGGGTTTCCAAGAAGTTAGCAAGATGGCTATGCGGAAAATGGAACTTGATGCTCATGCTGCAATGTAATTCTTTCCTCATGCATTTCCAAGAAAGTTCTTGACATGGCAAAGACCTTTTCAAGAACCAAGCATTCTTTTTGAGTTCTGACATTATCCCGATGATATGTTCATCTTTGATATCTTTCAGAATCTATAGACCACCAAATACACCGGTATTGATATTTTCAATTGACTGGATACGGAATTCCAAAATGTGGTACTTGAAACAATTGCCTTCGGTTAGCAATGGTTTAACGAATTGCTTCAAGAGATCTATCAGCGCAATCAGTTGACCAGTCATATTACTTACAGACAAACGATACAATTGTGCTTATTTGGGGAGTAAGCTGTAGAGAAAAAAATTGACCTGATGGAAGAAAACTGACTGCAGTTTTGAAATCAGCATGCCAATATTAGTCTAAATCAAATGAAAAATCAAACTCAACAGAAATGATGTTCAAAATTGTTCCCCAGTTTTATTGATTCGATCAATTATCTTAGGAAAGAACCTTCTCCTAGCCTATAAGAGCTCCTCTCTTAACCTCGACAGCCATCGATCATATGACAAAACGAGTCGAAATCATGACCGCTTCCACGAACCCACTTCCGGAAAGAACGTGTAATGGAAAAGGTGAATTCCACCCGAACGATTTCGGTTTCACGAATTTTAAGTAGGACAATTTTTGGAGTTGCATAGCATCCAGAATCCTTACAGAGCTGATTGGTGTTTGTTTTTGATGGTCGGCCTACTGTTATGTCCATATGTAGATTTCCACACGAGAACATCACATATGAGTTTGTCCTTGTTACTCCAGCAGTGTCCAACATGTCTTGTTGGTCTTACTTTGAATGTTTGGGTGATAGGGGACAAGTATTCAAACAACGCATCCGGTTTAGGTCAGTCGGTAGAACACCTGCCTAAGAAAGGCAAGGTTCTTGGTTCGATACTTAAGAAAAAGGTGGTGATAGTCGCAGTTAGTGACTTACAAAAATGTAAATACTCATTTGTATTAAATAAGAACGCATTTGAAAAGATAACACTTATTTTATTTATATTTTAATTGTTTTCTATATAAAATGATTCATGGGTTGATTTTATTACGTTGGAGAATAAAAACAATATTAGGTACCACCAAAATAGGTTACGTGATCAGTTTAGGCCATATTGAAGGAGGAAACGTAAATATTTTCCAACATTTTTTTTAATCTCGCAAAAATGAAATAACGAACATCAAGAGTTGTTACAAAGAAAAACAGTTAATTCAAAGATCAAATTAACCGATTGAAGAAAAATTACTCACCGTTATCTAGAAAAATAAGTAAAACAGTCCTTCATTAACCAGTCAAACTGCTATAAATATATATCAAGATAAATTAAATCTGAATGAGGCTTTAGACTTTGGACAAGTCTTTTATAACGCCGCATACTTTCTCAGTCAATTTACATCCTTGTGTAAAAATAACCCGAATCTATTCTTGGTATCTATTTATTAGGTATGGTTTAAAAAAGTTTACACAAGTTTCCGTTCAACTCGGAGACTCTCCGTGGCGTAGTAGGTAACACGCTGGACTGCGACATCGTATTCAGCGAGTTCAAAATCTAGTCTCACTATAACGTTAACTTTTTTCAGTTGTTTTGTTAAAGTCCAAGAGGTGAAGCCATACAGCAACACATATACGGCTAAAGATAGTTAAGTTAGTTAAATAGGTTAATAAAAGCGTACGTTATTTGTTTTGTCTATTTATATTTGCATGTTCCTGTATTAAAGAAATTACCACAGAGAAAAGAAAGGAAATCAAGACATCAAAATAGATAGTTCATTCCAATGTTATCACGAACACCTAATTACACAGAAACC
>CM042146.1:58948254-58965754 GCA_023376005.1 Doryteuthis pealeii | reverse complement strand
GGATGAAAGGGTCGTTCTTCAGTATCTCTACTTAGTATCAGAGTACCTATGTGCTCCTCCTATAATTCGTTCCTCGATAATTCTCCCTTTAATTTTTCTGAAATTTTTTCCAGCTGTGGATTATGTTTAAGTTAGACACTCCCCAACATTTGAGCATCCAATTCCAATAATTGGCGGAGTTATGTCAATTTTAAGCTATTCAAATTTGATGGGCGTCGCGAGAAATTGCGACTTTTTGTAATCTATTTTTGTCTGTAAAATGAGTTCTAGAGCTTCCCTAATCCGAAAAATTGGTTGATAATGGCATTTTTTGGAAGGAATCTAAAACTGCTGGCAGAAAAGTCTGAAACTTAACCAATTTTATGTTATTGATAAATCTTTTATTTTTTCATAGCAACATTCAATATTCCAATGTGGTACTGCATCTATGAAAAATATTTTTTTCTATTATTATTTTATATATATTGAACATAATAATAAATACTGAAGTATTATTCTGACTGAGAAGTCTGATACCACTAGCAGTGGTTTGCCTTCCTTCACGCCGGTGGCGAGTATTGTATTTTATTAATGTTACAAAGATTCCATTTTATTCCCAACCTCCGTTTTGGTTATTTCTCATTTGGTAACCTTTATTAGGTTACAACACCAACCAACCAACCAACCAACCAACCAACCATTTTCTTTAACTTTTAAAAGTTTTCCTGATTTAAGGCTATTTATTAAGAGTACATTTTAACTATAGGGACGGTTTAGCTCAGTCGGTAGAGCGTTCGGCTCGGAACCCACAAGGTCTCTGGTTCGATACCGGCACTCGCCAACAGCGTATGAATAGCATAGGAATCTGTGCGGTAAAGTGAGGAGCTGATTGTAGGTGTGGCGCTCCACCCCAGACGCTAAAATAATCTCATTGGTCTAGTGCTAGTGAAAAAAAGGTATAGACTCCCTCGCTGTCTGGCTGATACCGACTTTAGGCCACACCGACGAATTTACTTCTTTTATTTATATTTTGACTTGTTTAGCACAGCGGTTCATCTATGATTCAAAGTGGTTTCCTTTTTCCATGACACATGCCATGAAATATCGACACAGGGACAACATCTAGCTTATCCTTATGCAATTTGTCTTAAGGTTCTTGTCATCGAGTGTTATTTAGTATGCTAAGGTATGCGTCCATTACTAATTAGTTTGGTATTCAGAAGGTTCACCACCGTTAGGGCTTTTTGCCAAACTTTACTTCAACCTAAAAATCTTGTGCCTAATATTGGTGTGTCCTGTGTATGTCCTGCTTAACTCCATCTAGTGGTGTGTTTCCAGTTCTAGATCTCAGGAGAGTGTGGAATTCCCTATCATAGCTCCCAGTTCCACTCTTGCTCGGAGTGGTAGTATCTCTTAGTGTCCCATGAACTTTAAAAAGTTGATACCTAACAAAATGAATAAACTATTTCTCTGAATGTTTTAGATGAGGCTTGATGATCACTATTATATGCGTTATTCGGACTATTGTCATCATCTTCATTGTTATTTGTACAACGTTTCGGCCGATATGCCCTCCGGCCTTCTTCAGGTATTTCTTCTCGGACTCGGGAACCTTCTCGGACTCGGAAACCTTCTCGGACTCAGGAACCTTCTTATCGTCATCGGGAGCTATCACGGAACCCTTTATTCAGTTCACGGGTGTATCCTGTTCTCATTCTACTAACCATAGCTGGCGGAGCGGCGTTAAGCTGTGATAATTATTATTCTATGTTACTGCTGCCCTTCATCAGAATTGAACCTGCAATCTAGAGATAACTGTCACTTAGAACTGTCTTAACCTAACTCCTTTTCCACTAGGCCATGTTCCAATTGGACAACCTAATAATTGGTGAGTAGGTAATCCTCTAAATATATATTTACTCAGCCCTTCGACGCGAACAGGATGCAACACTATGTAAGATTTTTTAAGCGGATTTCTACAGGCTTAAATTCAGGGATTTTCTTCTCCTAGACTGGTTGCCATAGCAAGGTTAAAGAGCTGGCCCACTATTTACCAGTAGATGGAGGGAGAATAGCTGAATTCATACCTTTCACAAAGATAGATGAATATTTACATAATCAGTTCACCACGAGCAGGATATGACACAGGGTTGAAAGTATAGGCGTCCAACAAGGATCAAGGTCACTATTCAGTAGTAATGGATCTGCTTAACAGATAGCTTAACCAAAACAGTCTAAGAAAAAACAGTAAACGATTAAATAAGGCAACTGTGGAATGATCATACTAAGTCCAATTAACGTCGAATTGGCAAGACAAGACAGCAAGCAGTCGTAACTGAAATACGATTCTGGTTTGCTGCAAAGACTACTGCAAAATGGCAGGATTTATGGAGCCTCAGAGGATCATACAACCAAGCAGCCAATCAGGACTCAGGGAATGGAATCACCCAAATGCATGAGTGGACTGTTCTGAATTCCCATAAGTACCAGTTGTCTTGACACTGGTTCAGTTGTGCTTGGCCAGTCACATTGTTCAAACCAATAGTAGACTGACTGACTGACTGACTGACTTCAATAGCAACGATAAAGGAAAAAACTGAAGATGATGGAATTAATTAGAACGAAACGATATATATATATATATATATATATATATATATATATATATATATTATATTGATGATCACAAACGAAGAAGTTTACAAAGGGAAAAAGCTTGCTATTACACTACGAAGGACATCCTTACCTTTTCCAAGATCTTTAGTGCTATGTGAAATACTGATAGCCTCGTTCAGAATTTGAACTCGGGTTGTCGAGTTCGTTTACTTCGATGGTAGACATTACCCAACGAGAACCTTGTAATTCTAGAAGTAGAACTGATTTCGATCCTCACTGTGTGCTCACAAGAGTACCGGACTGAACAGATGTAAGAATCCACCTTTGTTAACATGTTGCTTTTATTTTAATAGATTGTTCCGGCGGGGCAATTTTTGAGAGAACAGATTTTTATTCAGTGAATTAAAATTAAAATTTACGTTTTTTACAAACATAATCTAAATTCTATTCTTTATTTTTTCCTTTCTTTCTTATATTTTCCACTATTATACTCTCATTTTTTTCATATATATATATATATATATATATATATATATATATATATATATATGTGGGTAATCTAAACATTAGCCTCATTAATGAGAGTAATCTTCCCTTGTTTGTTTCACTTTGAGGAAGCCGTCTATTTTGGTCGGCCATTTTCATTTCACTGTTAATCTACACTAAAAATACGAATTTCTTCGAATCTATACAAATGCTTGTTTTAACATGAAAATATCATAAAATGTGCTTTTAATTGTGCTTGCGCATTATTTGAAATGAACTTAATTGTTATTAAGAACTCGTTTTATGATATTTTCGTGTTAAAACATGCAGTTGTATTGATTCAAGCAAATTCCTATTTTCAGTGTTAATTTACGGTGAAATGAAAATGGCTGACCAAAACATTTGGCTTCCTCAAAGTGAAAGAGATTACTTTCATTTATGTAACTAATGTTCAGTTTACCTGTATGTCTATGTGTGTGCGTGTGAGTGTGAGTATGAAAGGAGAAGGAGGAGGGGAAGGAGAAAGAGAAGAAGGAGAAGGATGTTGATGAATATTTTCCACGTACCCAATGTGCACGGGTTAGGCACAAGGTCCTATTAATGTGCGACTACCCACGAACCGAAGCTCATGGGAGGTGGGTGCAGAAAATGCGTTTATCCCGTCGGCATTACCCCTCAAGGGGTGCGCCTTAGGCACCGGTTAATCAACCCAGTCCTGCCCCTTTAAATCGAGGGGCAGGTGTTGCCTGGGTGGTGGATGGCCCCCTGGGATCAACGATGTTTAATTACGCGGTCCAGGGCCGAAGCCGCCGGACCCGTCGGTCGAAACCGGAGTTTGGATGATGATGAATAGAAGACTGTTCATGAATTCATTAATAGAGACACACCTTTCTTTGTTTCCTTGACAGAAGTTGATCACGCATTAAGATTAATGAAGACACTTTAATGAATTTATTGTCCGGATGTCCCAAGACAATCTCGATGGTCCCTGTGTCTTCTGCTAAGAGAAATGGGATTACCTCACGCAGAAAGAAGGTGTTTTTTTTTAAGCATCTTCTAGAACTTTAGCGTCGTTATAATAATTTTTCAATATCCTTTTCAAGTATGTTCGAGAGTAATTTCAAATTTAAAGTCTCCACAGAGGGCTCTATATATGATTAGATAATTTTTTAAAAATCAGGGTTCTATATCTATTATGAATCGTAATAAATCTTATTCTCTTGTCTTTGTGTAAATATTTCTAATTTGCAACGATATATATATATATATATATATATATAGTTAATAATTTATGTGAAAATAAATTACTGAATGTAATAAAAAATGAATGGAATAAATGAAAAAAATATTTTCCAAAAGACCTATCTTAAAAAAAAAATTAAAAGAGGTCCCTAATGGAAAAGCCTTCTTCATTTTTACTGGACTCTTTATTGAAGCATTACATTAATATAATTCTTATATAAGATATTGGAGATGATAAAATAGATGTCTTACCTTTGTGAGGTTCTGTTGAGATATGATTCAATTTCTTTAATTGTATCTAATGTCTGTTATATGTATGTATATATATATATATATTGCTCTGGTAAATATCTCGTTATGGTATGCTGTTTTCTTCTTCTTCTGGACCACTATGTACAAAATAATGAGGATACCTAGATAGATATATTTTCTTGGAGGAGTTTAAATATATTGCTCTGGTAAATATCTCGTTATGGTATACTGTTTTTCTTTTCTTCTGGGCCACGATTACTTATGTACAAAATAATGAGAATAGCTAGCTAGATATCTTTTCTTGGGTGGCGCCTTTTGTCGTGAATGAAAGCTTTCGTTCCGTGACCCTTAATGAGACCTGTTGTCTAACGGAGCCAAGAAGCTTTCTACAGCTACATCCGTATTTATTCTGCAACTGTATCTCAAGTTCAATTCAATCTGATTTTTGAATCGGATCCAAAGGTTTTGTTTCATATTCTTTTGTTAAAATTATCAGCCTTGAAAATGTATCAAAGTTTCAAACACGAAAAATTGTGTCTGCTTATTCCACACACACACACACACACACACACACACACACACACATATATATATATATATATATATATATATAATATATATATGTGCATGCGTGTATATATATATATATGTGCGTGTGTGCCATAAAAATATGTCCATGTATTCGTATTTATGTGTGTGTATGTGCATGTATACATATATGTGTGTATATGTATTTGTATCAAATATATATATATATATTTGTGTGTATGTGTATGTGTGTGTGACTCTGTGTGTGTGTGTGTGTGTGTGTGTGTGTGTGGTGTGTGTGTGTGTGTGTTCACCTAACCTCTCTGAACGAGCAGGATGCGACACAAGGTTAATTTTAAGTGGGGTTTAACATATTTGAATTCAGAATTTTACTTCTACAAGACAGGTTGCCATACCAAGTTTAAAGATCCCAGTGGGGTCTACTGTTTACCCACAGCTGGAGGGAGGTTTGTTGGAGCCATAACATCCCCCTCACTATGGAATGGTTTTTGTATCATTTATTCCCCAGCCCTTAGAATACGTTGACATTATTCCCTGCAGAGAGATAATACTCTCACGAAATGATTGTCGTGTGTGTGACCCTATACTCCATCTGATAGGCGCGTGATATAATGGTTAGAGTTGTACGAAATGGACTCGTTGACCCAAGTTCAAATCCTGGACAATGCTGTTTGAATATAACATAGCACTAATACCCTTGGGATATGTGAGTATCCAATTACTCTCCCTCCAGCTATGGGTAAATAGTAGGGTGGACTGGGATCTTTTAACTTTGAGTAAGTATCCAGTCTAAGAGAAGGGAAACTCTGAATTCAAACCTGTTAAACTCCGCTTCAGAAATTGACATTGTGTCGCATCTTGCTCGTGTGGAGGGGTTAGAAAATATATATACTGCATCTGGACTCGTCGACAGGAGTTCAATTCCTCGGCGAAGCTGTTTGCATTTCACATGGCGCTTAAGAAATGACCCGAGAGAGGTTAGATAATACTGCATCTGATAGTAAGGCTCCAGTTCTAAAGATCTGTCTAATGTGGAGTACCCCTTCATTGCCATTACGTTCAGGTCCACTTTGAACCAGTGTAGTTAGGATTAAGTGTGAAAGGTGTTATGTTATAACATTTTCTAATGAAGAATTAAATGTAAACATTTTGGGATAAAGGATTATGTTCTAACCGGTTCTTATAAATGGTTACAATTTTCTGATACGTATTGGGGAAAAAGGGTTAAATTCGAAAATGTATCTATATCTATATAAGGGCAATTTGTTTGTATGTATGTATGTGTCCGGATAAAACTATGAAAATAAAAGAAAATTAACGACAAATGTTTTAGATACGCCTGTGCTACTAAACCGCGCAAGGTAGCCTCGTCATTTATGTTATTATTAACTGATTCATTGGGAGGGGTCGGGTCTTTCAACATAATACCCCCTCGCCAGTTAGACCCCATTAGAGATGACCAAACACTAATGCGCTACCCGTTTGTCCAACGATAACAGAATAAATGACTTGAAATAGAGTTTTGCCAACGCAGACTCGGCATCTGTACATCTGGTTAGTTAATGCTAAAGCCAGTGTTCAGAGTAGATGTCAAAAACAGGTTCGCGTGGCTCAGACAAGTAAATATATATACACGTTCACTATCATCAGATCTTGCTTTTTACGCAAAATAATGAAGATTTGATTTATATTTGTAAAGATAATTAAAAATTAATATGGGATTTAGTGAGAATATTTAAGGAAAAAAGATAAAATATATTTTCTGATGAAGGATTTAATGAGAATACGTATGGATTAAAAGATTAGGAGAGAACATCTATGTATAAAGGCCATTTGATTAGTGTGTGTGTGTGTGTGTGTGTGTGTGTGTATGTATGTATGTATGTCCATGAAACTACCAAAATAAAACAATTAACAACAAAGGAAATATAAATCTACATTTTGAATATCACCGGTTCTTACATTTTGTGCAAAAATTATGAAGATTTGATTTATATTCGACGATATTCAAAAATTCAACTATTCATAGAAATACCGTTGAAATTCTACTTAAAAAATGTCCAGCATATGTAAATCTCAAAAGAAAACAAATCAATTCACCAGGCATTTTTTCTCACCTTCTACCCAAACGATGCTGGGTAGCCCCTTCTAGTGTTGAGATAAGGGTTAAATATGAATATTTTTCAGATAAAGTTAATCAAGTGCGAAAATCTTTGGATGAATGATTAGACGCGAACATGTTTGTATAACATACATTCGATAAGTAATAATTGAATATTTAAAAAAAAAAAGAAAGAAAAATAAACGTTTACCGCAAATAAGGAGTCGCTTAAATGACTGACTTGCAATACATGTTCACGAAGCAAGTTCTATTTGCGGATAACACCCGGCAGGTGGCAGTGCAGAAGAATGACGGAATTAGATTTTTTTTTAAGTTTGAGAAAAGAAGGATGAGGTTAACTAAAACTGATGGTTACAGTAAAAGAGCCAAAGGCATCATTGACTGATTCTGAGAAAGGGCTTTAAAAAAAAAAAAACGAAATGAAATAACAGGAAAAAGATACTCAAGCTTCTCGCGTATTAATTAGAAATATATTCAGGTTAAAAAAAAAATAAAATAAATAAAAACAAGAAATGAAATATCCAAGTGTTGAAAACTTTCAAGACATTCACCGAAACATTCCTTCTTAAAATTAATTAAATAACATTAATTTATAGAAAACTTGGATTATGGTGATTTGTATGATAAAGTATAGTTTTCTGTATGTTTTAGTGTTTTATTATATTGAACCCCAGTTACCTGCGCTTGTTCCAACGTTCGACCATCAAGCTACATTAATATTCACATCTACAAAAGCTGTGATTTAGGGAACCTCACATGGTGTAATGGTTAGCAAGCTAGATTCGTAAACCATTGTTAGTGATTCCGATTCACACTGGGCACCCCTTAATTTGGTCTTGTGCCACATCTAAGGTAAGATTAGTAAATAAGTATATGGGCATCTCAGGTGGTGTAATGGTTAGTTAGATTCACAAACCATTGCTAGTGAGTTCAATTCTCATTGGGCGCCCAATTTCTGGCCTTGTGTCACATATAAGCTAAGCTTAGTAAATAACTTTAGGACACCTCATGTGGTGTAATGGTTAGCAAGATAGATTCGCAAACCATTGCTAGTGAGTTCGATTCTCACTGGGCGCCCATTAATTAGGCCTTGTCCCACATCTAAGCTAAGCTTAGTAAATAAGTATGTAGGCACCTGATGTGGTGTAATGGTAACCAAGGTAGATTTGCAAACTATTGTTAGTGAGTTCAATTCTCATTGGCGCCCAAATTTCTGTCCTTGTGTCACATATAAGCTAAGCTTAGTAAATAACTTTAGAGCACCTCATGTGGTGTAATGGTTAGCAAGCTAGATTTGCAAACCATTGTTAGTAGTTCAATTCTCATTGGGCGCCCACATTTCTGGCCTTGTGTCACATATAAGCTAAGCTTAGTAAATAACTTTAGGGCACCTCATGTGGTGTAATGGTTAGTGAGCTAGATTTGCTTTCTCGATATATCGTACATCATCATCATCATCATCGTGTCGTGCTAGCAACACCGCTATCCATGACAATCTCTCGCCAACCGTCTCTATAATTCATTGCGTAGTTGTGTAGTTCCCATCTACCCTTTACTGCATGCGTTTCTTTAAAGTCCAATTGTTGCAGCCATACGATGGTACTGATACGGCTACATCCTGGAAGAAGCTTCGTTTTATCTTATTGTTATATATTGATAGGTGGGTAACGTTGCTTTTGGGCGGTTAGTGTAGAAACAGATTTGAGTTCAGGGTTGGTGAATTCAAATCCGGACTGTTAGGTTGATTAATGTTCAATAACCTCGATCTGACCTGACTTCCTTCCGGTTACGCAAACGGTGGGAAAGAAGGCTTAGTTAGTTAGTCAGCCGCTGGGCATCAGAATGTGAGGACGCGCTTGATACATCCTAAGATGTAAGGTCTGAATAAAATGGGATCGCGTAAAAAACTATATGCCTTGAGTTTGTCCCTAAAAACTAATGACAACCTTGACATAACCAGAGAACATTTCCAGAACAGTCAACAAAAGACCGGAACAAAAAGAAGCCAGAACTAGACGGATAGAAGAAATACAGATAGAAGAAATATCAGCTATGAAGACAGCTTCTGAAAAAGTAAGTAAAAGATGTATGCTGCTTTTAACGTTGTGTCTAGAATGTCTTGTTCGTCTCATGCGGATGATTTGCGTGATACGGCAAAGTGACAGTACAACTGGTTCCTTGAGGGATGTTGTTTCCAGGATTTGTTTAAGATCACACGTGGCATTCTTGTGCAGTTTCCATCTAGTTTATTCTCTAGGTGTTTCGTTAGGGTCCAGGTGGTGCAGCCATACAGTAGCACTGATACAACTACCGCCTGGAAGTATCGTACATACTTTAACAAATATACCATAATTAATTAAAAACATTGCATTTGTGAAAGAATCCACACGGGAAATGTTGTAATTTAGATGTTCAACTATCAACCCCACTGTTAAATATTTAACTATTTAACTATTACAACTAATAATAATACTGATACTACTACAGTACCAAAGCTGATTTAGTAGTAACTAGCAGCAGCTACCCGGCGTCGCCTGGGCAGAGGGGATTTTTTAAAGTTAGTCTCGCAGATCGATTATTACTGAATCGTGAGTTGAATCCTCGTGGGATACCCCATTTATATCCCTATGTAAAAACATAGACCTTGCATTAATCCAGCTACTCTGAAAAGAAATGTTAATGTCTACCATCTAAAATATTAAATGAAAAAATCTATGCTGCTATCATTTAAAGTTTATTTTTTAATTATCTTCACGAATATAAATCAAATCTCTATTATTTTTGCTCAAAAACCAAGCCCTGGTGATATTTAATGTGTATATATATATTTACTTTGTCGTTAATTGTTTTATTTTCAAAGTTTTCCCCGGACATACATATACACACAACTGTATAGATGGGAGAGTGCAGTTGTCTTACGGTGAAGATAATGGTGGAACCGGAAAACCTGAACGGTGACGAGTGAGGGAAAATTAATACCAAAAATTGTTATGGTAATTTATCACGCATGTGTAAACTCTTCCAACTATAAATAGCAGCTGGTTCTACACTTAAGAGAGAGTTAATATTTCAGCGGATAGCCGATAAGACAGCTTCGCGTGTAACCGTCTCATTGGTATGTATGTGTACTACTGTTCTTTGTTAATATATTTGTTTAACTCATTTTCTCTATTGTGTCTTTATTCTGGCCCCTAACCAGGCCACAAATAAAATAAAAAATATATAAATTCAATATAAAAAGATAAGGAAGAAAAGATGTACATATAGGGAGGTTACCACAAGGCGGGACTTATAATGGCAAGTCTGTACGGATATGGATTTCTCTTCATCTTTATCTTTACACATCAGAATCACAAAATTATGACTGACACATTCTTTTGGGGAAGGTATGCCCCTGCTTCTATGAGTAAATAGTAGGGCAGTGTGAGTTCTTTAATTTTTTCTGGCAACCAGTCTAGGAGAAGGGGAATGTGGTATACTCTACTGTACTCCGCTTAAAAACTGACATTGTCTCACATGCTACTCGTAGGGGAGGGTTGGTAAATGCATACATACGGATCTATTTTCTGCATAAGGTCATCCCACTGCTACTCAGACCCAAAAACGTATATCTGGGGATCAAGAGTTTTATTTTACTGGTCCTCTTTGCTCAAGGTAAAGCAAGTGTATCTTGTCAAACACTTTCTCTCTTTCTTCCTTTCTCTCTCACTCTTTCTCTCTCTTTATCCCTTTCTCTCTTCTCTCCCTTTCTATTTCTGTCTTTCTCTCTCTTCCTCATCGACCTCTTTATATATTTTCTTTATCTCCTACAATGTCTGTACGTATGACTATCAGTATCTGTTCTGTTTTAATTACAGGTACTCCGAGAGTAAGTATTTAAGTTTTAATGTAAATTAAATTAGAAAGACTAAAGAATTAAATAAGAACGCATATAAAAAGATTACACTTATTTTGATTAGATTTTAATTGGTTATGATGACATGCCACATTAACACCAAAACATAAACCCAACACATGGGAGCCTTGTGCAAAAGACCGTGCGACCTGGCGACTCCTCGTCAGACAAGGAACGAAAAGGAGTGAAAAAGAGAGGAAAGAAGCCGCCGCAGAAAAGAGAGCCAAAAGGAAGGAGAGACAACAGCAACTCCAGCAAGCATCACTGTTTGTTTTCAGTCACTGCTCCAGAGACTGTCATTCAAGAATTGGTCTGTCAGCCACTCACGCAGTTGCAGATAAAAAAAAAATTAAATGGACACTACGCCATCATCTTCAGTAGACGGAAGGATGCCAACAACAATATAAAGTCATAGGATTGATTTTAATATGATGGAAAATAAAACAACAGTATTAGCGATCAGTAACACCAAGTAATTATTTATCAAACCCAGTTTTGTTAGAACCAGTATGCAAATTATCCATGCCATGTATTTTGTAAACCTTTATTTCTTAGTGATATATAGACCATTGCAGGATTTTAAACGCATTAATAACATGGACTGTTTTGAGGCAACTCTGACTCAGATTTTCATTGAGACATCGTTAAGAAATAAGATTTATTCTATTCTATAAGGATTTTGACTTTAAATTGATATAAATGCTCATTGATAAATTTACGCAAATCATGAGGTATTGTGACGTAACTAGTGACGTAGTTTCGGTCACAGACAAATAGACACAGAATCTCTATTGTATATGTTGTTCATTCAAATATTGATGGATTTGCTCCTTAAAATTTAATGCGGCAATTCTTTCTATTCGACGACTTCATTAATCTTCACGCGTCCTCAAACTTTTATCAAGGAAAAACAAGAAGGAGTTGAAAGAGTTAATAAATTAATGAACAACGTCCAAATCATAGCACGTAATCCCAAACGTAAGGAGACACAGGGAAGCGGTTCGCACGGTTACTGGCAACGCCTGCGCATGAACGCGCGTCCCAGCCACGCTCAGTCTTGGATTGTTAGCCGTTTCTGATGGAGCTCCCGGTTGATGCTACCGCCAAGCGTGAAGTAAACAAACAGCAACACCAATATCAATAGAAATAACTAAAGGACAAACAGAAAGTACACAATAAAAATAGAGAAAAAAACCACAACAAACAAACAAAAAACAACAGGTTCAAGCGACAAACAGGAATTTAGTTGACTATATTTTCGTTTGTTGGGGGCACGTGGTCTAATAGTTAAAGTCGTAGAAAATGGACTCGTCGATCCGAGTTCAAATCCTGGAAGAAGCTACAGTTCACATAGCCCTAATATCCCTGGAAAAGGATTGAATCCAACTACTCACCAGCTATGGGTAAATAGTAGGGCAGACTGAGCTCTTTAATCTTGGATAGGCAATCAGTATAGGTAAAGGAAAACTATGAATTCAAACCTGTTAAACTTTGCTTGGGGTGGTCACTACTAGAATAGGCTAAGTCCTAATTAGTGATCTATTTTACTTTTCTTTTTCTTTTTTCTATAGTTATTCTAATCTGACATCTACTGTTTTAAAATTTATGATTTGAAAAAACGCAAATGTTTTTGAATCAACCTTATATACTGTATTTGACGGCATATATGACGCACGATTTTCCAAAATTTTGGCTCAAAAAATTGTCCTGCGTCTTATACATCGTAGGTGGTGAAGTATGATGCTCACTAACCCAGCTTACGTTCAGTAATTTTAGCTACCCTGTATTGCCAAAATGCTTTTATACAGCTATGTTTCTGCTTGTGTAATGCACAGCTAGACTGTTTTCAACAATATATGCTTAAATACACTAAAAACTTGTTTTTCCTGAATCTGACCTGCTGAAATGGGGGTGCGTCTTTATATCCCGTGCGTCTTATATGCCGTCAAATACGGTATATATATGTGTGTATGAAGTAGAGAAAGAGAGAGAAGAGAGAGAGAGAGAGAGAGAGAGAGAGAGAGAGAGAGAGAGAGAGGAGGAGGAGAGGGATAGAGAGAGGGAGAGAAAGAGTGTGTATATGTGTATTATGTACGTAGTTTACAATGGGTGTGCGTCTTATATGCCCGTGCGTCTTATATGCCGTCAAATACGGTAATCATATGTATTTCTCGGCGTCAGTTGAAATTCACTTATGCCAATGAATAAACTTAGATGCACGTATGTGTTTACATCTGGTTGGAAATGGATAGATATCGGAAAGAGAGAGTTTTAAGAACGTGTGCTTAGTTTGCGTGTCGAAAGCACATCCTGTGAGTGGCCTGGTCATTTTTCTTCTGCTGAAGCATCAGGCACTCCTCATTGCTTGCAAAAAGAAAAAAAGAAGTGCACCTGCCCTATAAATCAAATATCCCTACATAATGCTACTGTAGTGCATATCATTGCGTTTTAAACTTTTTCTTTTTTTCTCCCCTCGTTCGTTAATAGCCTAAAATGAAGACATATCAGAAACTAAGATACTCAAGGTCGCTCGAGAAAGCAATGAGACTAAAAAGAAAGCAACAGGTCGTGACGAACCAACTGAAGGCAGTGTCAGTTAAAAATTCTTTTAAAAATTTAGGTGTGATTTTGGTATGCAATTTACATATGATGAAATTGATTTGGTATTTGATTTATCCTAACCTAACCCTAATTTGCTGCATTTTGCTTTTTTAATATTCTATATGATTTTTATTTCATAATTTTTTTTATTTAATTTTTTATATAGTTTTTTTAATAATTTTAAAAATAATTTTGTATGATTTTTAATTAGATTTTATGATTTTTTTATTATCTATCTATCTATCTATCTATGTGTGTATAATGGGCCGGGTTAGCTCAGTCGGTAGAGCGTTCGGCTAGAAACCACAAGGTTTCTAGTTCGATACCGGTCTTCGCCAACTCAGCGTATGAGTAGCAAGGATCCGGTAAAGTTAGGAGCTGATGGTAGGTGTGGCACTCCACCTCAGATGCTAAAAAACAATCTCCTTGGTCTAGCGCTATTGAAAAGGGGATAGACTCCCTCGCTGACTGGCTGATAACTTTAGCCACCCGTCGACTTTACTATATATATATATATATATATATATATATATATATATATATATATATATATATTGTACATCTAATTTGCCTCTGAATTTGATAAATCATTTCCAAATTTAACAGGTCTGAATTCAAATGTTCCCTTCTCTTAGGCTAGGTGCCTAAATAAGGTTAAATAACTCAGCCTGTCCCGCTATTTATCCATGGCCGGGAGCAGGTGGCTGCATACTTTTTCCAGGGGTATTAGCGCTATGTGAAATATAGACAGCCCCGTGTAGGATTTGAACTTGGGTTGACAAGTCCATTTCCTACGATTCTAGCCATTACATCACGCGCTTCAATTAAATAAATCAAATTTGTTAATTGTTTGTCTTGTTTTACGGCATATCAACCTCAGTGGGTCATTTAATGCCGATAAAGTTTTGAAATAAATTCATTTTTAATGTATACACAATTTTTTTAAATAAATACATTTTTCTATTTAGCCCATGGATGGGGCCCTAACAGGTACTACCACTCCGGGTCTGAGTGAACCAGGGAGCAATGGTGATGAAGGGGTGCTCCACATTCCCTAAACCTAAAAAAACTGGAACCTCACCATCAGATAGAGTTTATCGTCATTCCCAGGACATGTAGACCCTCAGCCATCGCATTCTAACACCCATAGGATAAAAGGGTTGGGGCTTGTCATAAGGGCAATAGGGCTGGGGGCAATCATATAGGTGCTAGGGCTTGACATGACCAGCCGATTGATCGAAGGGGTCCTTTCCGACCGCCCGTCTAGCCTAAGTAAGAGTCTAAGTGAGTGTTGCATGTCATGGACTGCTCATCCTCCAGTGTTCCATCCTTCAGCATCACGGGTCTCCACCCACGGCCAACAGGTGGCCCCATTGGAGGAGTCTTAGTCCTATGCAGAGGTGCAGTCGGTGTATTCAAACACCGCACTGATAGGGCGGAAAATCTAATAGTAATCTAATTGTAAATGTATAAACATATAAGTAAAAAGTAAAGTCGTCGGGGCGGCCTAATGTCGGTATCAGCCATGCAGCGAGGGAGTCTATCCCCTTTTCACTAGCGCTAGACCAAGGAGATTATTTTAGCGTCTAAGGTGGAGCGCCAGACCTACCATTAGCTTCCTACTTTACCGCACAGATCGCTGTGCTACTCATACGCTGAGTTGGCGAAGGCGGGTATCGAACTAGGAACCTTGTGGTTTCTATCCGAACGCCGACTGAGCTAAGCCATGATAAACAAATGAACTCCTTTTTGGTTTTGGAGATAGACATGGTGTAGCTGGAGTTTATGTTGCAGCTGCTGCTTCTGCTGCTGCTGTCACTGTTGTGGTTACTTTCGCTGGTGTGGTTTCTGTCTCTGGTGTTGGCCTCTTTTGAGGGCAGTTCACCGACGAGTGCCCATGCTGACCACAAACCCAGCAGTGAGGCCTACGCCCCCTCCACTACCACAGTTATTTGTCGTTTGTTGTATTGGTAAGTTTCATGGATTTTGTAGAAGGCTTCCTTTTTCAGATTTACCGTGAAGGCTAACTCTCCTACCCGTATATTCTGAAACTGCATTATTGTTGAGTAAGTATATTCCATTTTGATCAATAGGGGTCACCGGAGGGCACAAACCACCACTGATTTGTTCCCTTCGATATATATAAATGTTAAACCATAGATAAATGACAAAATATAATGCCTATTCACAAAACTTCAGCAAATTTAAGAAATATTTAGATACACCAATAGCGGCTAAAACTACAATAATAAAAATGTTGGAAGCTCATAATTTGAGTATTGGAAACTTTATTATCATATTTTTATATTGCCTAAACATAAACCAACAAAAGTACTTCTCTTTTATAGTAAAATTGATCAATTTAGTTATTTACCTCGTACCCCACGCTGTATGGGTTAGGCACAAGGCCCTATTAATGTGGAACCACCCACAAACGGAAGCACATGGGTGGCGGGTGCAAAAAATGCGTGGATCCCGTCGGCATTCCTCCTCAAGAGGGCGCCTCAGGCAATAAACCCAGTCCTGCCCCTTTAAATCGAGGGGACAGGTGTGGCAAGTTGGGATGGCCCCCTGGGATCACGCCGTTAATTTAACACACAGGTTCATTGGCAGAAGCTCACCGGACCCCGGACCCGAAGGACGGGTTTTTAGCAAAATTGAAATTGATCAATTTAGGCATTTTATCTATGGGATAACATCACAAGAAGAAATTAAGGTTTACATAATATATGGTGTGGTTAATTTGCATACTGATTTTAACAAAACTGGTTTTAATAAATGATTAATTTGTGTTATTGATCTCTAATATCATTGTTTTATTCTCCAACATATTAAAATCAATCCTATGAATGAGTTTATATAGAAAACAATTGAAATATAATTAAAATAAGTGTAATCTTTTTATTTGCGTTCTTCTTTAATTTGGTTAATCTGTCTAACTCATTTTATTTCATTACAATGAAACTTAAATACTTACACCCTGAGTGTGTATATTCTTGCTAGTTGCACATAACAAAAGCGAAAACAATTATTAAAGCATCTAAACTAGTGGTTCTCAACCTGGGTCCATATCGACTTTAGGGGACCATATAACATTTTAGGAGGCGCGTAGTGTAATGGTTAGAGTCGTAGGAAATGGACTCGTCGGCCCGTGTTCAAATCCTGGACAAAGCTGTTTGCATTACACATGACGCTAATACCCTTAGAAAAAGTATGAATCTAATTCTCGCACCAGCTATGGGTAAATAGCAGGGCAGATTGGGCTCTTTAACCATGGCTAGGTAACCAGTCAAAGAGAAGGAAAACTCTGAATTCAAACCTGTTAAACTCCGCTTAAGAAATTGACCTTGTGCCACATCCTATTCGTGCGGAGGGGTTGGTAAATATATATAACACTTTTGGTGAACCAGGCAAACAAAAAATAATTAATCATAAATATACAACAGGATTTTTTAAAAATTGAACGGATATGCAGAGTTGAATAGTGTAAAATAGCGATCAAAGGTTTCCATAGTAATATTTTCTAATATATTTCAGTACATTAAAACTTAAATACGTACTCCTGGAGGACACATATTCTTGCTAGTAAACTTAAAAGCGAGCGAGAGGGTGTGAGTGTGTGTGTGTGTGTGTGTGTGTGTGAGAGAGAGAGAGAGAGAGAGAGAGAGAGAGAGAGAGAGAGAGAGTGTGTGTGTGTGTGTGTGTGTGTATTTTGTGAGAGAGAGAGAAAAGGAGGAGAGAAAAGGAGAGAATAAGAG
>CM042146.1:58930754-58940754 GCA_023376005.1 Doryteuthis pealeii | reverse complement strand
CAATTACAGCTAAGTGCAGGAGTTCATGTTGTAACTACAATTGTGAAACTCGAGTGGGTAATTTCTGTACTCTCTATAATAATAATAATAATAATAATAATAATAATAATTAAAATAATATAATATATATAATATATATATATATATATATATATATATAATATATATAATAAAAAGTATGCTTTTAAATTATTTAGTTAAGAATTAATGGAAAAAATGAATGAATGAATGAAATAAAAATAAAAAAAGTCTTTTCAAAAGGACCTCTCTCAAAAGAAAAAAAAACTAAGAGGTCCCTAATGGAAAAGCCTTCTTCATTCTTAGTGAACTCTTTTTTGAAGCATTAAATTAATATAATTATTTTATATCTATTATGATTATTATATAAGGTAATGGATTATGATTTTTTAAGATCTTTTTTTTTTTTAGTTTACTTCAGCAACACGTGTTTCAGATCTTCTGGTATCTTCTACAGGATTCGATTAACCACATTCCAGGTTCGTATATAAACATATCTATGAATATATATATATATAGTTGTCCATATATACATGCATATGTTTATATACGCACACAAAATGTGGTTAATCGAAGACTGAAGAAGATACTAGATATGAAACACTTGGTGCTGAAGTAAAAAAAATTCCATTTTGTGGACATTCTATTTGATAAAATGTCTAATTTTCTCCCGCTGGACACATAACAACAGTTTATATATATATATATATATATATATATATATATATATATATATATATATATATATAGATAGATAGATAGATAGATAGATTGATAAAAGTATATGAAAACAATACAATGTGCTGTTAAAGTGAAAACATTTTATATCATATTCATAGCTAATATTGAACAATATTTAGATTTATAAAAATCATCTTCAGAGTTTTTTTTTTCTTTTTTTTCGTCTCCGCTCTCGTAAAGTCCGGAGTAAAAAAAACAAGCTCTGAAGATAAATTTTATAAATCGAAATATTGTTCAATATTAGCTATGAATATGATATAAAATGTTTTCACTTTAACAATATATTCTGTTGCTTTCATATCCTTTTATCTATACTGATACCGTCGGATTCATTTCCTTTCTCTTAACTTATATATATATATATATATATATATATATATATATATATATATATATCTTAAACACGGTTTGTTTGGAATGGCTTTTTTGCCGACAATTTTTGGGAGAATAAGTGCTTAATTGGAGTCGTACCTAATTTTGAAAATTAATTAATTAATAATGAATTAGGCGGGAATACCTATTTAAATGTATGGCTAAACAAATCGAGAAAAATCAATCTCTGTATGTACATTTCGGCCTATTAGGACTCATCAGCAGAGCTATAGATCGGAAGACCGCCCTGTGCGTGATTTGAAAGCGGACTGCCAAGCTGACAGGCCGATAACATAACCCCTACACCAAACGGACTTCTTAGATTTTATGATTTATTTAGAGTAGGTTAATATTCCTCTTCTAGTGACTTTTATTACACGACGATATGATAAGTTGTAAACACGGTTTGTTTGGAATGGCTTTTTTGCCGACAATTTTTGGGAGAATAAGTGCTTAATTGGAGTCGTACCTAATTTTGAAAATTAATTAATTAATTAATTAATTAATAATTAATAATGAATATATATATATATATATAATATATATATATATATATATAATATATATATATATATGTCATTAATTTCCTTGTCCTTTGGTCCATTAGCCGGGGTTCTTCCTCGCCCATTTTAAGAGTATATTTCAAGGGGGACTGCCGAAGAGTTTATTCCTTTGATGAGATTTCAGCTGCAGAGTTTGGTTTCCAGAGGTTCCCTTGTTCTTCTAAAGTACTTTTTCTCGCTCTTTGTTCCATCTCTGTTTGTGTGATGCTTGATGGTGTCCACTTCCAATATTCCCAAATATTCTTGTCATTTATTATTATTATTATTATTATTATTATTATTATTATTATTATTATTATTATTATACCTTGTGAGTTTTTTTTTTACACCAGCCTAAGCTGATGGCTTTTCACTGGAGTTTGAGTGAAAGCAAATATCCTCAGGTTTCCGGGACTCTTCCGAATATTCTCGCTGATTTTAACAATATTATGGTCTCAATTCTTCCTCTGATTTCCAATTCCTATTATCTGGTTTCTAAATTTTTAGGGACCGTTCCAAGTACCCCAAACTACAATTGATATCACTTTCACTCGCATATTCCACAGTTTTTTTTCTTCAGTTCTTTAGTAAGGTCTAGACATACGATTTCTTTCATCTTTACCCTGTGATCTAGTGGAACTGCAAAATTTACAAGTTCTCTTTTTTTCCCTTAGATTACCAGATCTTGATGCTTATGTCTTGATTCTTCCTCTAATTTCCAAACGCCCAGATACCCTTCCAAGGGGATCAAATACAATTTGTATAACCTTTACCTTCATGTTCCACAGTTGTTGTTTTTTTTTCTGTTTTTTTTTTTCTCTGGTGAGGTCTATGCATTTGTTCACTTATTAGGCAGTTTACTATTCTCTCTCTCTCTCTCTCTCTCTCTCTCTCTCTCTCTCTCTCTCTCTCTCTCTCTCTCTCTCCTACCTTGCTATTCTCTGGGTTCGATTCATTCTTATACCGTTGTTTTGGGTTTCTTTCATAATGGTTCTTTGTATCATATAGATTTTTCGGACTGCTGTCCTCATCTCCACTGCTAGATACACAACGGTTTGGCTGATGCACCCACCGGGAACCATCTTACTGAAAGTTTTTTTTTTTAATATCAGTTCTAACTTGTGGTTTTCACGGCTGTCTGCGCAAGAGCAAGTCTCCTCAGATCTTCAGGACTCTACTAATTACTCTAGCTCATTTTAGCAATGATACAGTCCGGTTGGTCTCTATTTTTCCTCTGTTCTTCAATTCACCCATTCTCTTTCTATCAGGTTCTTGTGGAGTGTTCCAGGAATCTAACTCCAAAGTGTCTTACCACCATCTTCATTATTTCTGTGAATTTTTTTAGATTTTTTAGATGAGGCTTGACAATTAGTATCATTTGTATTATTTGGACTATTATCGGACTATTGTCCTGATTTTTATTGTTATCTGTTAATGTTTCGGCCGTTGTGCCCTCCGGCCTTCTTCAGGTATTTCTTATCGGAATTGGGAACCTACTCGGGCTCGGAAACCTTCTTTTCGAACTCGGGAACCTTCTTTTCGAACTCGGGAACCTTCTTTTCGTAATCAAGAAGGTTCCAGAGTTCGTAAAGAAGGTTTCGGAGTCCGATAAGAAATACCTGGCCGGAGGGCACATCGGACGAGATATTGTACAGATAACAATGAAGATGAGGGCAATAGTCCGAATAATACAAATAATACTCATAACCTTCATGTTACATAATTTTTCGGCCCTCAGGCAAAGTCCTGGTATTTTTCTAGTTTTATGCCTTAATTCTTTTTCACTCTGTGTTCGGCACTAGTTGACAATAACTTTATTTCTTGTTAATTAAAAGTAGATCTGGTCTTTTGGTTTCTTTTCCCCTCGGGATAACACACGGACTTTCATAGTTTTGAGAATATTCTAAATTGATTATAACTTTTGTGGACCATATGATCTTTAGGCACCCCATTCTGATTTCGATTCAGAAGGACATATTTTTCATTTACACCGTCAATATCCGGTTGTTTATTAACAGACGATTTTAGAGTTTTTTTTATTTAATTATAAAACTAACCCCTAACCCTAACCCTAACAAACAACCGGATATTCACAGTGTAAACTGGAAAGAAGTTGAAATGCAAGAATTCAAATCCTGATTATCTGTTTTTGCTTATCAACCGAACTCATATTTCTCGTGAGTGTTGCCAACTAAATTAAATAGTAGACCATTCCGTTTTTATTATAATGAAACTGGATATTGACGGTGTAAATGAAAAACATGTCCTTTTGGATCGAGATCAAAGAGGGGTGCTAAACGTCATATGGTCCGCTTTTTTATATATCAAAATATTTTCCCAACAAAGTATGTCATTTATATATTTAGTTCACATTTGACTCGCTGGAAATATTCGAGTTCGGCAGAATTATCTCTAGTTTGGAACTGAAACTTAAAAGGAACATAGATTTTATTTGAAATGGAATTGAACGATAAGAATAATATTTGCCATGTTTTTAAAAAGTCTTTATAAAAAATCGGTTTGGCATCTGCGTCTATTGAATGAAAAAAAAACACTGACTCCATAAAGGAAAGTTCAGGGCACAGTGGCCCAATAAAGAAGGTCATGAAACTGTAAAGAAGTTGAAATGCAAAAATTCAAATCCTGATTATCTGTTGTTGCTTATCAACCGAACTCTTATTTTTTCTCGTGAGTGTTGCCACTAAGTTAAATAGTAGACCATTCCGTTTTTATCATAATGAAAGAAAGCGGAGAAAAAAGTACAGGCTACACAGAAAAATATAATGAGAAAGATAGAAGAAGAGAGCATGAGAGCAGGGGTTGTAATATTGTTAAGTCAAAATACTGTGACTTCTTTTCTTGTCTTGTCGCAGGGTTGGTTGAAACCGGCTCCATCAAGGGAATTCATTGAGTCTCTCAGGAAGGCCGACACTGTCTTGTGATCCGATGCGAGCGAATGGTCTTAGAAAGTCAAAGATGCAGTATCATGGGAATAGGAAGTTCGCAGAGGTGTCCAAAGCCCCGGATGCAGACTGTCTTGTTTGTCGCAGATTATCCAGCAGACCCAGGGACGAGAGGATCAAAATTAACCGCCAGTTTCCCGTGCAGACGCCTCCTAGAATTTTCACCAAGCTCCTTTGGCCCGGTTGTGGCCTAAATACCACTGGGAGCTATACCTATCCACCTTGGGTGGCCCTACTAGGAACTTAAGTTCCTAACTAGATAGCACTGACTACCAGGTTTACATCGCCCTGTCACGATGAGGAGGGGTTGGATTTCAGGGTGACAAAATACTCTTTGAACTGTAGTGAACCGGAAGTTCTTACTACGACGAACAAAAGTCAAATGACAAAAATTAATAGTTTGCGCATGGGATTGCACACCCTAATAAAAGAAGAAAATTAAAATAAAAATTTGTACATTTTCAACCAATCAGAGACGTTCGCACCTAAAAGGAAATCTATCAAATAGACCCCTTTTGGAGCCTACCTGAGGACTATAGATAAACCAAATTTTCAGATCCCAACCATAAAGAAATTATTCGTCTAACTAAATCCACGTCACTTTAAAGTAAGACAAAGCACATTCACTTATAAGAAGGTATGAACATATATCTATCTGTCTATCTCTCTTTATCAACCTTTTACGAGATCAGCAGTATTATTTGCTACTGACTGCCGTGTGACTTTGAACTCTTACCCTTTCTTTCTCACTTCATAACTTATAACATATTTTCTTACATGTTATGATGAACTTTTAAAAAAACAAAATTACATTTTGTACACAATAGTACTGAAAGAACTTTGCTCGGTATTATGCGTTACCTTTTGTAAACTTTTTCTCAATACAAGTTGTTTGTTTTAATATTGAGTCTTGTTATTTATGTCATGTGCCTGAAGTAATTGGATGTTTTATGGTGTCTTTAAATGTTTGAATATTTTATTGAATATTGACCTCAGACTGGTGACCGTAATACAAAAACATCAAACAACCCAAACATCCACCATAGAACAATTCCATAGCAAAAATAAATCTCTTCAATAGTCCGAACAACAAAATATTACTAAAGGCGTTTTCCATATAAAGTAAACACCTGAAGAGGGCCTTAGAATTAGTCAGTCGAAACGTAGTTGCCGTAGTAAAAGTAACAAAATAATAAGAATTGTCGCCCGAACTAAAGAATAAGAATTGCCGCCCGAATAACACAGGGAACGACAAGTACTCATCACCAAATAAGATAAGTTTTCTTCAGGCAACTTTGTCTTATATTTTAGATTTCATTATTTATAGGGAGAATGTGGAAATAAATCCGACTTTATGTAGAAATAGAAGAAACAAAGTGTTCCAAAAAGCTGAAATTATCATAGATTTTTAGATAACATTTTATCACTGTTTAGATAACAAAATTTTCATCCTAATGACCTGATGAAGGTTAAGAAAAACGAAACGTTTTAACGTCGACTTCATCTATAATTGTTAGATTATATTGTTGGATTATATAAACAGAATCACCACTTCTAAATACACACTGCGTTTCAAATTTTTAACGAGGTAAGATTTTTTCAATTTCTCCAAAAACAATCGGTCAGAATTTAACTAAACTTTCACAGTATAATAGGAATGAATATTAAAATTAATAGATTCCTTCATAAAAAATCGCAACAACATTGGAATAACAACATCCACAATAAACTCTTCCAAATCAACCCTGGAGACCAACTTTAAGGAAGTCTAGAAAGGAACAAGTCATTGTGTCCCGATTATGCATTGGTCATACAAGACTAATGCACTCCTATATACTCAAACAAGAACAACAACCTCAATGTGGAACATGTCAAACACCTTTGACAGTTAAACACATATTCATGGAATGCAGGTTTTTTGCCCACATCAGAAACCGTTATTTCAAAGCAAACAATATGAAAGATCTGTTTGAAAATGTCAACATAGAGGATATTCTCTCTTTTTTGAGAGAAATAAAATTATACCATAGAATATAGACATGAAACTAATCAATACCATACAACATAATCACCAATAATGCTAACACATTGTTATAACCAATTACTAAAAAGTATAATATAAATACACGATATGTATTACTTCCTAACTGTTAGGCATGACATAGCCCAAAACGGGTTGACATGCCGTTAAAATCAATAAACAAACAAACAATAGGAATGAATATGTGCGTAGGCTGTATACATACTGTATTGTTCTGCACAACAGGAAACAAATGGTGGTCCTTTGCAATATTAACACACATATTAAAAGTTTTCAAACTATAAACAAGTTTCATTATAATTGAGCAATTATGGATAGCAAATGTGACTTAACCTCCTTCTGAGAAATATATTATAACACCTGAGCATTCCAACGGCGAATCTACTTTAGAAATATCCAAAACTATTGGAAGATATCACCAAAATGTAAATATATTTGTTGTAGCTCCTACGTAAGAGGGTGGATAACGGTCATTCGAGGGTTGTTTCCCGACGTTCTTTGTCAGGAATGAAACTTGAGGCTGTAAATAACCCAGACCTGACCAATCGAGCAATTTTTATAATTGTTGAAGAAGCAACAGTCTCCAGAAGTACTCACTATTGTATTCTCAAAAAGGTTGGTACATCAGTGAGACCAGTGAAAAAAACTTGATTGACAAAAGTACACATACTAATGCGTTTGAAATTAGTAAAGGAGAACACGAAGGTCGATTTCTCGAAAGTGCCGTTCACAGATTAAACTCATGTAATACTTCATTGCCCCGATGGTTTCTGCAAAGGTTGTGTCAATTAAAGTTTGAGGCCCCAACAAGAAGGAGGAGGTATTATTATTTGGACTAGTATTATTGGAGGTATCACATTTGGACCGTAGAGACAACCTGGCGGTATAAAAATAACCATAGATGCTTATATAGCCTTCCTCAAAGAGCACCTTCGCTAAAAAAGCAAACAGTTATCTTTTGGTGAGCCATCATATTTATGCAAGATAATGCTCCTTTGCATTCAACACATAAAAGTACCCGCCCTGTCGGCTGGGGCGTTAGAATGCACCGACTGCACCTCTGCAGAGGGGTAAGACTCCCCCAATGGGGCCACCCTTTGGCCGTGGATGGCGACCCGTGATGGTTAAGGATAGAGACCAGGTGGATGAGCAGTTCATGACATGCAATACTCCACTTTGGCCCTATCTTGGGCTAGACGGTCGGTCGGAGAGGCCCCCTCCGATCAATCGGCTGGTCACGTCAAGCCCTAGCACCTATTATGATTTTCCCAACCCTATTGCCCTTATGGCAAGCCCCAACCCCTTTTTATCATATGGGTGCTAGAAGGCGGTGGCTGCGTGTCTACATGTCCTGGGAATGACGTTAAACCTTATCTGATGGTTGAGGTTCCAGTTTTGGAGGTTTGGGGAATGTGGAGCACCCCTTCATCACCATTGCTCCCTGGTCCACTTTGACCCGGAGTGTAGTACCTGTTAGGTCCCATCTATGGGTTAAATAGAAAAACATGTTTATAAACAAAATTGTATTATCCATTTAAGAATTGATTTATTTCAAAACTTTCTTGGTATTAAATGCCCCACTGAGATTGATATGCCGTAAAACAAAACAAACCAAACAAACCAAACCAAACATAAAAGTACAGACTACTTAGGCTTCTGTGGACCCAACTGAAAACCTGTGGCTCAACTAAAAATTCTGACTCGACGTGTTTATGAGAATGGACGCCAATTTAGAAGCAAGGATGACTTGTGGCAGGAATCAGGAAACGCATCACATAAAATTACATCAGAGAAACTCCAGAAATTGTTTATTTATAAGTCATTTTAAAAACCCGTTCACATAACTCAAAGAAACCAACTCCACTATCATTTCTGAACTCTGTTTACTTTTTCTCTGAATGTTTGAGATGAGGCTTGAAGATTAGTATTATCTGCGTTATTCGGACTATTGGACACATGGCCTAGTGGATAAGGTAGTTAGGTTAAGACAGTACTATTTTACAGTTATCTCTAGATCCCGAGTTCAATCCTGAGTAGAGGCAGTTAGAAAAATAGTTAACACCACTCCTACCCCAGCTATGGTTAGCGGAATGAGAACAGGATACCCCCGTGGAATAAATAAAGGGTTAGGTTCAAAGTTCCGTGGTGGCTCCCGATTACGACAAGAAAGTTCCCGAGTTCGAAAAGAAGGTTCCCGAGTCCGAGAAGGTTCCCGAGTCCGACAAGAAATACCTGAAGAAGGCCGGAGTGCATATCGGCCGAAACGTTGTACAAATAACAATGAAGATGGGGAAAATAGACCGAATAACGCAGATAATACAAATCTGTTTACTTTTCTTTTATTATTGAATTTCATGTTATTTGCTGTATGTATTCCTAAAAATCTATAAATGAAGCAATAAAAGCGTTATTTTCTTTTTACAGGAGTTTGTATTACGCTTCGCTAATAATTTGAGTCATTGATATTTTGAGTAAATTTGATAAATGGCCGTAACTTCTGTTCCCTTTTTCAGAACATTATGATTGTTATAGTGTAAATGTATGTATATGATTTCATAAATCTCTGGTAATTTCGGCCAATTCCATCGAGTAGTCTTTTGATAGATTGGAAAAGTGTCCTTTTGTTAATAATTTGAAACGTAGTATATATATATATATATATATATATATATAATAATAATGTGTGTAAAATATGTGTATAAAAATAAGGATTTACTCTGAGGAATGTCGATGTTTCTTTGTGTGCTGAACATTTCTATATTTTCTATTATCATTTTATTTCTTTTGCTATTTAAAATAATAATAGATAGATAGAATAATGTACACATGTATAAACGCCTGACCGAAACACGTGTAAGTTAAATTAATTAAAATAATCCTATTTTATCAATTCAATACTTTCTTTCCTTTATTTTCTCTTTTCAACACACACACACACACACACACACACACACACACACACACATATATATAATATATATATATATATACCAACCCCTCCTCACGAGCAAGATGCGACACAAGGTCAATTTCTTAAGCGGAGTTTAAACAGGTTTGGAATTCAGAATTTTCATTCTAGACTGATTACCTAGCCATGGTTAAAGAGCTCAGTCTGCCCTGCTATTTACCCATAACAGAAGGGAATTGGATTCATACCTTTCCCAAGGGTATCAGTGCCATGGGAAATGCAAACAGCTTCGTCCAGGAATTGAACTCGTGACGACGAGTCCTTTCCTACGACACTAAGCATTACACCACTCGCCTCCATTACACCAGTGTATATATGTGTGCGTTAGTGTATGTTGTGTGTTTGTAAATATATA
>CM042146.1:58926332-58930654 GCA_023376005.1 Doryteuthis pealeii | reverse complement strand
CATCTCTTTCTCTCTTTCACCCTCTCTCCTAAGTTTCTCTCTTTATTCTTTTCTCCTTTCTTTCTCTCTGTCTCGTTTATTCTCTCTCTCTCAGCACACACATTTTCACACACCCACTCTCTCTCTTCTCACGTCACACCCATCTCTCACTCTCTTATCCTTTCTCCTTTTCTCTCTCTCTCTCTCTCTCTCTCTCTCTCTCTCTTATTTTACTCTCCTTTTCTCTCCTCTTTCTCTTATTCTCTCTCCTTTTCTTCTTCTCTTCTTTTTCCTCTCTCTCTTATTCTTTCCTTTCTCTCTTTCACCCTGCTCTCTCTTTGCTCTCTTTTATTCTCTCTCCTTTCTTTCTCTTTCCTCTCTCCCTCTTATCTCTCTCTCTTAATTCTCTCTTTTTTTCTCTCTTCGCTCACACACACAACCACACACACACACTCTCTCTCTGAATCATGCTCCTTTTTTCTCTTTCTCTCTCTCTCTCCCTCCTCTCTCTCTCTATTCTCTCTTCCTTTTCCCTCTCTCTCTCTCTCTTATTCTCTTCTTTCTCTCTTTCAACCTCTCTCTCTTTTCTCCCTTTATTTCTCTCCCTTTTTCTTTCTCTCTCTCTCTCTTATTCTCTCTCCCTTTCTCTCTCTCTCTCTCTCCGCACACATTACCCACCTCTCTCTTCCTCTCTCTCTTATCACCTCTCCTTTTCTCTCTTTCTCTCTCTCTATCTTATTCCCTCAGTCTTTTCTCTTCTTCACCCTCTCTAAAAAAAAAAAAAAACAAAAACAAAATCTCTTTCTCGCTTTTATTTCTCTCTTTTCTTCCTTTCTCTCTCTTCTCCTTATTCTCTCCTCTCTCTCCTTTTCTCTCTCTCCTCACAAAAATACACACACACAACACACACAACACACACTCTCTCTTTCTCTCCTCTCTCTCTCTCTCTCTCACACACACACACCACACACACACACACACACTCACACCCTCTCGCCTCGCCTTTAAGTTACTAGCCAAGAATATGTGTCCTCCAGGCAGACGTATTTAAGTTTAATTGTACTGAAATATATGTAGAAAATATTACGATGGAACATTTGTCGCTATTTTACACCTGTTTCAAACTCTGCCATATCCGTAATTTTTTAAAATTGTGTATATTTATGATTTAATTATTTTTTGTTTGCCTGGTTCACCAAAAGTGTTATATATATTTTACCAACCCCTCCGCACGAATAGGATGGGCACAAGGTCAATTTTCTTAAAGCGGAGTTTAACAGGTTTGAATTCAGAGTTTTCCTTCTTCTTTGACTGGTTTCCTAAAACCCATGTTAAAGAGCCCAAGCTGCCCTGCCTATTTACCATAGCTGGTGCGAGAATTAGATTCATGACTTTTTCTAAGGGTGATTAGCGTCATGTGTAATGCAAAAGCATCTGTCCGGATTTTGAACACGGGCCGACGATGTCCATTTTCCTACGACTCTAACATACACTACGCCCTCCTAAAATTTTATATGGTCCCTAAATCGATAGGACCCAGTGAGAACCACTAGTTTAGATGCTTTAATAATTGTTTCCTTTTGTTTATGTGCAACTAGCAAAGAATATACACACTCAGGTGTGTAAGTATTTAATGTTTCATTGTAATGAAATAAAATGAGTTAGGGACAGATTAACCAAATTAAAGAAAACGCCAAATAAAAAGATTAACTTATTTTAATATATTTCAATTGTTTTTATATAAAACTCACATAGGATGATTTAATATGTTGCGAAATAAAACAATGATATTAGAGATCAATAACACAAATTAATCATTATTAAAACCAGTGTTTGTTAAAATCAGTATCCCAAATTAATCCACACTCATATATTATGTAAACCTTTATTTTCTTGTGATGTTATCCCATAGAATAAAATGCCTAAATGATCAATTTTTCAATTTTTGCTTAAAACCCGTCCTTCGGGTCCGGGTCCGGTGAGCCTGCCAATGAACCTGTGTGTTAAATAACGGCGTGATCCCAGGGGCCATCCCAACATGCCAGCACCTGTCCCCTCGATTTAAAGGGTATATCTGGGTTTATGCCTGAGGCGCCTCCTGAGGACGAATGCCACCAGAACCACGCATTTTTTTTATCATCTCTATCTATCCTGGTTGGGTGGTTCACATTAATAGGGGCCTTGTGCCTAACCCATACAGCGTGGGTATCTCTATATAATATATTTAATTGATCAATTTTTATATAAAAGAGAAGTACTTTTTGGTTATGTTTAGGCCCAATATAGAAATATGAGAATAAAGTTTCCAATACTCAAATTATGTATCTCAAAAGTTTATTATGTTGGTTTAGCCCCTATTAGTGTATCTAAATATTTACTTAAAATTTGCCTGAAGTTTGTTAAATCATATCATATCTATGCGTAAAAATGACTCAAGGGAACAAATCATGGTGCGTGTGCCCTCCTACTCTCCTATGATCAAAATGAAATATATTTACTCAACAATAATGCAGTTTCAAATATACGGGTGGAGGTTACATGGTAAATCTGAAAAAGGAAAGCCTTCTACAAAATTCCATTACACTTACCATAACGACAAACAACAAAATAACCGGTGGTGGTGGTGGAGGGCCGTAGAACCCACTGCTGGGTTTGTGCCGTCAGCATGGGCACTCTCGCCGTGAACTGCCCCAAAAGAGGCCCACACCAGAGACAAAACCACCCAGCGAAATAACCACAACAGTGACAGCAGCTATCTAATCTATCACTGCACATAAACTCCAGCTACATCTACGCCCTATTCCAAACCAAAAAGCATCATGAATATATTCATTTGTTTATATGGCTTAGTCCTACTAGACGTTCGGCTAGGAAACCACAAGGTTCCTAGTTCGATACCCGCCTTGCCAACTCACCGTTGGTAGCACGGGATCTGTGCGGTGTTATATGTATACTATTAGTGTTGGCGCTCCACCTCAGAGTCTAATAATACTCATGGTCTATCTATATTATAAGGGATGATGACCTCGATCCTAGTATTTAGCCGCCCCGCGCTTTACTTTTTACTTATATGTTTATACATATTACTATTAGATACTATTAGACTTCCGCCCATCGGTGCCTAATACTCATCTACTGCTACCTCATGCATAGACTAAGACTCCTCCAATGGGGCCACCTGTTGGCCGTGTGGAGACCCATTATGCTTAAGGATTGGAACACTGGAGGTATCTTCTCATGACATCACACTACAACGGAGACTCTTACTTTTATCTAATGCGGCGGTCGAAAAGGACCTCTTCGATACACGAACATAGAGATACCTCGTCCAATCTCTAGCACCTATATGATTATGCCCCCCAGCCTATGCCCTTTATGACAGCCCCAACCCTTTATCCTATGGTGTTAGAATGCGATGGCTAGGGTCTATATGTCCTGGGAATGACGATAAACTCTATCTGATGGTGAGTTTCCAGGTTTTTTTTAGCGTTTAGCGGAATGTGAGCAAAACCTACTACCATTGCTCCCTGGTTCACTCCAGACCCGGAGTGAAGTACTGTTAGGCCCCATATATATATATATAAATATTATTATTTAAAAAAATGTGAACATTAAAAATGAATTTATTTTCAAAACTTTATCGGCATTAAATGACCCACTGAGGTTGATAGCCTAAAACAAGACAAACAAAAAAACAAATTGTGATTTATAATAATATATTGGCTAGAATCGTAGGAAATGGACTTGTATCCCCAACTAAATCCTACCACGGGGCTATCTAATATTCACATAGCTCAATCCATATATAAATAATTCCTGCTCCGGCCATGGATAAATAGCGGGGACAGGCTGATTTATTTACCTTATTTAGCACCTAGCCTAAGAGAAGGGAACATTTGAATTCAGACTGTTAAATTTGGAAATGATTATCAAATCATATGCAAATTAAGCTACAATATATATATATATATATATATATATTATTATAAATTATATATTATATATTGCCTGCCATCTTAAATTTGTCTGTCTCTGTAGCCGGCTAAGATCTTAGTCTCATTAGCATTAAGCGAAACTAAATATGGTTCGTTGGACCCATTAGAGTTATCTATTATTTTGCTCTACTATATGAGCATATCTATAGCCTATTTTCCTAGCGGTTATATGAATATATATATATCTTATAATATATATATATAATATGTTTTTTTTTCTTGGCATAATACTGTACCAATAGATTACTTTTTGTTGCGTACGATTATTACTTGGTCTTTTTTTTCTTTCAAAATTTTTTTCTCCCCGGTTGATGTCGGTAGTTATATTTTACAATCAAACTATTTGCT
>CM042146.1:58901332-58913832 GCA_023376005.1 Doryteuthis pealeii | reverse complement strand
AGTGAAAACCGACAGACGACGAAGGCTCCATTCACACCAACACTGTCTTTGCCTTCGCCAAGCAATTAACAACACTAGAGTAGCACAAAAGAAAATATAGAAAACAAACGCATTTGAAAAACCGCTGTGGAGTGAAAGGCGTCCGCTTTAAAAAGACAAAGCGCGCTAAATTCACACAGTGGAAATCAGGCAAGTTGTCTGTTTGTCGAAAATTGGCGTAAAAGAGGAAGTTTGCTTCGGAGACGCCATTGAAAACAATTGCAATGAGCCTCAACAAACGGGGAGCAATTAGTCCGTGGGATTCCCACAATGCCACACAATTTCATAAGTCTATAGGAGACACATTAAACAAGTCAACCATGCCGGTTTATGATGTTTTCCCCTAGTGTTTTCTCTCAAGCAATCCATCTTTCTAACTCGACCCGTTCTTCGAAATACTCATACGGCAGCATTATATAATATATATATATATTATTATATATAATTTAATATACCAAGCGTGTTGGTAGATCCTTGCGGAGAGAAAAAAACCAGCAGCAAGTTTGATTGTAAAAATATACTACCAAACATCAACCAGGAAGAAAAAAATTTTTGAAAAAAAGAAAGGACCAAGATATTCATACCAACAAAAATAATCTATTGGTACAGTATTTGGCCAAAAGAAAAAACAATTTATATGTATATAAGATATATATATATATATATATTCATATAACCGCTAGGAAAAAGCTAATATGTAAAAAGTGCTCGATACCTAAGTAGAGTCAGATTTTAGCCCTGAAGAGCTTTATGCGAAACTAATAGTAGGTTCGTCTGACTCATTAGATTATCTTTATTATATATATATATATATATATATATATATATATATATATATATATATGAAAAATGAATGACTTACCGGTGAAGATATTGGGTTAGTCTCAATATTTGGTTGGTACAAGTTTTACCTGGATAAGTCAGCGTTATAACAAATATAAATTGCTCAATACGTAAGTGGAGCGGATTTATTATAATAGTGTGCACAGAAATAACCTACTCGAGTTTCATCATTAGGATCTTCAGGGTTAAATCCACTGAATTAATCAAGATATTGATCAATTACAGCTAACTGCAGCAGTTCATGTTGTAAATACAATTGTGAAACTCGAGTAGGTAATTTCCTGTAATCTCTATAATAATAATAATAATTATATTATATATATATATATATATATAATATATATTATATATATATAATATAATTAAAGTCTTCGCGTATGCTTTTAAATTATTTAGTTAAGAATTAATGGAAAAAATGAATGAATGAATGAAATAAAAAATAAAAAATGTCTTTTCAAAAGGACCTCTCTCAAAAGAAGAAAAAATCTAAGAGAGGTCCCTAATGGAAAAGCCTTCTTCATTCTTACTGGACTCTTTTTTGAAGCATTAAATTAATATAATTATTTTATATCTATTATGATTATTATATAAGTTAATGGAATATGATTTTTTAAGATCTTTTTTTTTAGTTTACTTCAGCAACACGTGTTTCAGATCTTCTGGTATCTTCTTCAGGATTCGATTAACCACATTCCGGGTTCGTATATAAACATATCTATGAATATATATATATACATAGTTGTGCATATATACATGCATATGTTTATATACGCACACAAAATGTGGTTAATCGAAGACTGAAGAAGATACCAGATATGAAACACTTGGTGCTGAAGTAAAAAAAATCCATTTTGTGGACATCCTATTTGATAAAATGTCTAATTTTCTCACGTTGGACACATAACAACAGTTTATCTCTCTCTCTCTCTCTCTCTCTCTCTATATAATATATATATATATATATATATATATATATATATATATATATATAAGGATATAAAAACAACACATATGGTGTTAAAGTGAAATTCTTTTATATCATATTCATAGCTAATATTGAACAATATTTCGATTTATAAAATCATCTTCAGAACTTGTTTTTTTTTTATTTGCTTTTTTTTTTTTTTTTTTTTTTCGTCTCCGCTCTCGCTAAGTCCGGAGTAAAAAACAAGCTCTGAAGATGATTTTTTATTAATCGAAATATTGTTCAATATTAGCTATGAATATGATATTAAATGTTTTCACTTTAACAGCATATTGTGTTGTTTTCATATCCTTTTATCTATACTCATACCGTCGGATTCATTTCCCTTTCTCTTAACTTATATATATATATATATATATATATATATATATATATATATTATATATATAGGCCGAAATGTACAATATAGAGATTGATTTTTCTCGATTTGTTTAGCCTTACATTTAATAAGAATGCCCGCCTAATTAATTAATTAATTAATTAACTTTCAAAATTAGGTACGACTTCAATTAAGCACATATTCTCCCAAAAATTGTCGGCTAAAATAAGCCATATCATAAACACATCGCTTGTGTATTTACTTCTCATATGTATATATATATAATATGTCTTGTCCTTTGGTCCATTAGCCGGGGTTCTTCCTCGACCATTTTAAGCGTATCTTTCAAGGGGGACTGCCGAAGAGTTTATTCCTTTGATGATATTTCAGCAGCAGAGTTTGGTTTCCAGATATTTCCTTGTTCTTCTAAAGTACTCGCTGTTTGTTCCATCTCCCTTTGTGTGATGCTTGATGGTGTCCACTTCCAATATTCCCAAATATTCTTGTCATTTATTATTATTATTATTATTATTATTATTATTATTATTATTATTATTATACCTTGTGAGTTTTTTTTTACACCAACCTAAGCTGATGGCCTTTCACTGGAGTTTGAGTGAAAGCAAATATCCTCAGGTTTCCGGGACTCTTCCGAATATTCTCGCTGATCTTAACAATATTATGGTCTCAATTCTTCCTCTGATTTCCAATTCCTATTGTCTGGTTTCTAAATTTTTAGGGGCCGTTCCAAGTCCCCCAAACTACAATTGGTATCACTTTCACCAGCATATTCCACAGTTTTTTTTTCAGTTCTTTAGTTAGGTCTAGGCATACGATTTCTTTTATCTTTACCCTGTGAGCAAGTGGATCTGCAAAATCTACCAGTTGATAAGTTCACTTTTTTTTTCTTAGATCACCAGATCTTGATACTTATGTCTTGATTCTTCCTCTAATTTCCAAACGCTTAGAGACCCCTCCAAGGGGATCAAATACAATTTGTATAACCTTTACCTTCATGTTCCACAGTGTTTTTTTGTTGTTGTTGTTTTTTTTTTTTTGTTTTTTTTTGTTGTTTTTTTTTTTCAATTCTCTGGTGAGGTCTATGCATTTGTCATTTACTTATTAAGTAGTTTACTATTCTCTCTCTCCTCTCTCTCTCTCTCTTCTCTCTCTCTCTCTCTCTCTCTCTCTCTCTCTCTCTCTCTCTCTCTCTCTCTCTCTCTCTCTCTCTCTCTTGCTATTCTCTGGGTTCGATTCATTTTAGCTTTAAGAGAATTCTTAATTTATTTCTCGAACACTGACAATCTTGATTGATTTTAACGGCATGTCAATTCGTCTAGAATTACCATATACCCAAAGGTTAGGGAATCGTGTTTATTGTATATCTATATCTATGTTTTGGTGTAGCTCTTCCTTTTTTTTACTATTTCAACGCAGTTATATGATATCAAGTATTGTTATCAAATACAAATATGTCCACTGATGTATGGTTTCAATTATTTCTATCAAATACTAACAATTCATACACACTTACATGCTTTCAAGTAATTATTTCTATTCAATAATAGTCATTTATTTGTACACTGTTACATAGTTTCAAGTAAATAATAATAATCCTTAGTAAGCAATTACAGTTACAAGTAGCTATTCTTATTACAAATAATTTTCCCACCGTAATATAGTATCAAGAATTCTTATCTAATCCAAATAATTATAGCGTTGTTTTGGGTTTCTGTTCATAATTGTTCTTTGTATTATTTAGATTTTTCGGACTGCTGTCCTCATCTCCATTGCTAGATACACAACGGTTTGGCTGATGCAACCACAGGCCGTTGTCAGGTACTTCCTGTCAAACTCGGGAACCATGAAAGTTTTTTTTTAGATATCAGTTCTAATTTGTGGTTTTCTCGGATGTCTGAGCAAGAGCAAGTCTCCTCAGATCTTCAGGACTCTACTAATTACTCTAGCTCATTTTAGCAATGATATATTCCGGTTGGTCTCCATTCTTCCTCTGTTCTTCAATTCACCCATTCTCTTTTTATCAGGTTCTTGTGGATTATTCCAGGAATCTAACTCTAAAGTGTCTTACCACCACCTTCATTATTTCTATGAATTTTTTAGATGAGGCTTGACAATTAGTATCATTTGTATTATTCGGACTATTATCGAACTATTGTCCTGATTTTCATTATTATATGTTAATGTTTCGGCCGATGTACATTCTGGCCTTCTTCAGGTATTTCTTATCGGACTCGGGAACCTTCTCGGACTCGGACACCTTTTTTTCGAACTCGGGAACCTTCTTTTCGAACTCTGATACCTTCTTGTAATCAAGAAGATTCCAGAGTTCGTAAAGAAGGTTCCTGAATCCGAGAAGGTTCCGGAGTCCGATAAGAAATACCTGAAAAAGGCCGGAGGGCACATCGTCCGAAACATTGTACGGATAACGATGAAGATGAGGGCAATAGTCCGAATAATACAAATAATACTCATCACCTTCATGTTACACAATTATTCGGCTCTCAGGCAAAGTCCTGGTATTTTTCTAGTTTTGTGCCTTCATTTTTTTTCACTTTGTGTTCGGCACTAGTTGACAATAACTTTATTTCTTGTTAATTAAAAGTATATTTGGTCTTTTGGTTTCTTTCCCATCGGGATAACACACGGACTTTCATAGTTTAAAAAATATTCTAAATTGATTATAACTTTTTTTGACCATATGATCTTTAGGCACCCCTTTCTGATTTCGATTCAGAAGGACATGTTTTTCATTTACACCGTCAATATCCGGTTGTTTATTAACAGACGATTTTAGAAGGTTTTTTTTTAAATTATAAAACTAACCCCTAACCCTAACAAACAACCGGACATTGACAGTGTAAACTGTAAAGAAGTTGAAATGCAAGAATTCAAATCCTGATTATCTGTTGTTGCTTATCAACCGAACTCATGTTTCTCGTGAGTGTTGCCACCTAAGTTAAATAGTAGACCATTCCGTTTTTATTATAATGAAACCGGATATTGACGGTGTAAATGAAAAACATGTCCTTTTGAATCGAGATCAAAGAGGGGTGCCTAAACGTCATATGGTCCACCTTTTTATATATCAAAATATTTTCCCAACAAAGTATGTCATGTATATATTTAGTTCACATTTGACTCGCTGGAAATATTCCGAGTTCGGCAGAATTATCTCTTTAGTTTGGAACTGAAACTTAAAAGGCAACATAGATTTTATTTGAAATGGAATTGAACGATAAGAATAATATTTGCCATGTTTTAAAAAGTCTTTATAAAAAATAGGTTTGCATCTGCGTCTATTGAATGAAAAAAAAAACACTGACTCTCCATAAAGGAAAAGTTCAGGGCACATTGGCCAATAAAGAAGGTCATGAAACTGTAAAGAAGTTGAAATGCAAAAATTCAAATCCTGATTATCTGTTGTTGCTTATCAACCGAACTCTTAATTCTCGTGAGTGTTGCCACCTAAGTTAAATAGTAGACCATTCCGTTTTTATTATAATGAAAGAAAGCGGAGAAAAAGTACAGGCTACACAGAAAAAATATAATGAGAAAGATAGAAAAAGAGAGCATGAGAGCATGGGTTGTAATATTGTTAAGTCAAAATACTGTGACTTCTTTTCTTGTCTTGTCGCAGGGTTGGTTGAACCGGCTCCATCAAGGGAATTCATTGAATCTCTCAGGAAGGCCGACCCTGTCTTGTGATCCGATGCGAGCGAATGGTCTTAGAAAGTCAAAGATGGAGTATCATGGGAATACTAAGTTCGCAGAGGTGTCCAAAGCCCCGGACACAGACTGTCTTGTTTGTCGCAGATTATCCAGCAGACCCAGGGACGAGAGGATCAAAATTAACCGCCAGTTTCCCGTGCAGACGCCTCCTAGAATTTTCACCAAGCTCCTTTGGCCCGGTTGTGGCCTAAATACCACTGGGAGCTATACCTATCCACCTTGGGTGGCCCTGCCAGAAACTTAAGTTCCCAACTAGATAGCACTGAATACCACGTTTACATCGCCCTGCCACGATGAGGAGGGGTTGGCTTTCAGGGTGACAAAATACTCTGTGAACAATTCCGTAGCAAAAAGAAATCACTTCAATAGTCCGAACAACAAAATATTACTAAAGGCGTTTTCCATATAAAGTAAACACCTGAAGAGGGCCTTAGAATTAGTCAGTCGAAACGTAGTTGCCGTAGTAAAAGTAACAAAAGAATAAGAATTGTCGCCCGAATAACACAGGGAACGACAAGTACTCATCACCAAATAAGATAGGTTTTCTTTAAGCAACTTTGCCTTACATTTTAGATTTCTTTATTTATAGGGAGAATGTGGAAATAAATCCGACTTTATGTAGAAATAGAAGAAACAAAGTGTTCCAAAAAGCTGAAATTATCATAGATTTTTAGATAACATTTTATCACTGTTTAGATAACAAAATTTTCATCCTAATGACCTGATGAAGGTTAAGAAAAACGAAACGTTTTAACGTCGACTTCATCTATAATTGTTGGATTATATTGTTGGATTATATAAACAGAATCACCACTTCTAAATACACACTGCGTTTCAAATTTTTAACGAGGTAACATTTTTTCAATTTATCCAAAAACAATCAGTCAGAATTTAACTAAACTTTCACAGTATAATAGGAATGAATATTAAAATTAATAGATTCCTTCATACAAAATCGCAACAACATTGGAATAACAACATCCACAATAAACTCTTCCAAATCAACCCTGGAGACCAACTTTAAGGAAGTCTAGAAAGGAACAAGTCATTGTGTCCCGATTACGCATTGGTCATACAAGACTAACGCACTCCTATATACTCAAACAAGAACAACAACCACAATGTGGAACGTGTCAAACACATTTGACAGTTAAACACTTATTCATGGAATGCAGGTTTTTTGCTCACATCAGAAACCGTTATTTTAAAGCAAACAATATGAAAGATCTGTTTGAAAATGTCAACATAGAGGATATTCTCTCTTTTTTGAGAGAAATAAAATTATACCATAGAATATAGACATGAAACTAATCAATACCATACAACATAATCACCAATAATGCTAACACATTGTTATAAACAATTACTAAAAAGTATAAATATAAATACACGATATGTATTACTTCCTAACTGTTAGGCATGACATAGCCCAAAACGGGTTGACATGCCGTTAAAATCAATAAACAAACAAACAATAGGAATGAATATGTGCGTAGGCTGTATACATACTGTATTGTTCTGCACAACAGGAAACAAATGGTGGTCATTTGCAATATTAACACAATATAAAAGTCTTTCAAACTATAAACAAGTTTCATTATAATTGAGCAATTATGGATAGCAAATGTGACTTAACCCCCTTCTGAGAAATATATTATAACACCTGAGCATTCCAACGGCGAATCTACTTTAGAAATATCCAAAACTATTGGAAGATATCACCAAAATGTAAATATATTTGTTGTAGCTCCTACGTAAGAGGGTGGATAATGGTCATTCGAGTGTTGTTTCCCGACGTTCTTTGTCAGGAATGAAACTTGAGGCTGTAAATAACCCAGACCTGACCAATCGAGCAATTTTTATGAGCATTGAAGAAGCAACAGTCTCCAGAAGTACTCACTATTGTATTCTCAAAAAGGTTGGGACATCAGTGAGACCAGAGAAAAAAACTTGATCGACAAAAGTACACATACTAATGCGTTTGAAATGAGTAAAAAGAACACGAAGGTCGATTTCTCGAAAGTTCCGTTCACAGATTAAACTCATGTAATACTTCATTGCCCCGATGGTTTCTGCAAAGGCTGTGTCAATGAAAATTTTAGGCCCTAACATGAAGGAGGAGGTATTATTATTTGGACTAGTATTATTGGAGGTATCACATTTGGACCGTAGAGACAACCTGGCGGTATAAAAATAACCATAGATGCTTATATAGCCTTCCTCAAAGAGCACCTTCGCTAAAAAAGCAAACAGTTATCTTTTGGTGAGCCATCATATTTATGCAAGATAATGCTCCTTTGCATTCAACACATAAAAGTACCCGCGCTGGGGCGTTAGAATGCACCGACTGCACCTCTGCAGAGGGGTAAGACTCCCCCAATGGGGCCACCTGTCGGCCGTGGGTGGCGACCCGTGATGCTTAAGGATAGAGCCCAGGTGGATGAGCAGTTCATGACATGCAATACTCCACTTTGGCCCTATCTTGGGCTAGACGGTCGGTCGGAGAGGCCCCCTCCGATCAATCGATTGGTCACGTCAAGCCCTAGCACCTATATGATTTCCCAACCCTATTGCCCTTATGGCAAGCCCCAACTCCTTTTTATCATATGGGTGCTAGAAGGCGGTGGCTGCGTGTCTACATGTCCTGGGAATGACGTTAAACTCTATCTGATGGTGAGGTTCCAGTTTTGGAGGTTTGGGGAATGTGGAGCACCCCTTCATCACCATTGCTCCCTGGTCTACTTTGACCCGGAGTGGTAGTACCTGTTAGGGTCCCATCTATGGGTTAAATAGAAAAACATGTTTGTAAACAAAATTGTATTATCCATTTAAGAATTGATTTATTTCAAAACTTTCTTGGTATTAAATGACCCACTGAGATTGATATGCCGTAAAACAAAACAAACCAAACCAAACATAAAAGTACAGACTACTTAGGCTTCTGTGGACCCAACTGAAAACCTGTGGCTCAACTAAAAATTCTGACTCGACGTGTTTATGAGAATGGACGCCAATTTAGAAGCAAGGATGACTTGTGGCAGGAAAAAGTAAACGCATCACATAAAATTACATCAGAGAAACTCCAGAAATTTACATGTTTATTTGTAAGTCATTTTAAAAACCTGTTCACATAACTGAAAGAAACCAACTCCACAATCATTTCTGATCTCTGTTTTATTTTTCTCTGAATGTTTGAGATTAGGCTTGAAGATTAGTATTATCTGCATTATTCTGACTATTGGACACATGTGGATAAGGTAGTTAGGCTAAGAGAGTACTAAGTGACACTTATCTCTGGATCCCGAGTTCAATCCTGAGTAGAGGCAGTTAGAAAAATAATTAACACAACTCCTACCCCAGCTATGGTTAGCGGAATGAGAACAGGATACCCCCGGGGACTAAATAAAGGGTTAGGTTCAAAGTTCCGTGATGGCTCCCGATTACGACAAGAAAGTTCCCGAGTTCGAAAAGAAGGTTCCCGAGTCCGAAAAGGTTCCCGAGTCCGACAAGAAATACCCGAAGAAGGCCGGAATGCATATCGGCCGAAACGTTGTACAAATAACAATGAAGATGGGGAAAATAGTCCGAATAACGCAGATAATACAAATCTGTTTACTTTTCTTTTATTATTGAATTTCATGTTATTTGCTGTATGTATTCCTAAAAATCTATAAATGAAGCAATAAAAGTGTTATTTTTTTTACAGGAGTTTTTATTACACTTCGCTAATAATTTGAGTCATTCATATTTTGAGTAAATTTGATAAATGGCCGTAACTTCTGTTCCCTTTTTCAGAACATTATGATTGTTATAGTGTAAATGTATGTATATGATTTCATAAATCTCTGGTAATTTCGGCCAGTTCCATCGAGTAGTCTTTTGATAGATTGGAAAAGTGTCCTTTTGTTAATAATTTTGCACGTAGTATATATATATATATATATTATATATATATATATATATATATATATAAATAATATATAATATATTAATAATGTGTGTAAAATAGTGTAAAATAAGGATTTACTCTGAGGAAGGTCGATGTTTCTTGTGTGCTGAACATTTCTATATTTTTCTATTATCATTTTATTTCATTTTGCTATTTAAATATAATAATAGATAGAATAATGTACACATGTATAAACTCCTGACCGAAACACGTGTTAGTTAAATTAATTAAAATAATCCTATTTGATTAATTCAATACTTTCTTTCCTTTATTTCTCTTTTCAACATATATATATATATATATATATATTATATAATATATATATTAATATATATTTACCAACCCCTCCTCACGAGCAAGATGCGACACAAGGTCAATTTCTTAAGCGGAGTTTAACAGGTTGGAATTCAGAATTTTCATTCTAGACTGATTACCTAGCCATGGTTAAAGAGCTCAGTCTGTCCTGCTAGTTACCCATAGCAGGAGGGAAAATTGGAATTCATACCTTTCCCAAGGGTATTAGTGCCATGTGAAATGCAAACACCTTCGTCCAGGAATTGAACTCGTGACGACGAGTCCATTTCCTACGACACTAACCATTACACCACTCGCCTCCATTACACCCAGTGTATATATGTGTGTGTACGTTAGTGTGTGTGTGTGTTGTAAATATATATATATATATATATATATATATATATATATATATATAGCACTTGTTTTATCAAACGCTTTTTAAACGATTGCTTTCACTCATCTGATTATTATATATAAATATATATGTTCATATATATGTTCATATATATGTTCATATATAACAGAATATATATATATATATATATATATGTGTGTGTGTGTGTGTGTGTGTGTGTGTGTGTATATATTATATATGCACACACGCACACGGACACACACACACACACACAACATATATATATATATATATATATATATATATATAATTGATAATGTGCTTGATTACGTGTGTGAGTCTGAATGTATCAGTAAACATTTGAATAAATAGCTCTACGACGGTTGATGATCATATATAAATATATGTATGTATGTATATATATATATATATACACATATATATATATATATATATGTGTGTGTGTGTGTGTGTGTATTTGTGTGCTACTTATGTGAATATTTATTCTTTATCATATGTATATATACATGTGCGTGTATGTGTGTGTGGGTGGGGTGTCTGTGTGTGTATCTGTCTGTGAGTATTATTGTGTGTAAGTATGTGTTTGTAACAAAGACAGTAATTATGCGTATGTGTGTCATATCATGTGTTAATTTACCTACACACACATACACATATATATACCATATAATATATATATATATATATATATATATATATATATTATAATATATACATTTACAATATACATATACAATATATATATATATATATATGTGTGTGTGTGTTGTGTGTGTTGTGTGTGTGTGTGTGTGTGTTGTGTAAAAATAATATGTACATATGTGTTGTTGTATGTTGTAATGAATCGTAATAAAAACAATCATATTTATAATTTTACACCCAACGTTATCGTGTTTATCATTAAACTTATATCATTAAGGTTTGCCTGAGTCTGTACTCGCAAGAAGATGGCATATGTAATGCATGGGGGGGATTTCATCAGTTGCGTGTGTGTTTGTATATATATATATATATATATATATATGGGAGAATATGTGCTTAATTGAAGTCAGACCTAATTTTTTTGAAAGTTAATTCATTAATGATTAATTAGGCGGGATGTAACTACTTAAATGTAAGGCTAAACAAATCGAGAAAAATCAATCTCTGAATGTACATTTCGACCTATTAGGTCTCATCAGCAGAGCTATAGATACGAAGATCGCCTCGTGCGTGATTCGAAACCCGTATGTCGAAACGACACGCAAGCCTCTTACCCTTACACCAAACGGAACTCGCAATTTTTCATCGCTTTGTTTAGGTATTAGTAGTACTCATATTCCTCTTTGGAGACTTTCGCACGAACTTACGTAAACGTAAACAAATATAGCTATTTTCAGCCGACAATATTTGGGAGAATATGTGCTTAATTGAAGTCAGACCTAATTTTTTTGAAAGTTTATTCATTAATGATTAATTATATATATATATTGTTGACATCCTTCCGTCTACTAAAGACGATGGCGTAGAGTCCACTTTTTTCTTTTTTTCCTTTTCTTTTTTTTTTTTTTTTTTTCTCCTGCAACTGCGTGTTGAGCGGCACAATTTTTGAATGGCAATATCTGGAATCTCTGGTTCAGTGACTGCGAGCACTTCGGGTGGCCAGGTTGGATGCTTTCGTTAGGTCCATCAGTGTGGTGCAGAGTGGCATCCGCTCTCCGGCACCCCTACTGCAGTTGGTTGCTCGGAGGTAACACTGTGTTCCTGGATAGGTGCAAGATGCAAAAGTCTGCAGACGCGCCAGTGTAACACGCGCAAGACTTGTCAAGCTATGCTGAAGTCGCTCCGATCTCCTTTGTTCCTGTATAAGGGGACAGTGGTCCTGGGGATGTGTCCATGTTCCTAGCAACTGCAGAGTCGCTAGTGTAGTGGTTGAAGCAGTGCTGCACCATGCCTTCAATAT
>CM042146.1:58891332-58893832 GCA_023376005.1 Doryteuthis pealeii | reverse complement strand
TATTGTAAGGCCTTTGCTTATGCTTCACATACTTGATGACAGAGTTATAAAAAAATTAATTTACCCTTTTTTGTTTTTGCATTTGTTTTGTTTTGTTCTTTTTTTAAGTATGAAAGAATAGTGAAACTAAGGATTGAAATTGCTAATATTTAAATTTTTGGTTTAAATTTTCTTTCTCCTTGACCAGTTGCCAAAGTTAAAGAGCCCAGTCTGCCCTAGTGTTTACCCATATATTGTGGGAGTATAGCTGGATTCATACCTTTCCCAAGAATATTACCACTATGTTAGATATAATCAGTTGCGTCCAAGATTTGAACTTGTCTCGCCATATTCATTTGCTATGACAGTAACCATCACAACACACGTCATCAACATAGACTAGCAAAAAGAAGACCATTATTTGGAATATTTTAGGAACCGTGTTTAAGAATTTATCCTACGAGTTATTGGGTTTTAGACGTGACAGAAAACTCTTGTCTTACCAGTTCCTTTTGGATTAATTGTGTCTTAAATAATTGTTTAAAGAGATTTCTAACTATCATTAACTTGTGGTTTAGAAAATTTTGACTTGATATATAAAATAACGTCTTTGTAGTTATTGGATTTTGATCAGAAATTGATTTTAAAAATCTCCTTGGTCTAGCGTTAGTGAAAGGGGGATAGAGTCCCTCGATGTCTGGCTGCTACCAACTTTAGGCCACTCCGATGACTTAATATATATATATATCGTTTTAAATCTCAACTTTTTGACTCTCGTCTGATGATTGCAGTAAGCATGAAACTAATAGTAACGATATATTAATATCCATAATATTGTATATTATTGATTGTAAATCTGATCTGCTATTTTAGCATTGAGCACCTTTCTATGCCAATACTTCTCTCATTCATTCTCTATTCCTTATATATATATATATATATATATATATATATATATATATATATATATATATATCAATTCGATAAGGTTTTTTTTCTTTAAAAAAAGCAAAATATTTTTGGGTTCCACGACATGACAATTGTGTCACAGACAAGCGTAAGAAATTTGGTAGACGAGGTAGCTGTTAAAAAAAGTCGAGCCGCACTGATGAGACGTGTATGTCGAAATACGTGTCTGTGGATGACTGAAAATCCCCTTCCCATTCTGTAAGTGAAGACAGCCTAATGGTTAAGGTGCCGGACTGACACCCAACCGACCGGAGTTCAATTCCGGTTGTAGGTAGCTTACAAAATGTCTAGCCAAACTGAAGAGACTTGATAAGTCGAAACACGTGTCTGTGGATGACCCTATATATATATATATATATATATATATATATATATTAAGTCGATAAGGGATTTTTCTTTATATAAAAGCAAAATATTTTTTTTCAGATTTTTTCCGTAAATGAATACTTTTCATTGTTTGGAATTAGTTTATAGCAAAAAATGTTTTAATTTTGCAAAATTATTTGTTTTCAGGCGAGTAAAAATGGCGACAAATGGCTTGAACAGAGATCTTTTATCAAACTCTTGGTGGTTGAGAATGACAAACAATGTGAATTTTACAGAAGAATCCTCTATGTCTATGGAGCAGCACGTTTTAGTAAAAAGGAAAAGTTTGCCTCAACAAACCTGAGATGAAAAAACAGTCAAATGGGTCTAAATGCTTTGACTCTCTGGTAAGGAAAAGATTCCAATTCAGGAACTCTGAGGAGTGTAGAGTACACCTTTATCGCCTTTACCCCCATGTGCACTCGGATCCAGAGTGTTACTACCTGTTAGGTTTCAATCTATAGGTTAAATAGATCAAAACGAGTTTTAAAATGAAAAAAATGAATTTGGATTATTTGGATAATTCGGACTATTGTCCTCATCTTTAATGTTATCTGCAAAACGTTTCGGCCAGTGTTTTCTCCGGCCTTCTTCAGGTACTTCTTGTCAAACTCGGGAATCTTCTCGAACTCGGGAAACCCCTCTTCGAACTTGGGAATCTTCTCTTTGAACTCGCGAATCTTTTTGACGAACTCGGCAGACTTAATGTCGTAATCAGGATACTTTACGGAACTTCGGACATAACCCTTTCTTCAATTCACGGACGGATGCGGTCTTCATTCTGTTAACCATGACTGGATACATGTATTAAGCTGTGTTAATTTTTTTATATTATTGTCGCCCTAAACCAGGATTGAACCTGCAGCCTAAACATAACTCACTTAAAACTGTATTAAACCAACGCCTATATCCACTATCCATGTGCCCGAATAATCAAAATAATCCAAATTATCAAGCCTCATCTCAAAGATTCGTAATTGAGTTTTAAATAATTGAATACACAACAAGAATGACTCAAACAAAATGTCTTCTGCATAAAATAACCCAAGGGTTTGGCATGCCGTAAAATCTAACCAGCCAAACAATCCACCTTGTGCCTGTAAGATTGTTTTTAATCTTTTATTTGTTTACCTGGGCGAGGCAAGACACACTTTAGTGTGTACTGCTAGAGAAATTATTACTTTAG
>CM042146.1:58883832-58888832 GCA_023376005.1 Doryteuthis pealeii | reverse complement strand
TGTCTTTCCACAATTCTCTTTCCATCTTTCTTTCTTATTATATTTTTCTGTGTAATATATCCTTTTTCCTCCCTTTCTTTCTTTATTATAAAACTAGAATGGTCTATTATTTAGCTGAGGTGACAACACTCATAAGAAATAAGAATTCGGCAGATGAGCAACAGCAGATAATCGGGATTTACATGTTTGCATTTAATCTTGGATGATTTGGACGGTCTCATTTTAAACCAAAGGGTGTTGCAAGATTATAACGGTCGGAAGATTAAGAGCATCAATATATAGATGTTAAAACCCATCTCTCTCACGAAAACAAGGTCCTAAACAGATTATTTGTTGAAAAAAAGGGACCATATGACCTTTTGACACCTGTTTCGCGATCTCGATTCTTGGGGATACTTTTCTCGTTTACACCGTCAAGATCCGGTTGTTTGTTAGGGGTTAGGGTTAGGGGTTAGGGTTAGGGGTTAGGGTTAGGGTTAGGTGTTAGTTTTATAATTTTTAAAAAAACTCTAAAAATCGTCTGTTAACAATTAAACGGATTTTGACGATGTAAATAGAAAAAATGTCCCTACGAATCGAGATCGCAAAAGGGGTGCTTAAAGGTCATATGGTACTAAAAAAAAAGAAAAAAAGATGGATTTCATCTTATCATTATTGAAATTTTTAAAATTGTTGTCCTGTTCTTTAGGTAAAAAAATCTTCAAGTCTGTACTTTGTTGATCTACATCAAGACAGACCTTTCTATATTCTGAGTTAGTTTCCGTTTTTTAATGGCATATCAACTAGTGAATAGGTTCATTGCTGCTTAACTTCGGTGATCTAACGGGAACCGGTGCTTTATCAACAGCAAGTAATGTAAGCTCAGTGGTAGAGCATCCGCCACAAGGTCCCGGTTTCAATAATGGCTCTCGTCAACTGAGCACATGAGTAACAAAGCTTGGATTTGAAAGTCGGAATTTGAGGGTAGGTGTGTTTGTTCCATATCAGACATAAAAGTAGTCTCCCTGATTTAGCGCTAGATAAAAGGGATAGACTCCCTTGCCGTCCGGATGATACCGACAATAGGCCACTCCACCTAGTAACCCATGAATGTTGCTTCATGGGTTATTTAATACCAAAGCTATCCGGGTTGGCTCAGCCGTTAGAATGTCCGCTCGGGAACTACAAGGTTCCTGGTTCGATACCGGTCCTCGCCAACTCAACGTATGAGTAGTAAAGTGAGAAGCTGAGCATAGATATGGCGCTTAACCTCAGATACAGAAATACTCTCCTTGGTCTAGCGCTCGTAAAAAGGGGACTCCCTCGCTGTCTGGCTGATACCAACTTTAGGCCGCACCACGACTTTACTGTTAAAGGGGTTCCTACATTCCCCAAGGGTATTATTCCGAAACTGAACGTAATAACGTGACTGGAGTTTGAACCCACTTACACAATCGAGTAGGTTATTGGCTACACCATTGGACTTCCCCTGTATTATTAGAAAAAGTAAGTCAAGTCGTCGGGGTGGCCTAAAGTCGCTATCAGCCAAACACCGATGAAGTCTATCCCTTTTGACTAGCGCTGGACCAAGGAGATTGTTTTGGCGTCTGAGGTGGAGCGCCACACCTACCACCAGCTCTTCACTTTACCGCACAGACCCCTGTGCTACGCTACACTCTGAGTTGGCGAGGGCCGGTATCGAACCAAGCACCTTGCGATTCCTAGTCAAGTGCTCTACCTACTGAGCTAGTGAGTGAGTGAGTGAGTGTGGTTGTGTGAGTGGGCAAGGGCCGGTATCGAACACGAAACCTTGTGGTTCCTAGGTCGACGCTCTTCCGACTAAGCTATACCTGCCCTAACGTGTAATTCATGTGAAATTCGAAACAACGTTCGACATGGTTTAAGCTAACGACTTTCACTTTTTTGAAACTGGTAAGCCGTACTGATAGACAAAGGGGGAAAAAAGACAAAAGCCGAGAGAACTTTTTTCGGTAACCCAATATGCACGTTGGCTTTATAGTTTTATGGGTTTTTAATATATTGTATATTTCAAAAGAAAATAGAAATAGATAGCATCAACGCTGAATAAAAAAAAAATAATAGAGAAAGTGAAATGTAAATAAAGTTTTTTTTTCTTCTTTTAAATATCTCTAGAGTAAGAAGTAACATTTTTTATTGCTACCATGTTCTTTAAACACAGCAGGTAGGAATGTTCGTTTGCTGTAATGCGGATTATTGAAACTGGTGGCGTGGTATGGTGGGTAGGGGGGGAATTATGAGGTGAACGCCGCTGGGATTGGAGTTCCTTTCACTTAACCGATTGGGAATTTCAGTTTATAATGGACGAGGTATTATGAGAAGTGACGTTCTTTACTATCGGATCAAGATGGCGGCTTTACGGACTGAGCAAAGATGCCTGTCCGCGTAATGCTTTACGGCTTAAAGCAAACAAGCCTAAACAAATATTCTGCATTAACCTCCAGACTCCACCCGGTTAACACCAATCAGACAAAGTCGTTACAAAGATTTTGCGAATCTGAAACTCAGTCAACAATAAGTAGTCATTTGAATAATGATCATCATTTTTTGGGGGGGTGGGGGGAAGAGTGGGGTGCTCATTTCTCTTGCTCTTTTTTCTTTCTTTTTTTACTTAATTTCCTTTTTTCTTTTTTTCTTATTTTTTTTTCGTTCTTTTTCTCTTAGTTTCCTTTCACTTTTCTCATACTGTCCTTTTTTATTTTTTGTTACTCTTCCTTTTATTTTTTTTTATTTTTCTTACTCTCGTTTTTTCTTTTTTCTTATTCTCCTTTTTTTGTTTTCTCTAACTCTCCTCTAATTTTTCTCTAACTCTCCTTTTTTTAAAACTTTTTCTTACTCTCCATTTTTCTTTTTTTTTTCTTCTTACTCTCCTTTTTATTTTCTCTTAGTTTTCTCTATCTTTTCTTTTACTCTCCTTTTTTTCTTACTCTCCTTTCTTCTTTTTTCTTACTCTTCCTTTTTTCTTTTAGTCTCCTTTCACTTTTCTCTTACTCTCCTTTTATTTTTATTCTATTTTCTTACTCTCCTTTTTGTTTCTCTTTTCTTTTCTTTTTTTTACTCTTCCTTCTTTTTGTCTTTTCTTTTTAATTTCGTTTTTTCTTTTACTCTCCTTTTTTCTTTTTTTCTTGCTCTCCTTTTTTTTCTTTTAATCCCCTTTAACTTTTCTCCTTTTTTTCTTTTTTCTTTCTTTTCCTTTTTTATCGCTAAATTTTCTTTGATTTTTTCTTACTCTCCTTTTTTTTTTAAATTTTTTCTTACTTTCTTTTTCTTTTCTTTTAGACTCCTCTAACTTTTCTCTTACTCTCCTTTTCTTTTTCATTTTTCTTTTTTCTTACTCTACTTTTTTAGTTTTCTCTAAGCTTCCTCTAATTTTTCTCTTACTCTCCTTTTTTTTTTTTTTACTTTTTTTTTACACTCGTTTTTTTTTTTTTCTTTTTTTTTCTTATCTCATTTTTTTATTTTCTCTTAGTCTTCTCTAACTTTTCTCTTACTCTCCTTTTTTTTCTTTCTTATTTTTCCTACTCTCCTTTTTTCTTTTCTCTTAGTCTTCTTTCACTTTTCTCTTACTCTCCTTTTTTCTTTTTTTTTTCTTTCTTTTTTCTTACATTTTCTGTTTTCTTTTTTTTTTTACTCTTCTTTCAATGTTCCGTTACTTTCCTTTTTTCTTAATATCCTTTTTTTACTGTATTTTCCCTTTTCTCTTACTCTCTTTTTGCTTTCTTTTTTCTTACTCTTCTTTTTTCTTTTCTCTTACTTTCCTTGTTTTTTTTTTTTTTTTTTCTTTCTTTTTTCTTACTTTTTCTTTTTTCTTTACTCTTACACATCTTTAGATTTTCCGTTACTTTCCTTTTTTCTCAATATTCTTTCTTTTTCTGTCTTTTCCCTTTTCTCTTACTTTCCTTTTTTCTTTCTTTTTCTTCATCTCCTTTTTCTTTTCTCTAGGTCTCCTTTCACTTTTCTCTTACTCTACTTTTTTTCTTTTTTTTTCTTTCTTTTTTTCTTACTTTTTCTTTTTTCTCTTAGTCCTTTCCCTTATCATTACTCTCCTTTTATTTTTATTTTATTTTTCTTACTCTCCTTTTGTTTCTTTTTTCCTTTTTTTTATTTTACTCTTCCTCTTTTTTTCTTTTCTTTTAGTCTCCTTTCGCTTTTCTTTTACTCTTCTTTTTTCTTTTTTTATTGCTCTCATTTTTTTTCTTTTAGTCTCCTTTATTTTCCTCTTACTCTCCTTGTTTTCTTTCTTTTTTCCCCTTTTTTATCTCTGTTTCCGTTGACTTTTGTCTTACTCTCATTTTTCATCTTTTTAAATTTTTTCTTACTCTTCTTTTTTTTTCTTTTAGACTCCTCTAACTTTTCTCTTACTCTCCTTTATTTTTCCATTTTCTTATTTCTTACTCTCCTTTTTTTTTTTTTTCTAAGTCTCCCTAATTTTTCTTTAACTCTCCTTTTTTTAACTTTTTTTTACTCTCCTTTTTTCATTTTTTTCTTACTCTCCTTTTTTTATTTTCTCTTAGTCTTCTCTAACTTTTCTCTTACTCTCCTTTTTTTTTCTCTTTTTTCTTACTTTCCTTTTTTCTTTTCTCTAAGTCTCCTTTCACTTTTCTCTTACTCTCCTTATTTTTTTCTTTTTTTTTTCTTACATTTTCTTTTTTCTTTTCTCTTACTCTTCTTTCGATTTTCCGTTACTTTCCCTTTTTCTGTCTTTTCCCTTTTCTCTTACTCTTCTTTTTTTCTGACTCTTTTTTTTTTCTTTACTTTTCTCTTATTTTCCTTTTAATTTTCACTCACTCATCCTTTATCTTAATGTTCACACTCTTTTCTCTTGCTCTCCTTTTTATTTTATTTTTCCTCTCCCTTGTTCTCTTCTTTTACTTTCCTTTCAATATTCTCTTACTCTCCTTTCTCTTTTTGTTTACTTTCCTTTCTTTTTATACATACTCGCCTTTCTCTCTTCATCTCCTTTTGTCTTTTCTCTTCTTTAT
>CM042146.1:58846332-58878832 GCA_023376005.1 Doryteuthis pealeii | reverse complement strand
ATTCGTCGACTCCTTGAAATTGTTGCATCTTCACAAATCATCAATGATGGTGTGTCCTCTTCCCTTTTTTTGTGACTCCATAGAGTTTTATTTTTTAAACAGGTTATAAGAATTTCAAACTTGTAATTCAACATCTTCTTATTAAAGGAATTATAGATCTCCTTTTTGGGCTTCTCTCTATACTTTTTTTTAAGGAAACCTGCTCAACTTTCGTTTTGGTAGTGGTTTTGGCTTCCAAAGGTCGGAACAAGAAAAAAACAAACTCCTCGTCGTTTTAATGTGTCGGACCATAATGAACCCTTTAGGCACCCCTTTGTCGATCTCGTTTCCAATAAGGACATTTTTTCTTTACACCGTCAAAATATTTGTTGTTAACCATACGAATTTTAGAGGTTTTTTTAAATAATTATAAAACTAACCCTAAGCTAACCTCTAACCCTAAACCCCTAACAAACAAACCGGATTTTTGACGGTAAAAATGAAAAAAAATGTCCTTAGAACGAGATCGCAAAAGGGGTACCAAAGGTCAAATGGTCCAATGTGTCTTCAAGTTGAGCTGTCATTTCAAAAAATTTGATAAATATGGCCCCTTTGGATTTTTGTAAAATTTAGTCTCGGAAAAAAATTCAATTAATTTCACGATTTCGGCGGCTTATTCAGAGCAAAATACCATTCTAATTTCGTTGGTAAAAAAATGATTAATTGGATAAAAACCACATCAAAAATTACATATTTAGAAAGATTATTTTATTTATCATTAGGCTTTTTCCTTATTTTTTTTTTTCCTTTACTTCTAAAAAGATCTTGTGTCACATTTCTTGATTGCAACTGACATGACCTGCAACAGAAAGTCCCTTTTATATTTATTTACCAACTTCTCCACGCGGAAAGGATGTGACACAAGGTGAATCTCTTGTAAGCAGAGTTTAACAGGTTTTAATTCAGATTTTTCCTTCTCCTAGACTGGTTACATAGCCAAGGTTAAAGAGCCCAGTATGTCCTACTATTTACCCATAGATGGAGGGATAGTTGGATGCATTCCTCTCTCAAGGGTATTAGCGTTATGGGAAATGCAAACAGCCTCACCTAGGATTTGAACTCGGGCCGATGAGTTCATTTCCTACGACTCTAACCATTATATCACGCACCTCCAGAAATGTCCGTTTTATGGTAAAATTAAAGATCTACAAGTAAAAACAATTAATGTATCAATAGTTTTACTTTTCATGGCCTGGGTCAAATATTCATTGGGTTAGTGCACCTTGTTCTCGCAACGTTTTATCCAAGTCTTGTAGTTCAGTATTCCTTTATTGAGTGGCTGCCTGCACAACAAGAGTATTATATTTCAGCCTTCATCTTAACACCAGGTGGGCGGAGAAAGTTTGGATCGAGTACAAGAGAATGTACAATTCCGTAGAGAAAGGTTGCTATTTAGTGTTGTATATTTAGTATTTCAAAAGAGTTTTCTTTTAACTCTTTGCCGACCAAATTTTACCCACGGTTGGGCCAAAACTTTTTGGTATTTCTTACCTGTATGATGGAATATTTCAAATTTCACTATCCATTCACCTCAGAAATTATTCTATTCAGATGAAGTCCTATTATTATAGTAATCTGAGTGATATAATATATTGGTAGAAACAAGTTTCATTAACTCATTATTATTATAATCTTAGTGATTTAATATATTAATAGAATTAATCTTCATTAACTTATTATCATTGTAATTTGAGTGATTTAATATATTAATAGAAATAAATTTCATTATTATTGTAATTTGAGTGATTTAATATATTAATAGAAATAAATTTCATTAACTTATTATTATTGAGATTTGAGTGATTTAATATATTAATAGAAATACATTTCAGTAACTTATTATTATTGAGATTTGAGTGATTTAATATATTAATAGAAATAAATTTAATTAACTTATTATTATTGTAATTTGAGTGATTTAATATATTAATAAAAATAAATTTCATTAACTTATTATTATTGTAATTTGAGTGATTTAATATATTAATAGAAATAAATTTCATTAACTTATTATTATTGTAATTTGAGTGATTTAATATATTAATAGAAATAAATTTCATTAACTTATTAGTATTGAGATTTGAGTGATTTAATATATCAATAGAAATAAATTTCATTAACTTATTATTATTATTGCGATTTGAGTGATTTAATATATTGGTAGAAATAGATTTCATTAACTCATTATTATTGTAATTTGAGTGATTTAATATATTAATAGAAATAAATTTCATTAACTTATTATTATTGTAATTTGAGTGATTTAATATATTAATAGAAATAAATTTCATTAACTTATTAGTATTGAGATTTAAGTGATTTAATATATTAATAGAAATAAATTTTCATTAACTTATTATTATTGTAATTTGAGTGATTTAATATATTGGTAGAAATAGATTTCATTAACTCATTATTATTGTAATTTAAGTGATTTAATATATTGATAGAAATAAATTTCATTAACATATTATTATTGAGATTTGAGTGATTTAATATATTGGTAGAAATAAATTTCATTAACTCATTATTATTGTAATTTGAGTGATTTAATATATCAATAGAAATAAATTTCATTAACTTATTATTATTATTGCGATTTGAGTGATTTAATATATTGGTAGAAATAGATTTCATTAACTCATTATTATTGAGATTTGAGTGATTTAATATATTGGTAGAAATAAATTTCATTAACTTATTATTATTGAGATTTGAGTGATTTAATATATTGGTAGAAATAAATTTCATTAACTTATAATTATTGAGATTTGAGTGATTTAATATATTGGTAGAAATAAGTTTTATTAACTTCATCTGTATTCATAAACTAGAATAAATATTTTTCATGTTAGATTTTCTATTAACCTTGTGTGTATTAGTATATTGGTAGAAACAATTGCTTTGTTTTCTTTGTTTAATGACATATCAAACTTAATTATTAAACTTAGTTATTTAATTTCCAAAGCCTTCCTTGTAAAATGATAGTAGTTATACTACTTACCTCATGTTTTTAGAATAGTAATGATATTATTTACCTGGACAGGTGAGGGTGTTCATAGCTTTTGTAAGTTATTTTAGTGTGAAAGTGACCATAATAGCATGACTTGAATTCGAACTCACTTACTACGATGTCAAAGTTCAGCGTGTCACGATAATTAAAGGAAAGATCTAGTCAAATTGAGGAAAGAGAATTCAAGTAAAGTACAAGACAAGGAGTCTAGCAGATATCATAATATAGGGAAGATGGTGTGGAAATTAAAAATAGATAAAGAAAAAAAAAAAACATTGTAAATTTAAGGAATCAGGGAAAATGAAATAAACTAATCTATATATTAATCCGCTTGTTCCTAAATCTTATGACCGTTGTCATCCTGCAACAACCTCTTGTTAGAATGAGACAGTCCAAATTATTCAATGTATATTTATAGATAAAAGGGCATGAAAAACACACTTTGTTGTTAAAATAAATATATATATTTTGATATCTTTTTTCATTGCTGATATTGACAATATTTCGATTTATTAAAAATCATCATCAGAGCATAATGATATTTAGGTCCTTTTTTAATTGTAAATGTTTTAATGCGGATTCATCAAGAGAGGAACAGAAAATAATTTGAATTCAAACTGGAAGTATTGTCTTTCCAAAAAGCATGTACACCGTGCGTTCGCTTCGTCTTTTTCATTCGCTGTGTCGCGCTGTTTCGCTACGTCACGTTCTTTCGCAATATTGTGTTCCTACGGTGTAAGAATTTTTTAAAAATAGAAAAAGAAATACTTCAAATTCAAAAATAGAAAAATTCTCTTTTTCAAAAATTGAGAGTTTTAACCCGTTCATGGTCGATTAGTAACGGATTTCTTTCAGAAAAGAAATGTTTTTATCTAATTATTTAAAAAAATATTTTTATGCAAAATATGAATGGTGTAAGGGTGTATTGGAATAATGTGAAATCTAAATTTGTAAGGTAGTGTATATCAAAAGTGGTTATGTGAAAGGGATTATATAATTTTTGATTACAAGTGTCGCTAAATATTGTGTTGCATATCCTTCTTCTTTACTTTCTTTTTACTTCTTCTTCTGTTCATCTTCTATCTTAAGTTCTTCTACTTGGGGACTTCGTCTTGGTGACTTCGTCTTGGTGGTCGCACTTAACTCATTTCTTCTTCTAATCAGTCTTGTTACCAAGACATCCATTAATCACAAGACCGTGTTATTTTTCTTAAACTTTTATTTACTTAACTAACATTTCATGTAACTAAATATCTGACTAACATAACGTGCGTGTGCAGAGTGAATTACAGTTAAGGCAGGAACATCTACACTGCCTGACGTCCAACTGAAAACTGAGGACCAAACCAGGTCCCACATGACTTCACGTAATTTGGCGGGCTTTCTGTACTATTCCATGGAAAGTCCCGCCAGTGATATGAAAGGGCCATCCCTTTAGAAATACAGGGGATTGATAATAATCTTATGCAACCGCATAGATTATGTAACAATTGCAAAAATGTAAATCCAGATTATCTGGTGTCGCTTAATTGCATATTTGTTATTTGTTCCATTAAATTTCGCCCAATTTTAGAAATTAAACATTCCATATGCTCTTGCATCGCTAAAATGCCCAACGTAATATTAAAATGAATTGAAAAAAAAAGAAGGAATTACATCGTATTTGTTTATTTTTATTAATGAAATTGCGAAATATATTTTGGTAATTTTGATCTCATGTTGTCTCGGCCTCCTGCCTTAATTTACGCTATGTTTTAGCGACCCAACGTCAGGCGAATTTCCGGTCGAACTTAGTTGTTTTCTAAGTCGTGTCTTTCACAGTTTTTTGTCGGTGAATTAATGTAGATATTTTAAACGCCTCCGCCCAGATTTTTATTGGCAAATCAATGAAAATATTATACAACTTTTAAGAAAGTGTTAGAGAGTTAAATCAAGATTATTATACTTTTTACATATTGAACTATTGTAATAGGTTGTAAATAAACATATCAAACGTTGTAATAATTAAATTATAGTACTGTGGTATATCCACAGGTTCTACTATTAAAATACAAATGAAATATAGCAATAGAAAGACGAGAAATATTCCCGAGAAAATTTAAGATTTGAAGAAGAGAATAATATTGTCAAAATGGAGAAAAGTTTTTCTATCATATAATTTGCGTTTAATATAAAAGGTCATGAAAAAGAGAAAAAAAAAGAAAAAAATGATGAAAGGTGGAAAGAAGAGGAAAGAAAGAAGTGGTAAGATATAAAAATAGAAAGAGAAGGAGAGAAACAGAGAAAAAAGGGTAGAAAGAAACATGAGTAACGATGGAAAAAGGAGGAATGATAGCAAAAAGAAGAAAATAAGTAAATGAATAAAGATTGCCAGCAAGAAAAACGTGGAAAGAAAGAGAGAAAAAGAAAGAAAGAAAGAAAGAAAGAAATATTGCAAGCATACAATAAAGAACCAAAAAGTGGGAAAAGAAAGTAATGAAAGAAAGAAAGAAAAGAGAGAAAGAAAGATTACAAGCAAACAAGAACGAAAGAAAAACGTGGAAAGAAAGAAAGAAAGAAAGAAAGAAAGAATAAACAGAAACATTGCAAGAATACAGAACAGAACCAAAAGGGGAAAAAGAAAGAAAGAAAAGAAAGAAAGAAAAAAATATTGCAAGCAAACAGAAACATTGCAAGAATACAGAACAGAACCAAAAGGGGAAAAAAACAGAACCAAAAGTGAGGGGGAAAAAGAAATAATGAAAGAAAGAACAAAGAAAGAAAGAAAGAAAGATTGCAAGCAAACAAGAACGAAAAAAAACGTGGAAAAAAAGAAAGAAAGAAAGAAAGAAATATTGCAAGCATACAGGAAAGAATCAAAGGAGGAAGGAAAGAAGTAAAAGAAAGAAAGAAAGAAAGAAAAAAAAGAAAAAGAAAAAAGAAATATTGCAAGCAAACAGGAAAGAACCAAAAGTCGGCAAAAAAAAGAAATAATGAAAGAAAGAAAGAAAAAAGAAAGAAAGAAAGAAAGATTGCAAGCAAAACAAGAACGAAAGAAAAACGTGGAAAAAAAGAAAAAGAAGAAAGAAAGAAAGAAAGAAAGAAAAAGAAATATTCCAAGCATACAGGAAAGAATCAAAAGGTGGAAAAAAAAGAAAGAAAGAAAGAAAGAAAGAAAGAAAGAAAGATTACCATCAAGCAAGAACGAAAGAAAAACGTGGAAATAGAGACAGAAAGAAAGAAAAGAGAAATATTACAAGTATACAGTTAAGAACCAAGAAATGGAAAAAGAAAGAAGCAAAGAAAGAAAGAAAGAAAGTAAGAAAGAAAGATTGCAAGCATAGAAGAACAAGAGAAAAAAGTGGACCGAAAGAAAGAAAGAAAGAAAGAAAGAAAGAACAAATGTAATAGAAAATTACAAAATAAATTACTCAATAGAAACCATGCAAACGGGTTGATCAAGTGGGTGGGTGGGGTAACATTCGGTTAGCTTATTGTACACCTGTTTTTTGAAGCACCATCTGTAACAGAGTGCATGAAGATAGGCATCGACAACCCGAGGGTACGTACCCAGATCTGTCAACGCCAAACTAAGCATGCGCCCTCTACAGTGCAGATTCAACTCGTCGGAACGCCATTTTCTTTTTTATATTTGTGCACGGAGAGAGAAGCGGGCAATGTCAGATCTAGTTCAACCTTGTCTTTGAACAAAGCGCGCAAAGTCATCGAGTTCTAAAAACAATCGCCAAAAATATTGTCCGTATTTTAGAAAAGGGTGGAACCCAGAGTTTATATGCCATGAAGGTCATTCTATATTTATAGTTCCATACTTATCTATAAGTGAGTGTGTTTGTGTAGTTGCATAATTACAATGTCATTAATGTCACGCAGGTCATTTCACACACGCGCGTGCACACACAAACACACCCAGTGTGTATGTGTATATGCGTGTGTGTGTGTGTGTAATTTTATTTTTAAAAAATGGAGAAAAAAAAACAAAAAAAAACACAAGTTTCATTCACAACTGATATTCAATAAGCCCACGGTGCAGTGTTTCGGTTTATTTAGCAAACCTTCGTCAGGGCCTCCGTTTGTTTAAAGAAAATGAAATTATTAGTGAAAAAAGTTAGCGAGCCTCTGCTTTTGGTATGTGCTGGCTTTTGTTGATATTCAGTATATGTAAAACAGACATGCTATATATATATATATATATATATATATATATATATATATATATGTGTTACATAATCATTAGATACCTAATGATTATGACAATAGTGTAGAAATCATATTAGTGCAGCTAATGGCCTTGAGGGTGAGTGACAGCACTTGACCTCGATCTCACCTTGCGTTCTGGGGAGAATCGTGAGAACGGAACCCCGATAGAAGCCCCTTCCGGTTTAAGGGGTAAGTAACTGTTGTACCGGCCGTTCCTACAGTGGAGAACATGCACCGGTTCTCACTATAAATAGTGAGACACCGAGTGGAAAGGAGCACTGTTCCCGTTAACGACAAGCTAGTCGTACATGTACCATTAATTGTAAATACACTTGTCTTATTTTACCCCATCTCGACTTGACTTCTTTTTACTGAATTAGAAAGACTCGAAAACATGGGTGTCATTTCAAAAATTGAGTGGAGTTCACCTACAGTTTATGTTAAGAAAAAGAAAATTAAAAATATCTTAACGTCAGACTTGTTTCTGGCACATTATAATCCCAAGCGAAAAAAAACAATAACAAAAAAACGGTATAAAGTTGGTGAAAAAATCTTTTTTAAGATTCACAAAAACAATAGGATTTTCTGGGAGTCCGGCACTGTGGATAAACAAATAGGCAACATGGTCTATATGATTAAGGGACCAGATTTCGTGCACAAACGTCACACTAACCAAATCCGGAAAAGATACTCGAACAGTGAGGTGACCATATCACCCGAAGAGGACATCATGGACACAGTGTTTGATACTTTTCAGGTGCCCATACCAGAGACTACTCCTGAGAATAGGAAATCAAAAAGAAAACGGAAATCGACTGAGTTGATTATGGTGAACCCCAAACAAAAACGTTATTAATCCCCAGACGGGATATTTTCAAAGGGGGGTGTTGTACCGGCCGTTCCTACAGTGGAGAACATGCACCGGTTCTCACTATAAATAGTGAGACACCGAGTGGAAAGGAGCACTGTTCCCGTTAACGACAAGCTAGTCGTACATGTACCATTAATTGTAAATACACTTGTCTTATTTTACCCCATCTCGACTTGACTTCTTTTTACTGTTGGGACTAACATCACAACAGTAACTCAGTTAGTTAGAGTTAGAACTTAGAAGAGAAGCTAGCAAGATGTGAGTATCACTGCGCAGTTGTCTGGTCTGGGGGTCTACGAATAAAGTAACATCATCGTAAATGAGCTAGCAACATGTAAGCCTCATCTGCGCAGATTGTCTGGGTGGGGATTTGGAATAAATTAACATCAACGTAAATCGAAGTCTTGTGGTTATTACTAAAAGCTAACAATGACACTGGGCTTCTGATAAGAAATGATCCCCAACCGAAACCAGACCCGGAATCCTCAATAGAAGACCAGACGAGACCTTAGAAGATATACCAGATCCGGCCAGAAGAATAGACGACAGAGTAAGAAGTAAGAGAGGTATATAACATATATAGATATTTAGGGCCGGTAAAGAAGGGTATGCAACATATAGTCAGTTCCGCCGTTTCACAGTTCATCAGTGAGACTAGACAAGGAAAGTTACCTCTGTTCGGTATCGAAACCAGACCGATTTGTCATCAGTCAGAGTTTATACCACCGCGCCTTTTCACTTCTTTTTCTCTGGCACACACACACACACACACACACACACACACACATACACAATAATTATTTTGAATATTTTACACAAACATTTTATACAAAATCGTTGGTATTTATTTATTAGTACACTTTTAAGTTAACCTCTTGGTTGTTCTTTATTCTTTGCATGGATGATTTTGGGTAATGTGATGTAAACAGTGACGTAGTTTCGGATACAGACGACTAGAGACTGAATCTTCTTTATCAATAGATGTTTATTATTAAATTCGTAAAATAAAGTGAAGTCTTTGGGGTGGCCTAACAGACAGCGACGTAGTCTATCTCCTTTTCACTAGCACTAGACCAAGGAGATTGTTTTTTAGCTTCTTAGACCGAGGGCCACCACTATACCATCAGCTCTTCCTTTTGCCACGCAGATCCCTGTGCTACTCATACGCTGAGTTGACGAGGGCCGGTTTCGAACCAAGAAACCTTGAGGTTCCCAGCTGAACACTCTACCGACTAAACTCTTTTTTGCAAGCAATTATGTGATTTCAATAGGGCACTTCTCGTGGTATAATGGTTAGCACGCTAGATTTGCAAACCGTTGTTACTGAGTTCGATTCTTATTGGGCGACGCATACTTCTGGCCTTGTATCACATCAAAGCTAAGCTTAGTAAATAACTATATGGTTTCAAGTAACTACTCATCACCATTTGTTAAAAAAATGTAGTATTAAGTGTAATCCCAAATGTAAGTTTTCCAAAACGCTGGAGATGCAGGGAAGCTCTTCGGGCGCATATTGGCAACACATTTGTGTTTGCTGTGCATGCGCCTGTGCGTGGGTCTGTCCCTGGGCGTACCTCACTGCCATGCCCAGCCTTGGCTTGTTAATCGTTATATTGTAGGAGTTTGCTTGCCAGATATTTCCTGTCGGGGGTAAAGGTTACCAGGCGAGTCCCGCAAATGCATTACAAAAGAATAGCGATTTTGATCCTCGCTGAATATCCCATACTTGTGACCTTGTGTCACATCCTTCCTGTGCCGAATGAGTTGGATAAATACTGACCTTTTTCTTTTTACCCATATTTGGAAGATCCACTTCTAGTATTCAATTCAGCTATGTTACAATCTTATGGGGCATCCTGTTGGCTTTAAGTTAGAGCGCTTGTCCAGTGGAATTGGACCCTTGGTAATCGTCCTGTAAAGAATCCCGATCTTTCGTAATCCTCTGATAAAGAATCCCGAGTGTTGTAAGTCCCTCCGCAATTATTGCAAGTAGAACTATGGCCAGCATCAGTGTTTAAGTAGTGTATTACCAACGCAGTATGGCTGGTGATGGCGAAATAATTAAACCACGTGACCTCGGCTAGTCTATAAATTCAGATGAGGAATTAGAGCACACCTTATATATCAAATATTCCAACAAGTTATGTTTTTCTCATAGATCAATGGCTAACCAAAGTTACTTTATCCAGGTAATGAGATAATAGATTGATTCATGTGTTTCAGAAGAGATTGATTCTGCGTGAATCCAAACAAAGCCTAATTATGAACTCGGCCCACCGATTCCGTAGTCCATTATATTGACCGTTTGACTGCCTATATTGTTGGCCTCTTAATACTGAACTCAGTTGCCGGATCAGAAAAGCTGCCTCAACTTTTGGGAAGTTCGCAGCAAGAGTGTAGGACATCAGCAAGCTTACTATCCGTACAAAGGTACAATTGTATAGGGCATGTGTTATCAGCATCCTCATGTATGGAAGTGAAACATGGATCTGATACTCCCATCAAGAGCGACAGCTAAATAACCTCTACCTTCGCTGCCTTAGACGTATACTGGAAGTCACTTGGTGGGACAGGATTACTAACACAGCAGTTCTAGAGAGAGATCAACTCCCCAGTTTGTGTTTTCTACTGAGGCAACGTCGTCTCCGATGGCTGTCATGTACGTCGGATGGATGATGGACGAATCCCGAAAGACATTCTTTATGCAGAGCTTATGCCAGGTAAAAGACAGATTGGTCGCCCCTAGCTGCTATTCAAGGATGTCTGCAAGAATGACCTCAGGTGCTTTGGCATTGCCCCTTCCAGCTGGGAAAATTTGGCTCATGACCGTACACGGTGGCGGCAGAATCTCCGTAGAGGACTGTTCATGTCAGAAATCACCCTGACGCAACACCATGAAGCTAAGAGATCTCGAAGAAAGCAGCGACAACAAAGCACCGGCTCTTCAACTTTTTAAGGGACAGGTTTCAAATGCTACATCGGTGGTCGAGAATGTAACTTCAGGGGCACAAAAACTTGAAACGGCCGAAAAAGTTCAAGAGTTCCCAAGAATATACACTGCCAAACGGTTAGAATAATAGTCTTTGGAATCAGCAGACCGAGTTCATATTCAAACTGTGTTTATGTTCAGGCTTGATGAATCTCTTTTGAAAGACGTGAATCAATCTATAATCTACCCAGCGTCAAATATGGGTAAAACAGCCTTGGTTGGCCATTGGTCTATGAGAAATAGATAACTAAATTAAAAACGAGTAATGGGTCTTCCGAAAATGAGTAAATATAGAAAGATCAGTATTTACTCAACATGTTTCCCATGAGTAGTATGCGACACAAGGTCGCAAGTATGGGGTATCCAACGAGGATTGGAATCGCTATTCTGTAGTAGTGGATCGGCGAAACTAACTTGCTAACCCTTACACCAAGACAGAAAGCCCTATTTACCAAGCTTGTTCGCTAGGGAGAGTAGGCGACACAAAGTTACAAGTATGGGGTATCCAGTGAAGACTGAAATCGCTATTCAGTAGTAATAGATCAGCGTGACTAGCTTGCGAACAATCACAGCACAACGGACCGCTTTTTTTTAAAATATCCAACCCGTTCGCTATGGGTAGCATGTGACACAAGGTCGCAAGTATGGGGTATCCAGCGAAGATTGAAATCGCTATTCAGTAGTAATAGATCAGCGTGACTAGCTTGCGAACAATCACAGCACAACGGGCCGCTTTTTTTTTAAATATCCAACCCGTTCACCATGGGTAGTATGTGACACAAAGTCGCAAGTATGGGGTATCCAGCGAAGAATGAAATCGCTATTGAGTAGTAATAGATCAGCGAGACTAGCTTGCGAACAATCACAGCAGAACGGGCCGCTTTTTTTTTTTAAAATATTCAACCCGTTCACCATGGGTAGTATGCGACACAAGGTCGCAAGTATGGGGTATCTAGCGAAGATTGAAATCGCTAGAGTAGTAATAGATCAGCGAGACTAGCTTGCGAACAATCACAGCACAACGGGCCGCTTTTTTTTTTAAATATTCAACCCGTTCACCATGGGCAGTATGCGACACAACGTCGCAAATATGGGGTATCCAGCGAAGACTGAAATCGCTATTCAGTAGTAATAGATCAGCGTGACTAGCTTGTGAACAATCACAGCACAACGGACCGCTTTTTTTTTTTAAATACCCAACCCGTTCACCATGGGTAGTATGTGACACAAGGTCGCAAGTATGGGGTATCCATCGAAGATTGAAATCGCTATTCAATAGTAATGGATCTGCAAGACTAGATTGTTAAGTATTACACCTCGATGGGACATAGAAAAAGTAATTACGAGAGTGCCTATTCTTGTTCCTTGTCAAGGTGTATAAAATTCAAAGATTTCTCACGGCGGCCATTTTCACTGTGACTGCATACATACCTTCGATTTCAATTGATCTACGAGATTTGAGTTCCGTGCGCATGCGTGCATGAGTACTGTTGGTCCTGAATTGCCTCTACGTTATATTTATAGAAGACGTGCAGCGTTCGCTTGTTTGTCACGAAGATATGTTTCCCTACCGAGGTCAGTGAGGACACGTGCATGCCTCTATGTATATGTGTGTGTGTGTGTGTGTGTATACATCTATGTGTGTGTGTTTATATAAGTATGTGCGCGCCCATGAGAGAGCGCGTGTGTTTGTTGAGTGTGTTTCTCGACATCTTCTACCCATGGTGTCTCCTGTCTTTTGTCTTGTCTTTTGGTATTCGGCGCGGTGGGTTCAACGTGTTCAAGTCACGAACGAAAAGAAATCCCCACGAAGACACCTTCTGAAGACAGCGCTTTCCCTTGTTTTTATTCCTGCGTGAATTAAAACAGGGTGAAACAATGCAGTCGATTGCTGCAAACAAATTCAGTTCTGCTTACCAGATGCCGTCTCCGTTGTTCACGCAACGAACCTATGACTCCAGTGGCTCAGGTTCAAACTGTTACGATTTGAGTAGCTATTTTAAGCCTGTAGTTGAATGCACTTTTACAGTGGATAATATTTGTGGCATAAAGTCTGATCCTTTTTTCCGAATTCGAGGAGGTTCCCGAGTTCGACAAGAAATACCGGAAGAAGGCCGGAGGGCACATCGGCTGAGACGTTGTACAAATAACAATGAAGATGGGGACAATAGTCCGAATAACGCAGATACTACTAATCTTCAAGCCTCATCTCAAACATTTAGAGAAATAGAAAGATGTAGTTTCATATTTCTCTGAATTTTTGAGGCTTGATGATTACTATTATCTGCGTTATTCGGACTATTGTCCTCATCTTCATTGTTATCTGTTCAACGTTTCGGCCGATATGCTCCTCCGGCCTTTTTCAGGTATTTCTTGTCAAACTCGGGAGCCTTCTCGGACTCGGGAAACTTCTTTTCAGACTGGGGAACTTTCTTGTCGTAATCAGGAGCCATCACGGAACTTTGAACCTAACCGTTTATTCAGTCCACAGGGGCTATCCTGTTCTCATTCCGTTAACCATACCTGGGGTAGAGGCGTTAAGCTGTGTTAATTATTATTCTATGTTACTGCTGTCCTTGACCAGGATTGATTCTGCAGTCTAGAGATAACTGTCTTAACCTAACTCCTTTATCCACTAGGCCATGTGTCCAATTGGACAAGAAGGTTCTCGAGTCCGAAAAGAAGGTTCCCGCGTCCGAAAAGAAGGTTCCCGAGTCCGACAAGAAATACATGAAGAAGGCTGTAGGGCATATCGGCAGAAACATTGTACAGATAACAATGAAAATGAGGACAATAGTCTGAATAACTCAGATAATAATAATGTAGTTTCAGTTTTAATCCTTATCAGATGGTCTCTCGCCGAAGTAGAAAGATATATCATATATAATCCTTGTCTGTTGATCTGTCCTCGAAGTAGAAAGATGTATTCTAAATTGTAAGGAAATGCTTACAAAAAGTTAAATGGGAACTAGACAAGGAAGCTGTCCTCAAAGTAGAAAGATGTATCAGATATAATCCTTTTCTCTTAATCTGTCCACGGTGTAGAAACAGGAATCAGGTATAATCGTTGTCTGTTGACCTGTTTTCAAAGTAGAAAGATGTATCAGATATAATCCTTGTCAGTTGACCCTGTTGGTCTTTCCTTGAAGCAGTCCATCGATCGAGTAATTTTAGGACAATTCATCAATTCCGTCAAATAGTAAATTGGATACATGTTTGGCATTTTCTGATTGGTCAATTCAGTCACCGCCATTTAGAACAGTCGATAAGTAAAATATTGATTTTTCGCACAAATTATACATAAATAAACCAACACAAACGTTGTTGCTATCGAAAGAAATGAATCAATTCTCAGAACTTACTAATCATTAACTAGTCTGCTATAGGAACGGTGCAAGATTATCTGGTGTTCGAGTCAAGCCTTTAGAAGTACGCCCTTTGAAACCTTTGATAAGCTAATATACATATTTACTAAGCCTTTCACACAAGCTGGATGTGACACAAGGTCAGGTTTGAATTCAGAGTTTTTCTTCTCCTAGACTGGTTACCTAACCAAGGTTAATGAGTCCAGACTGTCCAGCTATTTACACATAGCTGAGGGGGGAGTATTTGGATGCATACCTTTCCCAAGGGTATTACCACTATGTGAAATGCATACAGCCGTGTCCAGGATTTGAACTCGGGCCAACGACTCCATTTCCTACGACTCTAACCATCACACCACGCACCTCCATTCATATCTTGGTATAAAACACAAGTTGAATCACCACTTCTATTTGTCTAACCAAGATTAAAGAGCCCAGCATTCCTTGCTATTTACCTATAGCTGAAGGGAGAGCAGGTGGATGCAAACCTTTCCCAAGGTTATAGTGAACAGCATTTGCAGCACTTACCACTATGATAACCAAATACAGTTTTTGAGTTGTTGTGCAGAGTGAATTGCGTGTTTCTTTATTAAATATTAAGCATCACGGGTCATTGATGGTGGGGTCTTACCCCTCTGCAGAAGTGCAGTCAGTTTATTCTAAACCTCCAGCTGAATAGAGCTGAATGTTATCAGTCAATAAAATCAGTGTTGCCCATTGGTACTTAAATTAGTATTGACCAGTAATAATAAAATTAGTATTGACCAGTCAAAATAGAATTAGTGTTGCCAGTCTCAATAAAATTAGTGTTTCACAGTAATAATACGATTGGTTTTGCCCTTTGGCACTACAATTAGCGTTGATTAGTTGAAATAAAATAAGTGTTGCCTAATAATAATAAAACTACTGCAAGAGACACTTTAATTCTAAAGTGTTTACAATACAATATATTTTGAAAATTAATTAGTTAATAATTAATGAATTTAGGCGGGCATATATGTTCAAATGTAAGGCTAAACCAATCGAGAAACATTTGAACATATATGCCCGCCTAAATTCATTAATTATTAACTAATTAATTTTCAAAATTAGGTATGACTTCAATTAAGCACATATCCTCGAAAAATTGACGGCTTAAAGCCATATAAAAATAAAACACTTTTGTTTGTTTACTTAACCTCAATACAATATATATAAATGCAAGGCAAGCTAAACCCTCTCACTAAATGTCATTTCTAAGTGTAAATATTGGAATGTTATTTTCATTAATTACTTTTCTTGGATTTTCTTTTTATCTATGGGGCTGGGATCGAAGAGATTTCCTTTTTCATTTGTATGAGGGTCCACAAAGTTTCATTTTTATTTCCACGAGGGTCCACGAGATTTCATTTTTATTTTTGTAAGAATCAATGTGATTTCCTTTTTATTTGTATAAGGGTTAAGGATATTTCATATTTATTTGTAAATGGGTAGACGAAATATCATTTTTATTTGTATAAGGGTCCACGAGATTTCATTTTTATTCATAAGGGGGTTGAGGATATTTCATTTTTATGTATTTGGTGGTCCGCATAATAGACTGAAATAGGAAGGAGTCCCAATAAGTTGGTAAACCACAGCTCTCCATCCTCAAATACTAGACTTAAGTTGAATTATTAGGTTATGAAAATTTTTAAAAAGTCGTATGGATCTGTTTGTCTGTCTGTCTGTCTCTGTCTCTGTCTCTGTCACTGTCTCTGTCTGTCTGTCTGTCTGTCTGTCTCTCTCTCTCTCTCTCTCTCTCTCTCTCTCTCTCTCTCTCTCTCTCTCTCTCTCTCGCTCTCTCTCTCTGCAAACTTATTTTTCCTCTGTTTTAAATATTGTTTTATTTCACTCTTTCTCTCATTGTCTGTTGACAATAATGTTTCTCTGTCTCTGTCTGTTTCTTCTGTCTCACTCTTTCTATTTACAAATGTACTCTCTCTCCCCTCTCTCTCTCCCTCCCCCCTCTCTCTCTCTCTCTCTCTCTTTACAATCTCTCACTCTCTCTCTTCTTTCTTTTTACAATGTTGCTCCCTGGCTCTCTCTTGAGAGTATTAATCTTTCTCTTTACAATGGTACTATCTCTCTCTTTATATATATATATATATATATATATATATATATATATATATATATATATATATATATATATATAAGAGAGAGAGAGAGAGAGAGGGAGGACATTAACATACATGTGTGTGTGTGTGTGTGTGTGTGTGTGTGTGTGTGTGTGTGTTTCATCTCTTTCTGTTTATAATCTTGATTTCTCTCTTTCATTTTTTCTCTCTTTTCACGGTCATGTTTTCTCTCTTTCTCATCCCTTTCTTTCCCCTACCCCTCTTTCCCTGTTAAACTCTTTCTGTTACTCTTTCTTATTCTTTAGGGATCGATGTTCATCTTCATCCTTCATACATTTGCTACTTTTCTTTCTTTTCACTATTTTCTTTCTTCTGTACCAGATTAACCTTTACACTTTTATAGTAAGTAAAAGTAAGTAAAGTCGTCGGGATGGTATATTGTCGGTATCAGCCAGACAGCGAGGGAGTCTGTCTCCTTTTCACTAGTGCTAGACCGAGGAGATTGTTTTGGACGTCTGATGTGGAGTGCCTCACTTTACCGCACAAATCCCTGTGCTGCTCATACGCTGAGTTGGCGAGGGCCGGTATCGAACTTGGAACTTTGTGGTTCCTAGTCGAACGCTCTATCGCCTTAATCTATGAATAGTGCTGTCGGCTGAGGTATTAGAATACACCGACTGTGCCTCTGCAGAGACCCACCCCCCATTGGAGGCAGCTGTTAACCGTGGGTGGCGACTCGTGAGGCTTAAGGCTGGAATCCTGGTGGCATAGCAGTCTAGGAATTGCAACACACCACTCTGGCTCTTACTTAGACTAGACGGTCGGTCGTAGAAGCCCCTCCGAATAATCGACTGGTCACGTCAAGTCTTAGCACTTGTCCCAACCTTATTGCCCTTATGGCAACCCCATATATTTAATTATATATGTGCTAGAAGGCGGTGACTGAGAGTCTCCATGTCCTGGGAGGGGTTCTATCTGATAGGTATTAGTGTTATGCGAACTGTAGCTTCGTCCATGATTTGAACTCGGATTGCCGGCTCCATTTTATACGATTAACGATTACACCACGCGCCTCCAAGCAAACAAAGAAACTGAATCTATTAAGAAAGTTACCTGGCGAGTTGTCTTAGTTAAGAATTTAGTCGGGACACTAGACTACACGCCTCAAACTTCGTAACCATCTTTAACGAATAAAAAACAAGAAACTTTTCTCATCTTTCGATATTATTATTTCCTTTAAAAGATCAACGAGTCGTTCTTTCTTCTTCTTCTCTTCTTCTTCTTCTTTCTTCTTCTTCTTCTTCTTCTTCTTCTTCTTCTTCTTCTTTTTTCACTATTTCTTTATTTCTTTATTTATTTTTTGACTTTTTTTTTATTTTGGTAGACGGAAGACAGAATGACTTTTCATGACATTTCCCCAACGACATTTAAAAAAAAAAAAAAAGAACAAAAAAAAACGAAAAATTTTCCCTACCAACCAAGACGAAAAAAAAATGGCGTAAGTCTGCTCAGCGGTGTGCAAAGGTCACTAAAATGACAAACACCCTTGCCTAGTCTCGCACGACACTTGAAACACGTCACCATATGAAGAAAACTAAAAACATGAGACATCAAGATTAAGGTGGCTTCGAATAACAGTACTATTCTAATTTGGCCACGAAAAACCTATTTGCTCTTTTATTAGAGCAAGACCCGGCGGGAGACCGAGCCACACCCAGTCTGACTAAATGTGGACGTTGTGGAATTCAGGTAAGTTTTCTAAATCACTCCATGATGCAGCATTTTTCTAATGTGTCCTTTAAGCAGATTTGAGACATTTTTATCAACAGTCACAAACGAATTGTTATTAAAAGCCAACTTTTTTTTTTTTAAACAGAAACTTCTTAAAATTATTAGAAAACATTTCTTAAAAGAAATCCAACTGGGAAATTGAAACAAAAAAACAAAAAAACGTAATTCCCCTCCCCCCCTTTTTTTTTTTTACAAATTAAAAAGAGATAATTTCTAATTTCCAATCAGAATTACAAAAGTGATTCAAACGTTTTGCAATATATTGATAAGTATTAGTTTACAGTGCATATTTCACGTAACCAATGGAGGGGCGTGGTGTAATGGTTAGAGTCGTAAGAAATGGACCCGCCGATCCGGGTTCAAATCCTAGACGAGGCTGTCTACATTTCACATAGCGCTAATAGCCTTAGGAAAGGTATGAGTACAACAACTCACCCTCCAGCTATGGATAAATAGTAGGGCGATATGGGCTCTTTAACCTTGGTTAGGTAACCAGTCTAAGAGAATAAAAACTCTTAATTAAAACCTGTTAAACTCCGCTTAAGAAATTGACCTTGTGTCACATCCTGCTCGTGTTGGGGTGTTGGTAAATAAATATATCACGTAACCAAGACAGTTCAAGCCGTAGTAGCCGTACCCGCTTCGATTAGTAGTATTTGCTGTGTCATTAAAAAGTATACAATCAGATAAGGTTGTAGCCGAGGGGAGTCCTCCAAGCCAGCCCAGCATAATGCCGTGCTCACTATATATATAATATATATATATATATATATATATATATATATATATATATGGTCAGACCACATGGGCAAGAGAGTGTGTGGAATATTCTATTACAACAATATCTATTTGGGTCTGTTCATATCTATGTATATATCTACCTATCTATCTATCTGAGTTTGTTCATATCTATCTATATATCTATCTATTCCAGCCTGTTTATATCTATCTATCTATCTATCCCTTGTGTCCGTAAAGGGATACAATCAGTCAATGTTGTAGTCGAGGGGAAGGACCAGTCAATACAGTTTGTATATTCAAGATAAAGGGTTTCATTGCCGAGAGATACAATAAGACAGACAAGGAATAGTTAGGCACGCTACTAATCCTCAAAACCAGCATAGAATAATGCCGTTTTTACTATATATACTCAGACGACATGGTTGAGAGAGATAGGGAGAGAGGGGGGTATATTCTATTAAAACAGTATTGTAATAGTTGGTACGCTGAGACCTAGTGCATTAAGGTAGGTGAATTTCGGAACAGTAACGTGGTGAAAGTTGCTTGTTGATATAAGGAATTTAACATAAGGAATTACCACACAAAATATTTTTCTTCAAAACTTTGCATTCATTTGAGGACATAGATTTCAATCTTTTAAAATGTTATCCCGTTACAGTTTAATTGTTAGGTAAAAAGCAGCATAATGCCGGGGTCACTATATATATAGTCAAATCACATGGGCCAGAGAGAGAGTGTGCAATATTCCATTGCAACACTATCTATTTGGGTCTGTTCATATCTATCTATCTATATCTATCTATCTATCTATCTATAGATCTGACTTTGTTTATATCTATCTATCTATTTATCTCAGTCTGTTCATATCTAGCTATGTATCTATATTCTGTGTCCTTAAAAGGGATACAATCAGTTTGTAGTCGAGGGGAGGGACCAGTCAACAAGTTTTTATATTCAAGATAAAGGGTTTTATTGCAGAGAGATACAATAAGACAGACAATGAATATCTATCTATCTATCTATCTATCTATCGATCGATCGATCTGAGTTTGTTCATATCTATCTATCTATCTATCTATCTATCGATCGATCGATCTGAGTTTGTTCATATCTATCTATCTATCTATCTATCTATATATTATATATATATATATATATATATAGATAGATAGATAGATAGATAGATAGATAGATATGAACAAACTCAGATCGATCGATAGATAGATAGATAGATAGATATTCATTGTCTGTCTTATTGTATCTATCTATCTATCTATCTATATATATATATATATATATATATATATATATATATATATATATATATATATATATGTCTATCCATCCATGCATCTATCTATTTATCTCTCTCTCTCTCTCTCTCTCTATATATATATATATATATATATATATATATATATATATTATATATATATATATATATATCAGTCTGTTCATAGATATGATTGGGAGCTTATTTTCAAATTGAATTCTAGTTATGATATTTTATTAGTTTCGTTTAAAAAGACCTTTTCTGTTTTCGATATTAAAATTGTTAAATTTCCTAACCAATTGCAATGCTAAATGTTGCAAAAAACGAGGATTTGGGGTGCATTTTATCAGACAATTTTTTAGGTTATTTCCTCAAACAATGGTTCAAATAATAAATCTAGTTTTTTGATATCAGTATTTATAATAGCAACGCACAACCTTTGCTGTCTGAGAGAATTTGATATTTTAAAAAATAGTGAAAAATCAACCTACCATATTGTGCATTGCTTCACTCTGCGTGTAATTTAAAAGCGTACAACATATTCTAATTAATTAATTATTAATTTATCACCTATTCTTTGGTCCAATCTTAAAATATTTATATGGTTGGAAAGAAAAGAAAATAATCTTTCTAAATATGTAATTTGCGTTTTTATCTATTGAAATATTGTGCATTGCTTCACTCTGCATGTAATTTGAAAGCCTCACTGATTAGCGTGCAACATATTCTAATTCGGAAACTGATGCTTTACGAAAGGTGAGGGTGTAGTTGATCAGAATAAGGTAAGTACAAAGGTGATTCAAAAGGTAATCTCATTTTATTTAGGACAAATATAATTACCAACACAGGAATATGTATCATAAATCAAAAGGAAGCTGGTCCTCTGTGGATCACATCCCTAGTTTCTCCACATAATCACCGTTTCTCTCAATAGCAATATTCCACCTTCGAATGAGAGCATATATTCATGCCCAGTAAAATCATTCTGACTGTTCTTTGAGCCACCTTTATACTATAGATTACTCACCAGATCTCTTCGGACCCATGAAAGAGGGTTTGAGAGACAAACATTATTCCAGTGACGAGGATTTGAAATTGAATTTAAATTGGTTTGATGTCTTTTGTGTTCAAAAATCGAATAACCTCAATCGAGATTTCCATTAGAAACGCCAGTCAAGCCAAAACTGTTTGCAGTGGCCACACTTTTTGGTGAGACACTGGATGGTGAAAGTGCATAATCTATTCCACTATCACTTTTTCCTTGTTTCCTAAACTGAACTGAGCTGGGGATGCTATGAACGTTAAAAGAAAGAAGATGGTGCAGCCTCACACCATATAAAATAGGTATTTCAGAGGCGCTTCGACTAATGACATACTCGCTGGAATAAATGCATTAGATGCAAAGAAATCTATTCAAAAAGAAATAACTCTTCTTTCATTGTTCATCTCTATTTTTGTAACAGCTTCAGTTTTGATAAAATTTTTAATACACTTATATATATATATATATATATATATATATATATATATATATATAAAAAGTGTTGGCTGATTGAATTCACGCGGCCACGAAGAGTCTATAAATTTAAATTGTGCCCTACAGTACATCTTATACAGCAAACATAATATGTTGGTTTTTATTTATTAACTGATACGAAAAAGAACATTCATATGCTTGAATTTCGTCACAACAGCATGCTGTTCTATATGTGTGTATCAGTGTTGCTTACCTGAAAAATAAACAAAATAATCTAATCCCTTCCTAGAGATAAACAGAGTGGATTCTGAGAATAACTGAATGTTTCCAAATTCATGCATCAGGGTTGCTAACCTGAAAAATAAAAATAAAAACAGTCTCATTACTTTCTCGAGAGGCATTACATATCCAGAGATGAAGAGTGGATAATAAAAGTAAATGAGCGTTTCTATACGTATGCATCAGGGTAGCCGCCAAAAAATAAACAATTTTCTCATTAATTTAGAGAAAGACCTTATATATCCGGAAATAAAGAGATTGCATTATGAAAGTAACTGAATGTTTTCATATGTATGCATCAGGGTTACCAACCTGAAAAATAAACACAATTGTTTCATTATTTTCTCGGGACGCATTACATATCCAGAGATGGACAGAGTGAATAATGAAAGTAAATGAAAGTTTCCATATGTATGCATCAGGGTTGCCGACCTGAAAAATAAGCAATTTTCTCATTAATTTAGAGAGAGACCTTGTATATCCGGAAATAAAGAGATTGCATTATGAAAGTAATTGAATGTTTCCATATGTATGCATCAGGGTTGCCGACCTGAAAAATAAACAATTTTCTCATTGATCTAGAGAGAGACCTTGTATATCCGGAAATAAAGAGATTGCATTATGAAAGTAACTGAATGTTTCCATATGTATGCATCGGGGTTACCAACCTGAAAAATAAACAATTTTCTCATTAATTTAGAGAGAGACTTTGTATATCCGGAAATAAAGAGATTGCATTATGAAAGTAATTGAATGTTTCCATATATATGCATCAGGGGTACCAACCTGAAAAATAAACACAATTGTTTCATTATTTTCTCGAGAGATCTTGTATATCCGTTGATGAAGGGAGTGGATTATGAGAGTAACTAAATGTTTCCATCTGCGCGCATCTATTAATTTGTCAGTCCGGAATCAGACATCATTTCAACTAGCAGACGCGAGTTCTGCTTCCAAACAACATGCTACTGTCAGAAAGGCATTGAACGAAGAACAGTTGTGTTGGAAGAACAGACCTGCTTAGCATTGTTCGTTCATTTGAAGTGGGTTTCGACTTGGTTCAACGGGGGGAAAAAGAAAGCTCGAAGACTTCTGGTTCAGCCATTGTTGGGCCAGCATCACCAGCTGACATGGTCAGGTGGTTAGCAGGGGACCACGCTCCTGAATGGATCTACGTTAAGCTCGGACAGTGCTACAATAACATGTCCGATCCCAACCTTTTATACTGTCCTTATTGATTAGGAGGTCACAGTTGGGGACGTGGCCTTTGCTTCTTTTGTCGTTGTGGCGTTTAGGATCAGAAAGGAGTTTTCGAAAAGGCCGCCATAATGGGTGAAGGTGGAAGTGGTGGGGTGATGGTTATGCTCTTGAAATCTTAGTACAATGGTAGTGGCATGTTAGGTATTGTCCAAGTGTCTCTCATCCTTATAGGGAAAGAATTACGGCTGACTTCTGATTTAGGTCGGAAAATTAAAACGGAAAGTTTTTTGGTGGTACGCAATGACAGTTTAACTACAGTTTTGTATTAACATTTTGCGAATTGGGTTACGGTTTTAGGGGATTAAGGTTGTTTTTAATTATGTATTGCTTTAAAAAAATATTTTTTGGTGGTACCCAATGACTGTTTTACTACAGTCTATGAATTAACATTTTGCGAATTGGGTTACGGTTTTAGGAGATAAGGGTTGTTTTTAATTATGTATTGCTTAAAAAAAAACAAATTACTATACATTTAATGTTGAAAAATATTTTTTGGTGGTACCCAATGACAGTTTAACTACAGTCTATAAATTAACATTTTGCGAATTGGGTTACGATTTTTAGGGGATAAGGGTTGTTTTTAATTATGTATTGCTTAAAAAAAAAAACAAATTACTATACATTTAAATGTTGAAAAAATATTTTTTGGTGGTACCCAATGACAGTTTAACTACAGTCTATGTATTAACATTTTGCGAATTGGGTTACGGATTTAGGGGATTAAGGTTGTTCTTAATTATGTATTGCTTAAAAAAAACCAAATTACTATACATTTAATGTGGAAAAATATTTTTGGTGGTACCCAATGACAGTTTTACTACAGTCTATGAATTAACATTTTGCGAATTGGGTTACGGTTTTAGGGGATTAAGGTTGTTTTAAATTACGTATTGCTTGAAAAAATTTAAAAAAAAACCAAATTACTATACATTTAATGTTGAAAAATATTTTTTTAAATAAGTTTAACTGAAATTATACATTGCAATACTTAACCATTGAAATTAATTATTGCATCTATTATTGAGACAGTTGTTTGTGTTAGTATTGCAATGTATAATTTCAATTAAACTTAGTTTTAAAATATTTATGTAGTTAAATTATTGTTGTATACCCTTTCTTTACTTCTATTATTCTTCTGCTCATCTTTGGTATCTTACGTTCTTCTTCCAGCGTTTGGACCTAGTCTTGGGGACTTCGTGTTTGGTCTTCTATTTCTCTGTTCTTGCTGGTTGGTCGTCCTTGATTCATTTCTTCTTCTTGGTCAGTCTTGTTGCCAAGACATTCATCAACCACAAACCCATATTATTTATGTAGACTTTTATTTACTTAACTAAACATATTTCTCTAACTAACACAACACGCGTGTGCAGGTGAGTCCCAGCTAGGGCAGAAACATCTTATCTGTCTGACGTCCAAGCTGAAACTGAGAGCCAACCAGGTCCCACGTGACTTTCTGTAATATTCCATGGAAAGTACCGCCCGTGATATGAAAAGGGTCATCCCTTCAGAAATACAGGCGGTTGACAATAATCTATGCATAGATTATGTAACATTTGCTTCATTCCAGCACTTCTGTGTTATATAGTATCCGCTAAATATATGTATCCCTGTTACGATTCGCATGGGCATTTTGGGACAGGAGTTGAATGCTGTTTTACAGTGGAGATTTTTGTGGCCTAAAGTCTGATCCTGTCTTGCAGTAAAAAGATGTAGTATCAGTTTTAATCCTTTTCTATTGATCTGTCCTCAAAGTAGAAAGATGCTCTATCAGAATTGATCTTGTGGGTCATTCCTTTAAGAAAGTAATTTTAGAAGAATTTACCAACGCCATTAAATAGTAAATTAAATACATTTCTGGGCCGTTTTTTATTGGTTAATTCAGATCCTGTTGTTTTGAAACAGTTTATAAATATAAGTTGCGGTATTTTGTAGACTTTCCACCATAAAATAACCCAACAATTTAAAATCTATTTGAAATCTCATATTGCTCACCATTGGATAGCAGTACCTATTGCTCGATGTGCTTATTGTGAAAATTTTACAATGGAAATTTAGTTAAATTTAGTTATCCTATTTTTGAACTCGTTGGAGAACAATGAAAGTTCTCGTGGTTTTAGAATATTCTGGAGCGAGTTTCTTTGTTTAATGGCATATTAACCTCTGTGGGTTATTTAATGCCAAAGTCACCTATTGTGTAAGACCAGTAGTGGTTTTAATGAGTGGGTTCATAAGTTTCCCAAGGGCTTTAGTCCGAAAATGAACGCAATAGCCCGACTGGAGTTCAAACTTGCTTACTAATGTTACATAATTATTAGTATACTAATATTTATGTGCAGTAGTGTAGAAATCAAAATGGCTGTTATAAGTTGCAGCCCACGGCCTTGAAGGTTGAATGACAAGGCTTGACCTCAGTCCTAACCTTCCGGTGGATACCGTGAGAATCGGTGGAGAAGACCCTCTTCCGGTTTAGATTAGAGATAGATTTTAGTCAGTCGGCCAGAAACCACGACGGTGGTGAGTGTGTATTGCATGCTCCGACTCGATCTGCGCAGGTAGTCTGGTGGGGGTTTCGAAATAAATATGATCTAAGTTAAATCGAAGTCTTGTGTTATTATCTAAAAACTACCAATGACACAGGGCTTCTGATAAAGAGAAATCCCCAATGGAAGACCAGACACGAAGTCCCCAAGAGAAGTCCAGACGCTAGAAGAGATGTTAGAAGAAGACTTAAGATAGAAAAGACGTCAGAAGAAGAATAGAAGTAACTAAGGAAAAGGGTATACAACACTAAGATGTCGCAAACCAGCGCGTGACCCACTTACGCCACGGTATCCATTCCGTCAAATCTTATATTTGAGAATTTTTTTAAATTAGGAAACAGGGAAAAATCGCACAAATCTCGGACTATTGAGTGTAGAATGTGCTGTGTTTTGAATAACTAAATAAACCAAAAAAAAAAAAGGATTTTACTTGATCAAGTGGTAAGCCGGGGATCACAACTCACTTATTCCAGTGAGTTTGTGGATTAGTCGAAGCACATCTAAAATTTCTATTTTTCTTTGGTGTAAAGCTGCACCGTCGTATTTATTAAAAGAATTTTTCTGCACAAAAAAAGAAAAAGAAATAAACAAGAGATAAAAATGAATAACAGAAAATGAATGAATTCGTTTAGAATTAGCGCTAATTCGTGTAGACGTCTAGATTGCTTTCTAGACCAAGGAGATTATTTTAGCATATGAGGTGGAACAGCATACCTACCATCATCTCCTCACTTTACCGCACAGATCCCTGTGCTGCTCATAGGCTGAGTTGGCGAGGGCCGGTATCGAGCCAGGAACTGATAGGAATGGGTGGTGAGAGAGTCATGGGAATCCGTGTTGTCAGCTTTACATGATGATGATGATGATGATTGCGTCGTTTATTAAACTTAGGACAAGGTCATATGTATGGAACACTCAGTAAGAATTGAATTCATTAACAATATTCTACTAACTTATGAATAGTAGTTAGGCTATTTTTTTTGTTTGTTACTGTTACTAGCAACAGAAAACAACATCCGGGCGTCGTAAAAATTAATATTTGAAAGACATTGCCTAAGAGGGTGGGAGTTAAAAATTCAATGTCAGAGGGTTTGTATCATAAGTAAGACAAATCTTCATATTTATTAAATGAGTAAAAAAAAAAAAAAACAATTTAAAATGAAAACTGAGCCCCGTCCCTCTCAAATAAAATGTTGCGTGCATTTAATAATCAAACAATTATTTTGAATATCTTCCACGTCAATTTTACACAAAATCGTAGGTATTTATTTATTTGTAAACTTTTTAGTTTACTTCTTGTTACTGTAAAAAAACAATTTTTAAAATTGCTTACTCAAATTTTGGGTGTATATAGCATAAGAATATTGTGACGTAGGCTGTGACGTAGAGCTATGACGTAGTTTTTTTTACAGACAGAAATACAATCTCCATTATTAATAGATAAATATAGTGTCTTGTTGATTACTCAAGTGATTTTATAACTAGTGACTTAAGTGAGGTGTAAAGCTTCCATGTAAGTGTTTACCTAACCCCTCCACCATGAGCAGGATGTGGCACAAGGTCAAGTTTTATGCAGATTAAAACTGGTTTGAATTCCCAGATTTTCTTCCACACTGCCTTACCACGAGTAAAGAGCCCAGTTTGTCCTACCTTTTACCCATAGCTAGAGGGAGAATAGTTGGATTCATACATTGTTCCTGCAGGGACAATTTGGCTCAGGATCGCCCTCGGTGGTGGTAGGCTCTCCGTAGAGGACTGTTCATGCCTGAAGTCACCCTGGCGCAACACCGTGAAGCTAGGAGGTCCAGAAGAAAGCAGTGGCAACAAAGTAGCGGCGCATCAACATCTTCAGGGACAGCCTTCACAGGCGATATCTGTGGTTGAGAATGTTTTTCTAACATTAGACTTTACAATCACGGGAGGCGCTGTAACTTCAGAGGCACAATGACTATATTATAGTCTTCCGAGACTGAAATGTTAATATTGGAATTATAGATTCTAGTAACAAAAAACGCCCTCTGGCCGATGTAAATATTAATTATAATACAAGTCACTGTGTTTATTTCCTATAATGATAACCCTTACACCACAAGAACCTTGAGATTCCTAGCCGAACTCTCTACCGACTGAACTAAACTAACCCCTATTTAAAACCGATATGGTGGAGATGGGGAGTTTCACACCTTTCCCTAGAGTAATATCGAATGTGGACGTAATAGCGCGACAGGAGTAACGGCTAAGCTAAAACGACCCCTTAATAATATCTAACTGGAACAAAAATAAAATTTTAAAAATTTTTAAAAAGTATAAGATTATGTAAGTGCCAGTTTGATTAAAACTGGCACTTATACTCGAGCTGGAAACTCCATTCATAGATTCAAATGACTCGGAAGATTATTCAACCCACTTGTCGACCCGCGATTTAAGATGCAAATAAAAGGTTTCTTTCTTCTTTTTTTAAACTTTTTTTTTATCACTGTGGATTTCATTAATTAAATAAAGAAAAGATCGAAATCTGGAAACCGAAGCCGAGTACAACTTCCGACTTAACCTTACTACACCCACCTCATCCTTAAACTGTTAATATGTCTAATTAATTCCCCAGCTGTTGACTAATATTAATCTGTTTTTATTTCCGCTTGTGCGCCTCTGATGTTGAGATAATGTGCGAGGGAAGAGGGCAGTGACATGACGATCTATATAAAAGAGAAAGGTTTCAGACGAAAAGTAAAAGTGAATGTATACAGAACTACAAACGATGATTATATATATATATATATATATATTATATATATATATATATATATAGAGAGAGAGAGAGAGAGAGAGAGAGAGAGAGAGATCTCAGGGACAGGAAAGAAAGAAAAATGAAAGAAAGAATGAAAGAATTATGGAATGGTGTAAAGGGAAAGAAAATTTCAGACAACCACAAAAGAATTTAAAGAGCTAAAACGATGAAAGAGAGAGAGGGGGGGGGAGAGAGAGAGCGAGAGAGAGAGGGGGGAGAGAGAGAGAGATCTTAGGGACAGGAAAGAAAGAAAAATGAAGAAAGAAAGAATGAAAGAATTACAGAATGGTGTAAGGGAAAGAATTTCAGACAACCACCAAAAGAATGTTTAAAGAGCTACAAACGATGAAGAGAGAGAGAGGGGGAGAGAGAGGGAGAGAGAGGAGGGGAAGAGAGAGGGGATCTTAGGGACATGAAGAAAAGAAAGAAAATGAAAGAAAGAAAGAATGAAAGAATTACAGAATGGTGTAAGGTAAAGAAAATTTCAGACTACCCAAAAAGAGAATGTTTAAAGAAAAGAGCTACAAACGATGAGAGAGAGAGAGAGAGAGAGAGTGGGGAGAGAGAGGGGGAGAGAGAGAGGGAGAGAGAGAGGGGGATCTTAGGGACAGGAAAGAAAGAAAAATGAAAGAAAGAAAGAATGAAAGAATCACGGAGTGGTGTAAGTAAAGAAAGTTTCAGACTACCCCAAAAGAGAATGTTTAAAGAAAGAGCTACAAACGATGAGAGAGAGAGAGAGAGAGAGAGAGAGAGAGAGAGAGAGAGAGAGAGATTGGGGTTAGGAAAAAGAAACAATATTGAAAAAAATTTTTAAACTAGAAAAGTGTAAAAGGGATATAAAGGAGAAAAAGAAAAAACGACAAGAGATAGAAGATGTAAGGATAAAGATAGGAGATTAGTTGTATTTTTAATTAATCTTAACATTAGTTACATAAATTATAGTAACCTCCCTTTGTTTGTTTCATTTTGAGGAAGCATTATGTTTTGGTCGGCCATTTTCATTTCACCGTAAATCTACACTGAAAATACGAATTTGTTCGGATCAATACAACTGCATGTTTTAACACGAAAACATCATAAAATGTGTTCTTTATACCAATTAAGTTCATTCAAATGAGCAAGTACAATTAAGTACATGCAGTTGTATTGATTCGAAGAAATTCATATTTTCAGTGTAGATTTACGGTGAAATGAAAATGACAGACCAAAACACAAGGATTCTTCAAACAAGGGGAGGTTACTCTCATTTATGTAACTAATGTTCAGATTACCTGATTTTACAGCAGTTTAACCCATGGGTCATTTTATGCCGAAGACGTTTTTGTTTTATTCGTTCTTGATGGGTACTCAAATTTTTTAAAACTCAGTTTTTAAACACATTTTTAGTACTCATTTTTGTTGTATTTAATCGATAGATGAGACCCTAACAGAATCTACCACTCCAGGTCAGAGTGGACCTGGAAGTAATGCTGATAAAGAAGTACTAAATAAATAAATAAATAAAGAGTTTTTACAAATAGAGAGCAGGATAGGAGCTTAAAAAAGGGTAAGAAACGACATGTATGCAAATTGGCGGAAACAAAAGAGAGCGGGAAACTAATGAGTAAGAATTTTCATATTTATCTTCATAAACGGTGAGTTTCAATGGCGATGTAAGAAAAAAGGTTTATTTCCTAGTTGAGTAACATGAGTGACCCAGAAAAAAACAGAACCCAAATTATTTATTTATTTTCCCATTAAACTAACCCTAAACCCCAACCCTAACCCTAACCCTAACCCTAAACCTAACTATAACCTTTGTTGGACTTAAACTTTAAAAAAATTAAAATTAACAGTTTTATTACAAAATTTCTGGGTTCTGTTTTTTCTGGGTCACTCTGTAATATTATGTTACTTAACTAGGGGGGTTAGGGTTAGGGTTAGGGTTTAGCGTTAGTGTTAGGTTTTAAGGTTAGGGTTGGGGTTTAGGGTAAGTTTAATGAAAAAATAAATAATTTGGGTTCTGTTTTCTCTGGGTCACCCTGTAATTTCATGTTATCCAACTAGGAAATAACTTAAAAAAGTCTAATTATGGAGGAAAGAATGGTTTACTTTCAATTTTAATTTTTTAATTTTTTAATTTTCCAAATTTTTCACGAAAAATATCTTTAGTCTAAAATGTCTGCTGAATGAGCGCATTAACCGTGCCCATCGCACCAAAGCCAGCGATGAGTGTTCGAAGCAAGATTCTAATTACATTTTCCCAAGTCAATATTTTACATCTCCCATCAAGGTTAGGATATTGCACAAGATGATGGCCGCGTACGTGTGGATAGTTCCAGAAATTGTCAAGTCACATTAGCACTTCTTTTCTTTTCTTTTCTTTTTCTTTAAAAAAAATCTTTTAGGACGCCTAAGGCATTGGGCATTGTCCCTGAATCTATCACGTTAGCTACAATAGGGTGATGCTGCAGCCTGGGGAAACGACTGACCCCTTTTCGAAACAGTATTTTGAACTTTTGGCCTCTATCTCAATGTTTCTCCTTCGAACGTAGTTAGGTCTCCTTAAATCTGAATATTAGCCCTACATAATCTTCTCTACTTTACTTCCCATCTGCACATGAGTCAAACCGAACTATCTTTATATTAGGAAAATTCTCATGGCGGGTTTAAATCAATCGTTAGAGCTTCCGCCTAATTTACGCTATATATATATATATATACATATATATATATATTATATATGAGGAAAAAATGAGTAAAGAAAAGAAATGTAAATGGATAAAATGAATTTAATCGATATCACATTAATCGATATCACTTACACATGTGTTTCGGTCAGTTTATGTGTGTGAAAATATTTCGTACACATAGAAGAATCGACCTTCATCAGAGTGAAAATTTATTTTATTCTATTTTACTTTCAAAATAAATTTTCACTCTGATGAAGGTCGAATCTTCTATGTGTGCGAAATATTTTCACACACATAAACTGACCGAAACACATGTGTAAGTGATATCGATTAATGTGATATCGATTAAATTCATTTTATCCATTTACATTTCTTTTCTTTACTCATTTTTTCCTCATATTGTCGGATTTAATTCTTTTTTCCATTTTGACACACATAAACACACACACACACACACACACACACACATATATATATATATTATATATATATATATATTATATATATATATATATTTGGAGGATATGTGTTTAACTGAAGTCACGCTAATTTTGAAAATTAATTAGTTAATAATTAATGAATATAGGCGGGCATATATGTTAAATGTATGGCTAAAGAAATCGGAAAAATAATCCCTGAATGTACATTTCGACCTTTAGGTCTCATCAGCAAGGTTATAGACATGGAGACTGCTCCGTGTGTGACTCCCATGTTATAACCTTGCTGATGAGACCTAATAGGTTGAAATGTACATTCAGAGATTTAAATTTCTCGATTTGCTTAGCCATACATTTGAACATATATGCCCGCCTAATTCAATTATTAACTATTAATTTTCAAAATTAGGTATGACTTCAATTAAGCACATATCCTCCAAAAATTGTTGGCTAAAAGCCATATTAAATAAACACATTGTTTATTTACTTACTCTCATATATATATATATTATATATATATATAAATATATAATATATATATATATGAGATAGGGGGGTTGGAGTAAATCCGACAGAATGTGGTAAGGATAAAGAAAAAATGAACAAAAGGAATAAGTCAAACAATAGATGTAGGAGATATATTTCGTTCCACGTTAGGCGGACTTCAAT
>CM042146.1:58834554-58846232 GCA_023376005.1 Doryteuthis pealeii | reverse complement strand
GGATATTGACGGTGTAGAATAAAAACATGGCTAATTTAATCAAATTAAAAGGGGGTGCCTAAGGTAATATGGTCCGAATATCGAAATATTTCATTGAAGGCGTTTTTATCGACAATTTTTTTTAAGCTAACATCACCTAGCGTTTTTTTTTTAAGGCAGGAGGCCTGGACGGAACTTCTGTGAATAGTACCTTTTCTTTTTATCAAAATATAATTTCTTGTAAAAAAAAAAGATGAAGATAAGCCAATAAACGAACGCTGAAAAGACGAGTGCGTCTGTATGACAGGACGCAACCCGAAAATGAAACAAGTTTTCCGGCGCCGTTGCTGTCTTCAGATAGCATGACCTCTACCCTTCTGTTTAAGCGTCATTTCCAGTATTCGAAATACACCTTCTGTTTTTGCTCCCGGCACCATTCAGTTTTCATAATATCAAGTCCAATGCCCGACCGGACCCGAAGATTTCAATACAGCTGGAAATGAAGAAATATAACACTATCAGATTTATGTATATACTAGCAAAAAATGCGCTCTCCGGGCACAATATTGTATCGAAGGAAGCGCCTGGTGTACTGGTTAAAGTCAAGGGAAATGGACTCGTCGCCCCGAGTTCAAATACTGGACGTGGTAATTGCATTTCACTTAACGCTAATATCCTTGGGAAAGGTATGAATTCTATTCTCCCTCCAGCTATGGATAAATAGTACGGTAGACTGGGTTCTTTCACCTTGGTTAGGCAACCGGTCTTGAAGAAGGAAAACTCTGAATTCAAACCTGTTAAACCCCGCTTAAGAAATTGACCTTGTGTCACATCCTGCTCGTGCGGAAGGGCTAGTTATATATATATATATATATAATATATATATATATATATATATACAACATTTCGGTCGAATCCAACTAGGCACCCTCCAGCTATGGATAAATAGTAGGACAGGCTAGGCTCTTTAACCATGGTTAGGCAACCGGTCTAGAAGAAAGAAAAACTCTGAATTCAAAACTATTGAACTCCGCTTAAGAAATTGACCTTGTGTCACATCCTACTCGTGCGGAGGGATTGGTAAATATATATCGAACTGGAAAAACTAATGAAATTAAATAAGAACACAAAAAAGAACATTTTTTTTTTTACTTGATTCTAATTGATTTCAATATAGAATTATACATAGGAATGCTTGGAATAAGTCTGAGAATAAAATAAAAGTATTAGAAATAATAACACCAAGTAATTATATATTAAATATGGTTTTGTTAAAACCGATATGCAAATTATTCACACGCATGGCAGGATTTTAAACACATTAATAACATGGGCAGTTTTGAGACAAATCTATCTTAGCTAAATTCAATAGAGACACTCTGTTAATAATCAAGACGCTAATTAAGATCAAATAATGATTATTTAATTGATAAGCATTGAGAACATAACTAAAATAATTAAGAGGATTTAGACATTGTTGGTGACGTAGTTTCGGTTACAGAGAGAGAAACACATAATCTCCGTTATTATAATATATATATATATATATATATTATATATATATATATATATATATAAGGAATCATGCTCCACTTAATGTATTGAGCACTTTTTACATATATTAACTTTTAAAACTCCCCGGTGTTTTTCTTCTTCTTTTAGCCCCGACATACGCTACTGATGGTTATTTTTCAGAAAGTACGGACGTGCCGGTCTTTTCTTTCCCCCCCCCCCCGGACAGATGTCAGTGCGAATTCTTTTTTTCTTTTTTTTTTTTTTTTGAAAAAAACTGAATTACCTGGGTTTTTTTTCAACGCCGGTAGAGTTTAGAATAAATGAATAAAAATAAATAAATAAATAAATATATATATATATATATATATATATATATATATATATATATATATATATATATAAGATAAATCTAATGAGTCAGACGAATCTACAAAAAAATTCGCTTAATGCTCTTCAGGGCTAAGATCTGACTGTGTCAGATCTTAGCCCTGAAGAGCATTAAGCGAAACTTTTAGTAGGTTCGTCTGACTCATTAGATTTATCTTTATCATTTGCTCTACTTAGGTACTGAGCACTTTTTACTTATTAGCTTTAGTCTCCTGGCGGTTTTGTATGAATATATATATCTTATATATATATATGCATATAAATTGTTTTTTCTTTTGGCCAAAATATTGTACTAATAGATTAGTACTAATATATATATATATATATATATATATATATATATATATATATATATATATAATATATATATATAAAATGTTGTTCTGTTTCCAACGGAGAAAATGTTATATTTTATAAAAAAAAAAAAAAAGAAGGTCCGCAAAATGTATCGTTCTCAGAAAAAAATGTTTTATTCTTTTTTTTTACATACGCAACACGTGTTTCAGATACTCTGGTATCTTCTTCAGGCTTTAATCAATACATATATTGAAATACACACACACACATATTATATATATATATATATATATATATATATATATATATATATATATATATACACATATACATATATATATATATATACATAGGTTTTGCGTGTTTCTGTAATTTTTCTGTTATGTTATACATATATATATATATATTGTTCGTCCTTATTTCTCCAGTAGTGCCGAGCATGTTACTGTTGGGTACTACCGAAGAATAAAAAAGCCATTCTCAACGGTTCTCAAGTGGTGGCCACAGACCTGTGTTTTGATTATTGTGAACAACATATTGAACATTCAATAAAACTCAGAGCTGGAAAGATCGAATGTTATTTTTGGTTAAAATCTCTTTTACAGAAATGGTTGCTTGGTTGGATTTTACAGCATGTCAACCCCTCGTTTATTTTATGCCGGGGACATTTTTGTTTTATTCATTCTTGTTGAGCATTCAGTACTTTTTAAAACAAATTTCTTATTTAACCTATAGATGGAACCCTAACAGGTAATACCAATCCGGGACTGAGTGGACATGGGAGTAATGCCAATGAAGCGGTTCTCTTCACTCCCCAGAGTTACAGAATTGGAAACTCACCACTAGATTCCGTTTAAGTTCATAGCCACGACCCTAAGAACCTCAGTTACAGCTTCTAGTATATATATAATGAAAAAGATTAGGGGTTTGCCATAAAGGTAATACAGATGTGACAATCATATAGGTGCTAAGGCTTTACATAACCAAACGATTGATCTGGAAAAGGAGAGGCGCTCCGACCATCCGTCTAGCCCAAATAAGGGCCAAGGTGGAGTATTACATATTATGGACTGCTCAGCCACGTGGATTCAATCCATTAGCATCACGGGTCGACACCCACAGCCAACAGGTGGTCCCCCATTGGGACAGGTCTTACTAATCTGTAGAGGTGCTATCGTGCTATACTTCAGCCCCAACCGAGAGGGCGGGCACGCGTAGAAAGACGTAATTTAAATTTTATCGAGGTAATCAACTTCAACTCGCCGCTGTGTCTGGTTTCATGCAGTTTTACAGTGTTTAGTTCCCTGTGTGGCCTTATTTTAATTACCATACACACACACACACACACACACACACACACACATATATAATATATATATATATATATATATATATATTATGCTCATAAAGTCATGTAGAGATTTAAAATCTTTGAATAATGATGTTGGCTATGTTTAATTAATATCATTTACTTTGTACAACATGAGTTATTAAATTGTTACAATATATTATATGTATATATATATATATATATATGTGTGTGTGTGTGTGTGTGTGTGTGTGTGTGTGTGTGTGTGTAGTTATAGTCATCCACAGACACCGTGTTTCGACGTATCATGTCTCTTCAGTGTGGCTAGACTTATTAGACTGTCTCCAGCCGGAAGCGAAACCTGACGAAGTCAGAGTCCTTAACCCCTCGACCGAATTTAATGAAATTTTCAGTGTTGATATACTACTGAATAAAGTATATAATGCTCCAGTTATTTTATTTTTAAAAAAAGATACGAGGTTCATAGTTAACTGAGTTGAAAAATGTAAAAGTTTTAAAGTAAAATAACTGATGAATATTGTATTTTATTTATTAATATATCAACACTGAAAATTTCATTAAATTCGGTTTATTCCCTGAATTTTTTTTTCGACGGGGTGACGTACGATGATGGAATTTAGGTGCGTTAAGTTCGATTTAACCGGATTAATCTTATTATTTAGTTAGAATGTTTAATAAATCTAAGCCATTTTCTTAACAAAATTATTTATTTATTCTATTTTTTAATCTGATATATTCAAAGTAGCAGGTTTTAGTTTTCAATTTCTTAAAATTTAAAATTTATTTATTCTTTAAATTAAAGTAAGGTCCGGTTTAGCTCAATCGGTAGAGTGTTCGGCTAGGAATCACAAGATTCCTGGGTTCCGGCTCTCTCCAACTCAGAATATGTATAGCACAAGGATAGGTGCGGTTAAGTGAGAACCTGATCGTAGATGTGGTGGTCCACCTTAGATACTAAAATAATCTCCATGGTCTAGCGCTTGTAAAAAGGGGATAGACTCCTCCATTCTCTGGTTGATACCGACATTAGACTGTCCGGACAAATTTTTTTTTCACTAACTTTTCTTTTAATCTTTTTTTTCCTTTTGTAATTGTTTATTTTCTGTTTTGACACATTTAATTGTAATTCACTTGTTTGCAAATAAATTCTTTATTGGGCATCTAAAAAAATAGGGGTTATTTTTAGGTTTATTCATCTCAGTTTCCTGCCCTAATTTATGCTATGATTTTAAGGGCGGTGTCAAGCAAATTTTGGGCCCGAGCTAGCTTTTTTCCAGCTTGTGTTTTTGTCGCGTTTTTAACGGCAAATTAATGCGACAAAAAAAAGCGATACTTTATACGCCCACCACCTGTTTTTATTGACAAGTCAATATAAATATTTTACCTCATCCCCCTTTTGAATCCTTTTTTTTTTTTTTCGAGTAGAAAAAAAATCAAAATTTATCCAAATATACAAACTCAAACACAAATTCCAAAACAATTTTAATACCGGGCACTCTATTTTCCATTTTACAATTACAGTAAAATACATATAGAAATAAGAACTTAGACTATTTAGATATTTTAAAAAAATTAATTCAAATCAAATGTCACATCTTTTTGATATAATTTAAACACATTCGGTTTCGATAATCAAAACAATCACATTAAACAAGACAAGAAAAAAAATGTTAAGAAAAAAAAAAGTCGAATAAATGAGAACAAACACACACACACACACACACACACACACACACACACACACACACACATATATATATATATATATATATATATATATATATGAGCGATGCCATCTCAGCTAAATAATGGACCATTCTTTTTTTATCATAAAGAAAGGATATGCTACAAAAAATATGGTAAGAAAGAAAGAAAGAAAGTAAAAGTAAGAGAGAGAGGGGGCGGAGAACGCGAAAACAATAACACTAATCTGATTTAATCGATGATGAAAAGAAGGAAAGAGAAAAAAAACACAGAGAGAGAGAGAGAGAGAGAGAGAGAGAGAGAGAGAGAGAGAGAGAGAGTTAAATCAAAATTATTATACTTTTTATATATTGAAGTAATCGCAATAGCAATTAAGTAAACATTTTCTTAAGTAAACATTTCGAACGTTATAATAATTAAATTATTATATGTGATATATCCACCGGTTCTGTAAGTTAAGGAATTAATTGGTGCTATTCACAGAAATGCGTCCCGGTCTCCTCTCTTAAAAAAAACGCTAGGTGGTGATAACTGAAAAAAAACAAAAAACAACCGATCTACGAATGAAAAAATATGACTAACTTTTAACGTCTTCAAACCAATGGACAAAATAATTTGTCGATAAAAACGTCTTCAATCCGATAAAAAAATCTGAATATTTAGATATCCTTTATATTTTTAATCTAAAACAAATGTCAGGTTATTTTTAATTTAAAAAAATTGTTTCCTGGTATCGCAATTGTCCTATAGGCACCACTTCAGTTATGGACTTCATTCATAGAGCGGGTTGTTTTTTTCAGCTATCACCGCCTAGCGTTTTTAAGGCGGTGGGCGGGGACGCAATTCTACGAATTGCACCAATTAATTCCTTAACTCGCAGAACCGGTGGATATACCACAGTATAATGATTTAATTATTACAACGTTCGAAATAATTACTTAAGAACTATTGCTGTTATTCAATATGTAAAAAATCTAATAATTTAATAATAATTAATTTTACGCTAAATATTTTTTATTATAAAAAATTTGATTATTACAACGTTCGAAATAATTACTTAAGAGCTATTGCTTTTATTCAATATGTAAAAAATGTAATACTTTGATAATAATTAATTTTACGCTAAATATTTTTTATTATAAAAAAATTTGATTATTACAACGTTCGAAATAATTACTTAAGAGCTATTGCTTTTATTCAATATTTAAAAAATGTAATGATTTAGTAATAATTAATTTTACGCTAAATATTCTTTATTATAAAAAATTTGACGGAGCGCGAGGGAGGAAGGGGTTGATGAAAACTCAAGGTGGCATTGGGGATTACATAGATGTGGCATTGGGTTGATGTGGGCCACGGCCCAAAAAGGTTGAGAAACACTGGACTAACTGGAATGTGGCGCATTTAAAAATGAAGACGCTGTCTAAATATCTAAAAAGATGGTAAAAAGATCTGTCAACTGCCATATTGTCTTTTACAATTCTCTATCGTCGCAAAAAACAAGATGGCGCTGAGATAACAAGTTTATATTGACGGTGACCTGAACGAAATTTTTTTCACCCTTACAAAGCAGACGATTGTCTGGTTCACTGGGTGCGCCGTGGAAATGGACCTTAAACGCAAGACTGAGTAAAGGGAGAGGGAAGAGGGCTTACAGTATCATCGGTAAGGGGTTAGAATTAAGATTAAAGGTGACGATCTTAATACCGGAAGTACTGTGTTTCGATAATAACATCGTCTGCTGCGAAGTGCTTCCGTTTGAGGCGAACGATAGGCGGAGGACATCGCAAAAGTAATGCCTCCCTTTTATATTTCTCGGATACTAAAACAGATACAGGGAGAGCTGTCACCACGTTGGATAGGACAAGTTTTCAATGCTAAAATACTATTTTTCGTCCGCCCTGTCGGCTGGCGCGTTAGAATGAACCGACTGCACCTCTGCAGAGGGGTAAGACTCCCCCAATGGGGCCACTGTTGGCCGTGGGTGGCGACCCGTGATACTTAAGGATAGAGCCCAGGTGGATGAGCAGTTCATGACATGCAACACTCCACTTTGGCCTATCTTGGGCTAGACGGGCGGTCGGAGAGGCCCCTCCGATCAATCGGCTGGTCACGTCAAGCCCTAGCACCTATATGATTGTCCAACCCTATTGCCTTATGGCAAGCCCCAACCCCTTTTTTATCATATGGGTGCTAGAAGGCGGTGGCTGCGGGTCTACATGTCCTGGGAATGACGTTAAACTCTATCTGATGGTGAGGTTCTAGTTTGGAGTTTTGGGGAATGTGGAGCACCTTCATCACCATTGCTCCCTGGTCCACTCTGACCCGGAGTGGTAGTACCTGTTAGGGTCCCATCTATGGTTTAAATAGATACATGTATTTACAAAAAAAATTGTATTATTCATTAAGAATTGATTTATTTCAAAACTTTATCGGCATTAAATGACCCACTGAGGTTGATATGCCGTAAAACAAAACAAAACAAAACAAACTATTTTTCGTACCATTTTCGCGTGGTGTAATGCTTATTGTCATATGGAAATGATCACGATGAGACGATTAAAAAATCCTGGTCGAGGCTGTTTGCATTTCACAAACCGCTAATATTTTCGGAAGTGTATGTATCCACATATTCGCCGTCCAGCAATTTGTAAATATTAGGGCAGACTGGGGTCTTAATTCTTGATTAGGCAACCAGTTTAAGTGAAGTAAAATTCTGAATTCAAACCTGCTAAACCCTGCTTAAGTAGTTGACCTTGTGTCACATCCTGCTCATGCGTCATCATCATCAGGTCACGGAATTAGCACGGATAACCATGAAAATATCTCGTCAAACTTCTCTATCATTTATTGCCCCAGGGAAGTCCTCTGCGCAGCATCCAGTATCCGCGCAGAGTTGGTCAATGTAGGTATTTGCTGGGCGGCCCACGTTGGCATGTCCATGTGCTGGCTTCCACAGTAGAACATCGCTTATGAGTTCGTCCTTGCAATACACTAGCACTAGCCGATTGATCGAAGGGGGCCTCTCCGACCGCCCGTCTAGCCTAAGTAATGACCTAAGTGAAGTGTTGCATGTGATGGACTGCTCATCCACCTGGATTCCGTCTTCAAGCAACACGGGTCGCCACCCACAGCCAACAAGTGGCTCTTCCTCTGCAGTCGGTGTATTCTAACGCCCCAGCCGACAGGGTGGAATATCTTATAGCCTACCTTGAATATATAACATTTCTCACCTATATATATATATTTACCAACTCCTCCGCACGAGCAGGATACGACACAAGGTCAATTTCTTAAGCAGGGTTTAACAGGTTTGAATTCAGAGTTTTCCTTCTCCTAGACTGGTTACCTAACCATGATTAAAGAACCCCGTCTACCCTGCTATTTACCCATAGCTGGAGGGAGAGTAGGATTCATACCTTTCCCAAGGGTATTAGTGCTAAGTGAAATGCAATTACCACGCCCAGGATTTGAACTCGGGGCGACGAGTCCATTTCCCATGACTTTAACCATTACACCACGCGCTTCCTTTCTCACCTATATAACCAGTTACCTGTCCAGTTCTGTGATAAGCGTATAATTATTGCGAGCTTTTACTAAGGCTTTTTTTTTTGTACATACGAAACATCTTGCAAACGGATGTACAAAATGAAACTCGGTAAAGCACAGATGTTCACAGACGTAGATCAAAGAAATAGCGGTTTGATGCCGTCTTGAAGAAGCTTAGCTGGGCCAATTTCAAGGTTCGGTGCGTGCTACCTATATAACGGCTCGCTACAAAAAAAAAAAAAAAAAAAAAAAACAAAAAAAAAACAAACTTGAATACTACTTTCACATATCTCCTTTTATATATATATATATATATATATATATATATATAATATATATATATATATATTATATATATTCGTAAAGAGAAAATCCAGTCGTAATTTCTTTCAATAAGCTAAAATGGGTTTTTATTTTTCATTTTTATTTTTCATATTTTGATGTTTTTATTTTTTTTATTTTGTTTTTATTTATTTATTTAATTTCATTTTTTTTTACTAGCAGCGGTTACCCGGCATCGACTGGGTAAAGGGGATTTTTCAAGTTAGTCCCGCAGATCCATTATTACTGAATCATGAGTTGAATCCTCGAGCGATTCCCTGTTTATATCCCCATGTAAAAAAAATAGACCTTGCATTGATCCAGCTACTCTGAAAAGAAATGTTAATGTCTACTATCTAAAATATTAAATGAAAAAAAAATTCCATGCTGTTATCATGTAAATTTTATTTTTTTAATTATCTTCACGAATATAAATCAAATCTCTATTATTTTTGCTCAAAAACCAAGCCCTGGTGATATCTAATGTGTATATATATATATATTTACTTTGTCGTTAATTGTTTTATATTCGAAGTTTCCTCCGGACATACACATAAACACAACTGCCTTTATATATTGATATATCCGGTTAAGGGATATATTCTGAAGTTGGTATTTGGTATATTATCGCAGTAGTAGCTGGTGCGTCGAATAGCAATACGTCTTCCGAGCAGGCGTGGTGTAGTCTAGCGAGTAAGATTAGGTTGTAGGTGTAGGTTTTATTTTCCCAGTACCCCACTCGTACCGGGTCAGGCAGGAAGGCCCTATTTATGTGGGACCACCCACAAGCCGAGACTCATGGGTGGCAGGTGGAAAAATTGCGTCGATCCCGTCGGCATTCCCCCTCAAGGGGGGCGCCTCAGGCGCTGGGCAATAAACCCAGCCCTGCCCCTTTAAGTCAAGGGGGCAGGTATTGCCTGGAGGGACGGCCCTCTGGGATCGACGCTATTTTGCCATCTCACCGGTCAGTGGCCGAAGCGCACTGGACTCGTCCGCGAAAGACGGGTTGTAGGTGTAGGTTTTATTTCCCAGTACCCCATGCGTACCGAATCAGGCACGAAGGCCTATTTATGTGAGACACCCACAAGCCGAGACTCATGGGTGGCGGTAGAAAAATTGCGTCGATCCCGTCGGCATTCCCCTCAAGGGGGCGCCTCAGGCGCTGGGCAATAAACCCAACCCTGCCCCTTTAAGTCAAGGGGGCAAGTATTGCCTGGAGGGACGGCCCTCTGGGATCGACGCTATTAATTTACCATCTCACCGGTCCAGTGGCCGAAGCGCACTGGACCCCCGTCCCGAAGGACGGGTTGTAGGTGTAGGTGCCTGTACCAACACAGTGTCAACTATTTATACATGACACTGTCCAATCAGATTATAGTGAGGGGGTACCAAGGTATTTACATATTCATTACATCCTATATGTATATATTTATTTATTTATTATTTGTTGCAACGGGTAAACTTTTGAAAAAAGAGTAATGGAATTACGTGTTTGTTGCGAAGAAGCCACACGCTATTCATTACGATACACAATTCGGCTCCACCTATTCAAACGATCAACAACATTTTGAATAGTTTTTGATCATCTCTTATTATAATGGAAATTTGATGTCTGTCTGTGACCGAAACTCCGTCATTGCTTCCGCCACAATACCTTCAGGAATTCCGTAAGTTTATCCAAGAGTATTTAATTCATAGTCAAAATCAATAATTCATAGAATTAATCTTATTCATTAACGACTGGAAGCGTCAACTGGGTAGATGGGGGTAGGTCGCAAAAACACTGGTGTATTGATTTGTTTACTTTAAGATTTGCAAATGCTAGACATTTATTAGTAGAATTTCAATGCTATTTCTATGTATAATTTTTAGATATCTTCGAATGTAAATATTCATAATCTTTGTACAAAAATATCAACTGGTGATATTTGATATATATATATATATATATATATATATATATATATATATATATATATATATATTATTTATGAACTATCCTGAAGAGATTACGGCGTTAGGGCAGAAAGTACTAGGGAAATTATCTATGGCAAATTTATCAGCCAATTTTCGCCAGATATAATTAGATCAATCCGGCAATTTGAAAGGACAAGAAACAAAATTTGCAGACAAAAAATGGCTGCATTGTTCAATAATATATGCTTTAAAGAAGAAATGCTGCCTAACTATATATATATATATATATATATTATATATATATATATATATATAAGAAGATCTACTTAACTGATTGAAATAAATATCACTCCTTTTATTTGAACCTGTGTTTTTTTCAGATTTTTCACTATATTACATACCGTCGGATTCACTTCAATTTTTCTCTTCACACACACACACACACACACACACACATATATATATATATATATATATATATATATATATATATATGGTTAATTTGCATATTAGTTTTACTAGAAAATTATTTGCTATTATTTGTCCCTAATATTATTGCTTTATTCTCCGACACACTAAAATCAATCCTATGAATGTTTTTTTTCTAAATTTCAGTTATTGAATACAAGTGTTTTATTTATACTATTTGCATTCCACATAGCGCTAATAGTCTTGGGAA
>CM042146.1:58827054-58829554 GCA_023376005.1 Doryteuthis pealeii | reverse complement strand
AAAGAGTGAGAGTGAGTTAAATCAAGAATATTATTATTATTACATATTGAACTATTTAGCAATAGCTCGGAAGTAAACATATCAAATTGTTATTGTTAATATTATTTTCGCCAGATATAATTCGATCAATCCGGTAACTTAAAAGAACTCAGAACAAGGTTTGCAGACAAAAAAATGGCTGCGTTGTTCAACGATTATTAAACAATAATTAGTTTATCTTAATTGGCTTTTTATTCATTAAGGATGTCTCGAAAAATCGAGAAAAAGTCGATCTCTGTATGTACATTTCAGCCTATTAGAACCCCGTCGCACGAGTAGTATATGACACAAGGTCAATTTCTAAGCTTAAAGTATTCCTTTTCTTATACTGGTTACCTATCCAAGACTAAAAAGTTCAGTCTGCAATACTGTTTACCCATATCTGGGGGTAAAGTAGTTGGATTCATACCTTTCACAAGGATAGTAGCGCCATGTGAAATCCAAACAGCCTCGTTAAGGATTTGAACTCGGGTCGACGAATCTATTTCCTACGAATCTAACCATTACACCACACAGCTTAACGTTGCATACTACTTCGCATATCTTTTTTTTATTGTAATTTAAAACACCATAAAAAAACCGCTAGTGATATTCAGCGTCACCTTAGCGACACAAAAATACAATTGAAAGAAACAATGTTAATCTCTTTAAAACACTCTTGATAAGGGGTGAAGGGAGGATCGAAAGTACTTGAAATAACAATTATTTCCTATATTCTAATATAGTTCTAATTTCCAAAAGTTTAATTCATCATTAGACTGGGGTGCTGATAGAAAGACCCTCATCAAAATATATAGAACCTTAATAAGATCAAAACTTGATTATGGCTGCTTCATATATGGAGCAGCCAGAAAATCCTACCTACAGCGACTGGAAACCATACACCATCAAGGACTCCGCCTCACATTAGGAGCCTTTACTACTTCTCCAAAGGAAAGTCTGTACACTGAAGCAAATGAACCCCCTCTCTATTTAAGAAGACAAAAATTAGCACTACAATACTACATCAAACTCATCTCCTGTCCCCAAAATCGTGCTTATGACTGCACCACCAAAACAAAATACAAAGACTTGTACCAAAATAACTAAAAAAAAATCAGACCCTTTAACTTAAGAATAAGTGATCTCCTCAATGAAATCAAAATCAACACCAAATATAGTACACCATACCATACTCTCCAACACGGCACCATGGACCATAAAGCAACCAGCTATAAACTTAGAACTGACTAAATTACCTAAAACAAAAAACACACCCTATCACTTACCAAGAGAAATTCATTAAAATACAAAATAAGTACCCAGATCATCATCACATCTATACAGATGGATCCAAACAAGGAAAAAAAGTTGGTTGTGCCGCTTTTTCTCAAAAACAAGAATCCTTAAAACGCCTACCAAATGAAGCCTCAATCTACAGTGCAGAAACTACAGCCATTGATCTAGCTATGAATATCATAGCAAATCACAAAGCTTCCAAATTTATTATATGCACGGACTCTAAATCAGTCCTATTAGCACTACATAACAAAAAACACATCATCTCTCTGATCACGAAGCTCCTAAAACAAACTAAACACCCTCTCTGAAAATAATAACATTATATTCTTCTGGATACCAAGTCACATTGGTATCCAAGGAAATGAAAAGGCAGACAAAGCCGCAAGAAAGGCACTTCAGACACATATGAGCAAATCTAAAAATCCCATATACAGATCTGAAACCAACCATAAACAAATTTATATTAGACAAATGGCAGAAATCATGGGACAATCTGACTCAAAACAAGCTCCACGAAATACAAGAAGTTATTGGAGAGTGGCCGACGGCCCACAGAAGTATTAGAAGAGAAGAAGTAATACTCGCCAGATTGCGTATTGGGCACACCCACATTACCCATTCGTACCTGTTAAAAGGGGAGGGTGCCCCAGTGTGCCCAACATGCAAAGTACAACTTACAACCAAGCATATCCTTCTAAATTGTAACAGACTTAAACATATCCGCGCAAATTACTATCAAGCTAGAAACCTGAAAGACATCTTCAAGAATACAAACCCTGAAAACATTTTAAATTTTATTAAAAAAAAGCAACCTTTTCAACAAAATATAACAGAACATAACCAATTATCTCCATAGAACCACTACCTTAAAGTCTGAAATCCAAAATAACCTTTTTGGCATTAAATGACCCACAGGGGTTGATATGCCGTTAAACAAAACTCAAACTCAAATCATTAGATAATTTTATTTATTTATCGTTTTTTTCTTCTTTTTTTTCTTTGTTATTTCTACAGTTTTTTGTTGTTGTTGATTTCTTCTGGTTATTTTCATTCCTCCTTTATGTCTCTCTCTACCTCTGTGTTTCTTGAAACGTTTTACATTCTTCTTCTTCTTCTTCTTCTTCTTCTTCTTCTTATTATTATTATTATTATTATTATTATTATTATCCTTTTTGCTTCT
>CM042146.1:58819554-58824554 GCA_023376005.1 Doryteuthis pealeii | reverse complement strand
AAAAAAAAAACGAAAAAAAGTTATGCAATTCAAATTACCTTGATCTTCCATCTGCTGAGACTGAATTTTGCGGAGCTATATTAAATCAACTTAGATTTATATAGGCCCCAATTTTGGTCGAAATACATTTCTTATGGATTTACGATGATGAGTTTTTCCTTCCTTTCTATGATAAATATTGCTCTGTATATAATCTAAAAAGTTTATTATACATTGAGCTCTCTTTAGTGATTTAAAGATTCACTGTATTTTTACATACTGGATCATACAATAATAATACAGTGTATCTTAGAGATCACATATAGAATCATCCCTACCAAGTTTTGGATACCTCTCATCTATCTATCTATCTATCTATCTATCTATCTGTATATATATATATATATATATGTATATTTATATATATATATATATATATATATATATATATATATATATATATATATATATATACTGTTCAGAAGTCTGTTTTTCATGCACATATAACTACACCGTTGTCAGCTGGCTATGAATATGGATGGTATTGATAGCCAAATGACAACAAAGCAGTCCAATGTGCGTGAAACTCACACTGTTGGGCAGTATTTACCATTGCAAATCTTTTAACATCAAAGATTTTAAATTGGGCCTGCTTTTCTGATACCAAACGTTTACATCAACACACACACACACACACACACACACACACACACACATATATATATATATATATAATTTATAAAAAAATAAGATAAAAGTTTTTTCTTTAATCGTATTTTGACCGAGCAGTATAGAACTTAAAATATTCGTATTATGAATTCCTGAAGTCCATGACATGAAGTTTCACGTAGAGCAGACAATCATCAGGCGGAAATATTTAGAAAAAAATTCTAATCAAACGTATTCATGGTGTGTGGTGTTTATCATATGATTGGATGTTATTTCCCGAGACAACAAATATCATATACATTCGGGTCAGAAAAACAGTACTCGATTCGAGTAGTAATAACTTAAATGCTAAACAGAATATGCTTATGAATTTTCTGACATTAATCAAATATATTTTTATTCTCTTCAGCAAAATCTTAGCACCCCTCATATATATATATATATATATATATATATATATATATATATATATATACGTCCAACTTAAAAAAAAAAACATTTTTTTTAAATATATATATATATTTATGTTTATTTTAAGTTAAAGTGAAGTGCTATTGTACTATGCGGGGATTTGAGTTTTATTGTGGATTTGTGGTTATATAATCTTAGTCTAAAAGATGTTGATGTTTCTCCCACATATCCACATCTTTAAACATCTTTTAGAATAAGATTAAATAACCACAAATTCACAATAAAACTCATATCGCCGCATAGTACAATAGCACTTCACTTTAACACCCTACCAAACAACCTTACACACCTCAAATGCATCTTATTAGAACACGCATTTCCAACAACGCAATCTAGAAAACAAGCAGAAACTAAATGAATTCTAAAATTACAAACTTACGTGAGGGGACTGAACGCTGACATCGGAATACTCCGTTGTTATAATTTTTTTACAGACGCTGCTGCTGTCAATAACAACAGAGACAAAAGATCCGTTGAACAGGAACAACAGTCATTTGATAAAGGGTATCTAACGAACCCGAAAATCTGATAAAAATAATAATAAAAAAATAAGTGAATCCAATACTCCATAACATCGAGTTCATTCATTTATTTTTAGATGCTTCGTAATAACGCATAACTTAAAAAAAAAACAACATAAAAATATATTCCGAAAGAAGCATACGGAAACCCCTAAAATACAATATATATATATATATATATATATATATATATATATATATATTTACTAAATAAACGTCCACTTGCCTACTATGACAGGGGCGTGTAATAGTATCGTTGACAAGGTTAATTTCGCAGGGATTGTTCGCTATGTACCGGCGGCCGAACGGATATGGTCTCTGACTATGCCTGTGAAGTCCCGGTTTCGATTCCTGTCGGAGGGGAGTCGTTAGTATACATCGCTGAAGAGACTTAATAAAGTCGAAACAGTCTGTACGGTGTTCTGCATAGCGAGCCATCCTTTGCGGGATTTACTTGTCAAGATTATTTTCTATAATTATCGAATTTTATGCGATACATGCATTTATAATTGCCTTCAAGCAAAAATTAAATAATAATATAATATAATATATATATTATATATATATATAATCTTTTAATCTTTGTCCGTGAAGATGTTTTTTTCTTTAATTTTTAAAATTTAAAAAAAAAAAAATTCTTGCCTAAATATATATATATAATTTTCACCGTAGAGCACTGTAGGGGAGACATTAATTGAAATTTCACTGTTTAGCTTGAGTTCTCTGGTTATTGTAAAAACATATATCCTGTAAAAATGTATCAATTAATTGTTCACCCCCAGTCTGACAGTCGCTGTCGCCCTTAAGGGTAAGGAAAGTGGCAGATGAAAATTCTATCCAGTTTCGCTCCCGACTAGAGGTAGCTGTTATAAAAGTCGAGCCGCTCCGAGGAGGCGTGAAACGTTGAAACTAGGTCTCTATAGATGTCACACATACACACACACACACACACACACACCACACACACACACACACACACACACATAATATATATATATATATATATATATATATTATATAAGTGTGTGTGTGTGTGTGTGTGTCATTTATAGAGACCGAGTTTCAACGTTTCACGCCTCCTCAGTGTGGTTAGATACACAAACTACCTCCGACCAGGACGAAACACGACTGATTTTTCACCAGCCCGGTACATTAACAGCTCGGTCATTAAGGAGCGGTGTTTTAACTGTTACATACATACATCAGTGCCTATATTTTACGAACACCAGAGAGATCAATTCTGTAAATAACAGTCCATCATTGATTTATGCTATATATATTATAATATATATATACATATATATATATGTGTGTGTGTGTGTGTGTGTGTGTGTGTGTGTGTATGCAACAACAGACGATCATTGCTTAATGCTATATATATATATATATATATATAATATATATATATATATATATATACATGGGGGTTCTTGGGGGGAAGACGTGCGTATGTATGTCAATAGATTGATATATATAAACAGATTGATACACACACACACACACACACAGAGAGAGAGAGAGAGAGAGAGAGAGAGAGAGAGAGAGAGTGAGAGAGAGACACACACACACCACATATATATATATATATATATATATATATATATATATACAGAGAGAAAGAAAGAGAAAGAGAGAGAGAGAGAGAGAGAGAAAGGGGGAGGGAATGATATGGAATCGGGAGAAACAGTATATCTATTAGTCATAATGACGTAGCTGTCAGTGCCTGGCCAAAAATGGTACACTGTAAAAAGTAAACACGAAAAAACAAGCCAGCAATATAGACTCACGTAAAGAAAAAAAATATGGAAAAAAAATAATAATTTCTAAAAAATGATAATACAGAAAACGCCATATTGTGCCTTCTGTCGGTTCGGTATTTACAAAACTCGACACAGCGCCCACTTTCAGGTTCCAAGATGCCTACCTATTTCCGGTACGAGCGTATGGTCTCTTCTCTGCGACCTTTAAGACTGGACCACGCTAATGGAACCGAACTCTAGTGAGACGGGCACACTGGGGTGAGAGAGAGGGGCTCGATCGTGTTACACTGGTGTGTCATCGATCGACCTGTGCTGCCAATGATTATCATAGATACTGTTTATTTTTTGTTTTGATTTTTATTTTTTATTTTTATTATATATAATACGCTTATAATCCCTAACTTAGTACTATGAATAGTACATACTTTCGACAAAAATCTAAATCTTGATTCTATTGGTGTTACTTGTAAATTTCGAAGCGTATATTACAAATCCACCTAAAAAAAATGACAAATTTCGAAGAATTGGTGATGGATGTTTTGTTTTACTGCATATCGAAAACTTTTGGGGGTCACCTAATCCGAATCACCAAGTCATTTTGATAAACAAAGGATCCAATTTTTTTTTTTATAATACCCGCTGTTGCTTAAAGGGTCACCCAATTAAGTATTGAACAGGTTCATCACTGCTTAACTTCACTGATCTAGCGGTTTGTTTGGTTGTTCTATTTTAAAGGCATATCAAACCTTTTCGGCTTATTTAATACAGAATCAAGACATTTTTATAAACAATGGACTCAGGTTGTTTATACTACCTGCTATTGCTTAAGTGATCACCCAATTAAGTATTGTTGTTGTTTTACGGCATACTAACCCTTTCCGGGTATTTAATGCCAAATCAAGTCATTTTGATAAACAAAGGACTCAGGTTGCTTACACTATCTGCTATTGCTTAAATGGTCACCAAGTATTGTACTGGCTTGTCATTGCTTACATTCGGTGATCGAGTGGGAACCGGTGCTTTCAGCGTGACTTGACCCTAATCCCCCCCCAAAAAAAAAGGAGAGTATTGGGACTATAGCATGATAGACAGACTGATAGATAGTGCGTTCTTAGATATTGTAAAAGTTCTGTTGCTTAAATGGACACCCAAGTATTGTACACGCTCATCACTGCTTACATTCGGTGATCGTGCAGGAACCGGTGCTTTCAGCATGACGTGACCGTAAGGCCCCCCAGAAAGGAGAGTATTGGGACTATGGCACGAGAGACAGACAGACTGAGTCTATTCTCAGATATTGTAGAAGGTCTGTTGCTTAAATGGTCACCAAGTATTGTAATCAACACCTATGGCACGAGAGACAGACAGACTGAGTCTATTCTTAGATATTGTAGAAGGTCTGTTGCTTAAATGGTCACCAAGTATTGTACTGGCTCATCACTGCTTAACTTCGTTAATCGAGCGGGAACCGGTGCCTCCAGCGTGACGTGACCGTAAGGCCCGAGAAAGGAGAGTATTGGGACTATGGCACGAGAGACAGACAGAGTCCGTTCTTAGATATTGTAGAAAGTCTATGACTCCACTCTCTTCGCGTGTCTGG
>CM042146.1:58792054-58809554 GCA_023376005.1 Doryteuthis pealeii | reverse complement strand
CGTTTGTCTTGAATCATTGTGTCACTGAGTGTTAAACAAAATCCTTGTGTTTTGGTCCGTTCATCCGTGTTAAGTACGAGCAACTGAACGCCTTTCCACCAAGGCCTTTAAATAGTTAACCAACAACGTGTTCGAGCGTGTGATTAGTTGATTCCGTTTTCCGCCAAGAGTCTATACATTTAAGTTGTGACCTCCAGCACACCTTATATAACACAAAATATATCCAACAGAATGCAAACAAAGTTCCCATAATCATCATCATCATCTCCATCATCATTAGATTGACAGTTCGAGAGTAAATTCATTCATTCTCTAAGTTATGTATTTACCCAAACTCTCTGCACGAACAGGATGTGACACAAGGTCAGTTTTTAAAACGGTCTTATACAGGTTTGAATTGTGTTCATTTCCCTAGACCGGTTGCTAAACCACGGTTTAATGTTACATAATCTATGCATAGATTATTGTCAACCCCCTGTATTTTTGAAGGGACTTTCCATGGAATATTACAGAAAGCCCGCGAAATACGTGAAGTCACGTGGGACCTGGTTGGGTCTTTAGTTTCAGCTTGGACGTCAGGCAGATAAGGCCTATCTGCCTTAGCTGGAGCTCACTGCACACGCGCGCTGTGTTTAGTTAGAGAAATATGTTTAGTTAAGTAAATAAAAGTTTAAATAAATAATATGGTTTTGTGGTTGATGAATGTCTTAGCAACAAGAAGAAATGAATCAAGGATGACCAACCAGCAAGAACAGAGAAATAGAAGCGACTAGAGATCACGAATGGCCAAAGAAGTAAGTTATGCATCTCTCTATCTAACTGTGTCTATCTCTCCCCCTCTATCCAGTAAAAGAACACTTGTGTATGTGCCCAACATGGGTATATGTGTATGAGTATGCAACATTAAGAGCCCAGTCTGCCCTACTATTTTACGCATTATTGGAGGGAAGAATAGTTGGATTCATACTTTTCCTGGGGTATTAGGGCTATGTGAAATATAAACAGTCTCGTCCTGGATTTGAACTCAGGTCACCGTGTCCATTTCCTATGAATATAATAATTACAAATTAAATGTCTCTATACCCTCGAACTATTCGCCTACTCTTTTTATTTAAAACCCATGTCTTTATCCGGCTGACATGTCTATGAGCGAGAGCGTTTATGCACACGGATGTATGCGAGTCTCTCTGTCTATCTCTCTGTCTATCCGTCTCTACCGCCTTTCTGTCTGTCTGTCTGCGTGTCTGTCTGTCTGTCTCTTTCTTTCTGTATATATGTCTATCTCTTGAGAATGCTGCCAGTTTGAGCCTGAGAATGCATGTCGATTTCTGTTATCTGTTTCTGTGTGTGTTGTTGGTATTTCTCGTTATTTTCATTACCAATTGTAGAACCACACCACCACGAAGATAAAAACAATGCACAATGCAGATAAAAACATGCACGTATCATCTTACCTCTAACTGGCGGCAAAGATGCTATTGAACTAATTGAAGCGCCATCTTTTTTTCGCTTTGTTTTTCTTCATTTTTTTTTTATTTCATCTATTTTTTATTTGTTTTAAGGGCCGGTTTAGCTCAGTCGGTATGTTACATAATCTATGCGGTTGCATAAGATTATTGTCAATCCCTGTCATTCTGAGGGGATGACCCCTTTCATACCATGGCCGGGTCCCTTTATGGAAAATTACAGAAGCCCGCCAAATATGTGAAGTCACGTGGGACCTTTTTCAGAGTCCCCAGTTTGCAGTTTGCAGTTGGACGTCAGGCAGAGCAGCGGCCATTTTGTGCTCTGCCTAAGGCTGGAACTCGCGTCCGCTATGTTAGTCAGATATTTAGTTACGTGAAATGTATAGTTAAGGAAATAAAAGTTTATATAAGTAAAATGTTCTTGTGGTTGATGAATGTCTTGGTAACAAGACTAAGAAATGAATCCAGGACGACCAGCCAGCAGGAACATAGCAACAGAAGACCTTAGAAGAAACCAGACCAAGATGTTAGAAGATAGACGATCAGAATAGTAAAGCCGGCCAGAAGAAAATACGACCAGAGAAAAGAAGTAAGAAAAGGGTATACAACATTATATCGATTTGGTACTGTGAAAACGTTAGTACGTAACAGGTAGAGCGTTCGGCTAGGAATCATAAGGTTCCTGGTTCCATACCGGCCCACGCCAACTCAGCGTATGAGTAGCACAGGCATCTGTGCGGTAAAGTGAGGAGCTGATGGTAGGTGTGGCGCTATACCTCAGATGCTAAAAAACAATCTCCTTGGTCTAGCGCTATTGAAAAGGGGATAGACTCCCTCGCTGATTGGCTGATACCAACTTTAGGCCGCCGAAGACTTGGAGCTCTATTTCATTCTTCTCGTTCTTTTGCACTTTCTCTTTCCTTCATTTTTTTTCGATCTTTCTTTATTTCTTTTTTTTTTTTTTTCTTCTTCATCGGAATCTTTCTTTCTTAACCCTTAAAGTCCTATACCAGCTCATTCCACCCTGCCGGAAGTCTCATTTGTTTTCCCAATCTACCCCATACGATAGGCTTTATTTAAATATAATATTAAACTTATTTAGAAGTCTTTGATTTAAGGTAAATAACAGGTGACTTTAGATGCGAAGGTCATTTTTAGCCATTTTTTTTTAATATCCTTATAGGAATGCTCTGGACTTAGAAAAATCTCCACAGGATGTTAAGAGGTAATCAACTACATCTTTTTTTAAAAAAACTGGTTATTTCTTTTCATTCTCTTTATTTCGGTAATATTGTCGACATCTTCACTTCTTCATTAAGATTCGTTGACTTTCTTTCTTTTTTTCTTTCTTCCTCTCTTTCTTTCCGGTTTATATATCTATTTGTAGGTGCGGCGGTGGTCTACTCTTGGGCAAAGTATGCGTCCCAATATCCTCTGATATATATATATATATATATATATATATATATATATATATATATGTTAAATTTTTTGAATATAAAAGTTTTTCATAAGCAACTACCCAGGTTTCAGTTTATTTCACCATCGTCAGGCTGCTAAATCTCCTGGTGTTTATTTGAAGACATTTTGTGCTGTTATGTTTATAGACCGCAAATATATTTTTAAAAATTCACCAAATAAATAAAAAGCTCCTACAAATTTGTGGTTGAGCACTGTGATTTCTTTGTTTCATCCCAAAACAAATTTATATATATATATATATATATATTATACATATATATATATAATTTTTATTAGGCGAACAAAGATTTCTTTTAAAAAGACCACTAATAGATTCATTATTATATATAAATAATTTTACAACAGAAGTAGGAGGGACAAAAAGAGAAAAAAAAGAGTAGTTAGCTAACTAGTTTCGATCCTCGCTCAACAAATATCAGGAATGATAAATTAAAACAAGTCAATGGCGAACCAATAAGATAAAGCAGCAAATAAAGAAAAGAACAAATTCTTTTCCTTTTCTCCTGAAAGGAGGGGAAAAATGAGACTAATGATTTATAATATTTAACCAAGTAAGCCCTTCTCTTATATTATATATATATATATATATATATATATATATATATATATATATATTATATATATATATTGTGTATGTGTGTGATGTGTAAATTTTCACCATTTAAAATTATTTATTTCACGCATGCACTTGTTTGTTTAATAGTGTGTCTACTATGCAGAACCTAGAGTCGGTCGGGCAATGTCTGTGAAGAAAGCAGCATCATGATGAAATTCCCTCCTCCAGAAACATGGAAACGGCATGCTTAACTGGTTTTTAACAGAGACCGACACACCCACACACCCACACACATACACACACACACACACATATATATATATATATAATATATATATATGCCAACCCTCCGCACGAGCAGGATGCAACACCAAGGTCAATTTCTAACAGTTGAATTCAGAGTTTTCCTTCTCCTAGACTGGTACCTAGCCATGTTAAAAAGTCCAGTCTGCCCGGCTATCTACCCATAGCTGGAGGGAGAATTGGATCCATACCTTTCCCAAGGGTATTAGCGCTATATCAAATGCAGACAGCTTCATATATATATGTGTGTATGTTGTGTTTGTGTTGTGGTGTGTGTGTGAGAATAGAGTAAAATGGGTATTATAACAACACAAACAGCTAAATTTAGCTGTTTCTTTTGTTATATCCACATTACTTCTATTCTCAACCACATTTTGTCGGATTATTCAAATCCTTCACTCCTCATATATATATATAAATAATACCATTGAATTTGGAATTCATTTTGAACATTTGTTCACTGAATTTTCACACGTAATTTTACGGAACTTCTATTATTCGTTCAGTGTATTGTCGTGTCTTCTAGTATAATAATTCAAAGTTTAATTCATTATCAAAGCATCAAAGCTTACATCATTGATTATCGCCTCATTGCCAGGATCTTTCACTGTATTTCAGTGTCAATTCAACGACAGTGAAGAGGATTCAATTCATTGTGTCCAATGTTGATTACAAAGGTGCGACAACTCAGAAGCCTCGCTTTGATCGTCCCGAATTTGTTGGTGAGATACTGGTCCTGATTGACAACGGTCCCAGCAAGTAACGGTGGTAGAAGGAGTGGTAGAAGAAATTAAGATAGAAATTAATGATCTAGTAACAAATTATTAAATCTAGATTAGATCTAGTAACGAATTATAAAACCGCGAAATACTTTCACTGTAGATTAGTGCTACCGTAGTTATCTTGCAGATAAAAAAACAAAGTACCGTACCACGCCCTTAATCATCTTAATGTGTCTTGTCTACATAATTATGCTATATTAGAAAAAGAATAAATGTCATTAATATGTACCGTATCTTTTACAGGTTTGGAAACCCCACCCTCAATACGTTTTTTTGTTCTTTCTTTTTTTTTTGTCTTTTTTTACAATCTGAAAACTTGCTAGCTACGAAATATGCATTAACCCTTCCGCAACCAGCAGAATGCGATACAATGCCAATTTTTAAACAATTGACAAATTTTAACAGCATTTTAAGTCAATTATAACGTGGTATATATATATATATATATATATATATATATATCGTGTGCTACTTGAATAGAGTTTCGAAAAGTCGGAAATTGTAGATATTGCTGATGAGATTAATAAATTGAAAACAGCTACGGTGTTACGACACGTTATTTTTTTTTGTGTTAAAAATTATTCGATTTCATACGATATACGCATTGTAATTGCCTTCAAAAATATAATATATATATATATATATATATATATATATTATACAGGAGGTGAAAAACGTCCTGAATATTTCTCTGTGATGTGTTTATTGCCCGGTGCCTTAGGAATCTTAAGCATTTTTTAAAACGTCACGCTAGAGTTTATCTTCTTGTGTGGCACCCCATATTAAACGCATCTTGTGTTAATTCTGGCTTCGTGGGGAGTTAAATAAATAACTACTTTGAATATAATATGACCATTTGCCAGTGGACAAGATTAAGTAATAAAAGAATGTTTAACTCTAAAATTCATGAATTGTTGTAGAATTGTTCAATGATGAAAACTGGAAAAAAAAATGGTGCTCATTTTTGCTTATTCAAGAAAATAGGTTATTTCCTATTTGAGTAACATGATATAATAGAGTGACCCAGACAAAAACAGAAACCCATTTTTTATTTAAACTAACCCTAAACGCCAACCCTAATCCTAATCCTAAACCTAAACCCTAAACCCTTGTTGGTCTTAAACATTTTAAAATTAAAATTAAAATTAACATTTTTATTACAAAATTTGTGGGTTCTGTTTTTCTGGGTCACCTGTAATATTATGTTACTCAACTAGGGGGGAAGTTAGGGTTAGGGTTGGGGTTTAGGGTTAGTTTAATGGGAAAATAGATAAATAATTTGGGTTCTGTTTTTTCTGGGTCACTCTGTAATATCATGTTACTCAACTAGAAATAACCAGAAAATATTTGAAATTACTAGGGATTTAAATGATATTCTTACATTATCAGGAGTATTCAAATTTTTCATGGTACTGTAAATAAACCTTTATATCTGCCCTAGATATGCCTGCATTCTGACACAGAATAGGCACACTAAAAACAAACTATGTGTCAGCCTCCAAAACATCTTGATGTTCATACACAATGCGAGCGATTAAATCTCTATGAGAATATGCATAAGATATACATGCCGATTTCTGAAGATTGCTTGTAAGAGAAAAAAAAAACGTTAGGACATCGACCTTCTGGCACTCGGAGTTTAAAAACAACGCACACGTTATTTTCCATTATCTTTATTGTTATAGTAAAAGTAAAGGACGGGGCGGTCTATAGTCGGTATCAGCCAGAGGGAGTCTATCCCCGTTTCAATAGCGCTAGACCAAGGAGATTGTTTTAGCATCTGAGGTGGAGCGCCACACCTACCATCAGCTTCTTACTTTACCGCACAGATCCCTGTGCTACTCATACGCTAAGTTGGCGAGGACCAGTATCGAACTAGGAACCTTGTGGTTTCTAGCCGAACAATCTACCGACTCAGCTAACCCGGCCCTATTTACCATATTCCTCTATTTAGTTCATTTTTTTTTTTTTTTTGGGTGGTAATTTTGCACCTTTCTAATGTCTTTTTAATACTTTTCTACTCTATGTAGAAAAGTATTAAAAAGACGTATTTAGAAAGGTGCAAAATTACCACCCACCTCTCTTATAATACTTTTTTTGTTACATTATTGAAAGTTGAACGACCTATGCCAGCAATCGGGTTTAAATTGGATGAAAATAGAGCCAACAATGGGAGCTGCACAAGAATGCTGCGTGCAGTCTTGAACAAGTCGTGGAAACAACATACCAAAAGGAAGCAGCTGTATGACCACCTGCCCACCATCTCACAAACCATCCGAGTGATACGGACTAAGCGTGCAGGGCACTGCTGGAGAAGCAAGGATGAGCTCATAAGCGACATTCCCCTGTGGAGGCTTACACATGGACATGCTAGTGTGGGTCGCCCACCAAGGATCTACATTGACCAATTATACGATGATGCTGGTTGTTGCACAGAAGACCTCCCGGAACAATGCGTGATAGGGAAGGTTGCCGAGAGATTGTCATGGATATGCTGCTTGCACGACATGATGATAATGATCTTCAGTACGCATGCCTGACAATCTCTTTATAGCAGACCCTGCCTGGACATCCGATCTCACTGACAAGTTAAAGCGACAGTTCTTCCAAGCTGTAGTTGCATCAATGCTACTGTACGGCTGCACCACATGGACCCTAACAAAGCGACTAGAGAATAAGCTAAACGGAAGCTGCACAAGAACGTTGCGTGCAATCTTAAAACAAGACTTGGAAACAACACCTCACGAGAAAAGAGCTGTACGGCCAATTGCCTCATATAACACAAACCACCCGTGTAAGCCGAACAAGACACGCTAAACACTGTTGGGAAAGCAGAGATGAAGTCATAAGTGACGTTCTTCTGTGGTAGCCAACCCATAGGCACACCAATGAGGGCCGTCCAGCAAAGACATACATTGACAAGCTCTGCACGGATATAGGATGCTGTGCAGATGACCCCGCCCCCGGGGGCAATGAATGATAGGGACGGTCAGCGAAAGATTGTCGTGGCTATCCATGCTGCTGGCACGACATGATGATGATGATGATGATGATGATGATGATGATTTACAGTCCCGGTTAAAAGCTCGGTAAGAGTTACCCAAACCGTTAACAACAGGTTAAGATCTGTGACAGTAACTTGTTAAACATTGCCTCACGATAGTGCGCCTCATTTTACCCAAACCGTTGCCAATGAGTAGGATGGGACATCCAGCGAGGATCGAACTCGCAATTGAATAGTAATAGATCTGCTAACCATTATAACAATGTTACTTTTATACAACCCGTTCATAAAATCAATTTTTAAGCAGGTTGGTTGGCTTGATATTCAATTTTACTTACTGTTCCTGATGTAGCTTAAATGGTCACCCTTCTAAGCATTGAACAGGCTCATCGCTGCTTAACTTCGGTGATTTAGCGGTAATCAGGGATTGTAGCGTGACTTGACCGTAATATTTTTTAAGAAGGGTAAGCTGGTTTGAATTCAGAGTTTTTCTTCTCCCGGACAGGTTGAGGAACCAGGGCTAAAATTAACTCTCTGGTACATTATTTGTAATCTGAACATTAGCTACATAAATAAAAGTAACCTCTCTTTGTTTATTTCACTTTGAGGACACCATATGTTTTGGCCGGCCATTTTCATTTCACCTTAATCAATACAACTGCTTAAGCATGAGCAGTTCATGATTTGCAATACTCCACTTTGGCCCTATCTTGGGCTAGACGGGCGGTCGGAGAGGCCCCCTCCGATCAATCGGCTGGTCACGTCAAGCCCTAGTACCTATATGATTTCCCAACCCTATTGCCCTTATGGCAAGCCCCAACCCCTTTTTATCATATGGGCGCTAGAAGGCGGTGGCTGCGGGTCTACATGTCCTGGGAATGACGTTAAACTCTGATGGTGAGGTTCCAGTTTTGGAGGTTTGGGGAATGTGGAGCACCCCTTCATCACCATTGCTCCCTGGTCCACTCTGACCCGGAGTGGTAGTACCTGTTACGGTCCCATCTATGGGTTAAATTGAAAAATGTATTTATTAAAAAATTGTATTATCCATTAAGAATTGATTTATTTCAAAACTTTATCGGCATTAAATGACCCACTGAGGTTGATATGCCGTAAAACAAAACAAAACAAACAAACAAAAATACAACTGCGTGTTTTAACACGAAAATATAATAAAATGTGTTCTTAATAACCATTAAGTTAATTTCAAATAATGCACAAGCACAATTAAGAACACATCTTATGATATGTTCGTGTTGATTCGAAAAAATTCATATTTACAGTGTAGATTTACGGTGAAATGCAAATGGACGACCAAAACATATGGCTTCCTCAAAGTGAAACTAACAAGGGGAGGTTACTCACATTTATGTAGCTAATGCTCAGATTATTTACCCAGATCTGGCTTGGAGTAACAGAGGGATATCTTTTGTAAGATAATTTGTGTGAAGCGAAAACCAAGCAGTATCATACAGAAATTGAACTCGGACCGACAATTCTATTTCCTACGACGACAACCGTAGCGAAACCCATCCGTAAATCACCATGGAGTAAAGTCTTATTATAATGGAGATTCTGTTTTTTCTGTCTGTAACCGAAACTCTATTACTACTCAAGTCACAATTCCCTTAGTTATTTACACTAAATTCTCCACAATTTTATTTCATTTAAACCTCAATTATTAATGAAAATGTTTTATATTATTAATACTGTCGACCATATCTACATACTAATAATATGCAATTTTAATTATATATACAGCAAAAAAGCGGTTTAGTGTGAAAGCCTAATTTGCATATTGATATTACGCATTTGATTTTAATACATATGTGGTTGGTATTATTGATTTCTAATTGTTTGGTTTTATCTTCATGAATATGAGCGAGAATCCCGGGAATAAATCTTAAAAGAAATCCATTAACAAGAAGAAATAACTGTAATTTTATTCTTTACCTCTTATTTTAACTAAATATTTAAAATAGGAAAATTCAGCAATGAAAGTCAGGTGTGATGGGAGAGTAAGTTTCAGTTGTTCTATTTTTCGATTATACCCCCATCTGTTTCAAATCTTTTTATCTGCATTCTTATTTAGTTTCATTAGCCTTTATAATTTGATACAATATTTTATTACGTTAATACTTAAATACTTGCACCCTACGGAGAGTGCATATGTTTGCTAGTTACTTGTAATGACCGTCAATCATTTTATAATTCATAGAGAAAATTTTGCATTCGCGTACTTGTAAAATCTGATTACACTAGCTTTTCTCATTGTCGGCTACGTCAATAGCTCTACAGGGAGCACAGTGCGATGCGTTATTATTTATATCCCTTGGTGACACGGTGGTCTGGGTCAAAAAAAGACATCGTAAATAAGCGTCGTTTTGATGCCTACGATACATATACCCGTGCACTTTCTATAGCCATAACTCCGATTATGAACTGATATCTATTATTGATAGTCTGACTGCAAAGCCGAGTTGATTGCATGGGTCCCTTTGTCCAAATTTAACGACAATACCGTCTCTTCCTGTCAATGTCGCCATCATCGTCTTTTGTCCGTATTGTTGAAAGAGCCGTAACGAAATGCTCACTTTTTCGTTTATGTCATTACTATATTATTATAACTTTATTGCTGTTCTTTTATTAATACCCACAAATTTCTTCTGATGTTCCCTTGACTTCGCCGACAAAGATCGTAGTCGAAGTGACATCATTGTCAAAGTAGATATTGGTGGCATCAATGCTACGTCATCTGTTCTATGTTCTCCTTTTATTTCGTAGTCAATGAGTTTCTTGGCTCGCTTTTCTTTTTATCTTTTTTTTCTCATTACCTTCTAGTTTCGTGATAACTTTATTCCCTTCTTATTTATCAGATTGGTACAAAAATAACTATTGCTTTATCTAATACTAGAAGCAGCTACCCTGGGTGGAGAGGAGGGAATTTTTAAAAAGTTAGTCACACAGATCTAGTATTACCTATCGCAAGTTGGATCCTCGCTGGATACACTATAAGGATCCGCACGTAAATAAATATATAACAATATAGTAAGAAATTTCCATTCAATGATTTACAATTTAATATATATATATATATATATATATAAATATATATATTATATATATATATATGAAGTGGTCAAACAATGTGTTTGAAATGGCGAAGGCCGACAATTTGTGGGAGATTATGTGCTTAATCAAAGTCAATTTGTTAATTAATTAATTATAATTAAATGAATTACGCTTTACATTTAAACCGATATGCACGCCTAATTCATTTAATTATAATTAATCAATTAACAAATTAGGTATGACTTTAATTAAGCACATAATCTCCCACATATATATATATATATATATATATATATATATATATATGTGTGTGTGTGTGTGTGTGTGTGTGTGTGTGTATTTAGGCAGCATTTTTTCTTGTAGGCATATATTGTTAAATAATGCAGCCATTTTCTGTCTGCAAGTCTTGTCCTTTGTTTTTTCGTATTGCCGGATTATTTTTGTAATAAAAAAAATTCGGAAAATACTTAATGATAACACTACCATTATAGAAACACAATCATGTAAACAACGACTAAAAATCTTAGAAGCACTGCATATTAGACACAAAAATCCAAAACTAAACAAAATAAACTTTGATAATAGCACCATCATTCTAAAATGCCTATAATTACTATAAAATTATAATAGCAAAAGTAATAATAATAAAGACAATAATAATAATAAAACTAATAATAACAACAACAACAATAATAAACACAACCTATATAAATGGTAAATGGAATATCCCATTGTTGTACGGTTAAAATACCTTGAAGATGGCCCACGATAGGGCAGAAAGTACTCGGTCTATGACATATGGAGAATACACCAGCCAATTCTCGCCAGATATTACAAAAATAATCCGGCAATACGAAAAAACAAAGGACAAGACTTGCAGACAGAAAATGGCTGCATTATTTAACAATATATATATATATATATATATATATATATATATATATATATATATATATATATATAAATGATGCAGTTAATTCAATCAATCAATATTATATTTCAAATCGAAAAAAGAAAACATGCAAAAACAAAGATAAACAAAATAACATGCAAATGACTTTCCCTTCTGTTACTTTTTAAATTTGAATTTTTAAATATCTTCCTTTATATAAATCAAATCTTCATTATTATTGCTCAAAAACCAAGGCCTGGTGATATTTAATGGTTATATATATTTACTTTGTCGTTAATTGTTTTATTTTCGAAGTTTCCTCCGGACATACAGATATACACAACAGCCCTTTATATATATACTAGCAGCGGTTACCCGGCGTCGCCAGGGTAGAGAGGGATTTTTAAAGTTAGCCCCGCAGATCCATTATTACTGAATCGTCAATTGAATTCTCGTGGGATGTCCCTTTTTAATCCCTATATAAAAAAAAGAGCTTGCATTGATCCAGCTACTCTAAAAATAAATGTTAATGTCTACTATTTAGAATATTAAATGAAAAAATCCATGCTGTTATCCTTTAAATTTCATTTTTTAATTATCTTCACGAATATAAATCAAATCTCTATAATTTTTGTTCAAAAACCAAGCCCGGATGATATTTAATGTGTATATAAATATTTACTTTGTTGTTAATTGTTTTATTTTCGATGTTTCCTCCGGACATATATATATACACCACAACTGCCCTATATATATAGAAGATTGATAGATTATAGACCGGTGTTCATGTCCTTCTAACCCAGGTGTTTTACGTAGTTATGTCCAATATATCTAACTCTGGTTTCGAACGAGGGTCCAGCGAGCTTCGGCCGCTGGACCTTACAAGTTAACATCGTTGAACTCAGGGGGGCATCCCCCAGGCAACACCTGCCCCCTTGATTTAAAGGGGCAAGACTGGGTTTATTTCCCAGTGCCTGAGGCGCCCCCTTGAAGGAGAATGCCGACGGGATCAATGCATCTTTTGTGCCTACCACCCATGAGCTTCGGCTTGTGTGTGGTCCCACATAAAAATGTCCTTGTGTCACGCCTTCATAAGTGGGATGAGTGCCAAATACCTCTAATCCGGGTGTCTCAAACAAGCGACCCGAGGTACTTTGGTATTTACCCAACCTTTTCGCCACAGCAAGGTCGTAAATATGGAACACCCAACGGGTACCAAACTCACTATTTAGCAGTAACTAGCAGGGCCTTTGGATATACCACAGTATGTTTATCTAATTATTACAACGTTTGATATATTTACGTGGATTGTTTCATTTTAAAGATATGGTGAAATAAAATGAGACAAATAAGAAATCTGCGATTAAGCCACACCAGATAATCTGGATTTACATTTTTGTATTGCATCTTGAACAATTTGGACGATCTCGTTTTTAACCAGAAGGTGTTGCAGGATGGTTTGGGAACACCAGTATTAATATATCCATGGATCTACCAGACGAGCCTGCTAATCGTTACACAATGAAGGGACGTCCTCTATACTGAGCCCATTCACCACGGGTAGGATGTGGCACAAGGTCGCAGTATGGGGTATCCAACGAGGATCAGACTCTCTATTCAGTAGCAATCATTCTAATACATTACATTACACGCACCGCTTTCGGGATGTATGCGGCATTGAAAATACCATTAATGTGATAGATAAACACGGTTTTGTTAAAACCGGTATGCAAATTATTCACACCATATAAACATTTATTTCTTAATGATATATAACACACATTGCAGCATTTTAGACACATTATTAATATAGGATGTTTTCGGGCAAATCTATATTAGCTAGACATTTATAGAGACATTATTAATAAATAAGTAAAGTCGTCGGGGCGGCCTAAAGTCGGTATCAGCCAGTCAGCGAGGGAGTCTATCCCCTTTTCAATAGCGCTAGACCAAGGAGATTGTTTTTAGCATCTGAGGTGGAGCGCCACACCTTCCATCAGCTCCTTACTTTACCGCACATATCCCTGTGCTACTCATACGCTGAGTTGGCGGAGACCGGTATCGAACTAGGAACCTTGTGGTTTCTAGCCGAACGCTAAGATGCTAATTAAGATTAAATAATGATTATTTAATACCCATTGAGAATATAGCGTAAATAACTAAGGGGATTGAGACGTTGATGGTGATGTAGTTTTGGTTACATACAAACGCACACACAATCTCCATTATAATAAGATACTACGTTTTGTTTTCAATTTCAGTTCCCGCCAGTCTATCTATCCGGTTCCGCGAGTAAATCTCTGTATTGAAAACCGTCAACCAATTTTTTTTTTTTCCTTTTTTTCTTTCTTTGTTCACAGCACCTTGGCTTGCTACACGGAGACATTGTTCTACTGACCCGATCCTCCTCGCCCACTGTATAAGATAATTCGACGAATTAGAGGCGCCGCTGAGAAGCACCCAGTCTTGGTGGTATGACGCCATCCGAATTAGCATCCGACATGCTGCGTGGAGCCTCCGTACAGACTCATATAAAATGGTCAACCGTTTGACCCGTGTTTAAAGAGGGATTTAAATGAGAGAAAGTTAGGTTTGGCTTTCTTTATTTAACGGTATATCAACCCGTTATTGGTTAATAGAAGCGGCTACCCGCTGTCTCCCGGGTAGAAGTGGACGACAAAACTGTTAGTCTCACATATTCATTATTGCCGAATAACGGGTTGAATCAAGGCCCTCTAAGATATACATATCTTATATCTGATATCTTAGAGGGCCTTGGTTGAATCCTCGCAGAATGCCCCATTAAAATTCCTACAAAAATCCTGTTAAAAAGACATTGCGTTGATCCGGTTTGGTTGGCCGTCAGAAAAAAAGTGCCCATACACTCTGAAAACAAAAAATAATCTTTCCTACTTAACAAATTAAATGAAAAAAAAAATCCATGCTCTTAATATTTGAATTTCATTTTTCAATTATCTTCACGAATATAAATCAAATTTTCATTATTCTTGTTCGAAAAGCAAGATTTGGTGATAGTGAATGTGTACGTATATTTGCTTTGTCGTTAATTGTTTTATTATCGTAATTTCCTCTAGAGATACATATATACATACCAATTGCACTTTATATCATTATCATTGGCAATTCAGTCTCGAAAGACTATGATAAAAGTTTTTGTGTGCCCCTGAGTTTGCAGCGCCTCCTGTGACTATGAAGTCCTATGTTTGAGAAACATTCTCGACCACAGATTTTGCATTTGTAGGTTGTCCCTGTAGATGATTAATGTTCCGATGCTTTGTTGCCGTTGCTTTCTTATGGACCTCTTAGCTTCATGATGTTGTATCAGGGTGAATGCTGACATGTACAGGCCTCTATGGAGATTCTGCCGCCACCGAGGGCGGTCTTGAGCCAAATTTTCCCAGCTGGAAGGGACAATTCCAAAGCACCTGAGATCATTTTTGCACTTTATATATGTATAAATTTAATCCCTAATTTAGTTCAATTCTAAATGTTTTATTAAAATCAAAACTATTTATATGTCTAAACTTCTATTTCAATAATTCTAATAATTCTCTGATAGTTATCTGGTTTCAAGTATTCCTATCTAATACAAAAATGTGCATGTTATTCTTAATGTTGAAATTTGTAAATAATTATCTCAGTCTGTAGAGCATCTATCCAGGAACCATAATGTTCCGGGTTCCATACCGGCCTTCGCCAACTCGAATGCATGAGTAGCACACCTTAGGTAGTCTGATCTGTGCGGTAAAATATGGAGCTGATGGGAAGGTGTGGCACTCCACCTCAGACGCATAATAATCTCCCCGGTCTAGCGCTAGTAAAAAGGGGATAGACTCTGATACTGACAATAAGCCACGTCGCTTACTTTAGTACTTGGTGATTTGCATTATTTCAAGTAGCTATATGGTTTCAGATATGTATTTACCCAACCTGTCCGCCATGGATAGAATGGACCCAAGGTCGCTAGCATGGGGACCCAAGGAGGATTTAGGAAACTGTTCAATGAGACTATATTCGGGTGCGTGGTGTAATGGTTAGTCGTAGGAAATGGACTCGTCGACCCGAATTCAATTCCTGGACGAGACTGTTTACATTTCATATAGCGCTATTACCCTTGGGAAAGATATAAATCCAACTATTCTCCCTCCTGCTATGGGTAAATAGTAGGACAGACGGGACTCTTTAACCTTGGTTAGGTAACCAGCCTCGAAGGAAATTTCTTAATTTAAACCTGTTTAACTCCGCATAAGAAACTGACATTGAGTCCCACCCTACTCGTGCGGAGGGGTTGATATATATATATATATATATATATATATATATATATATATAATGTACGATGTTCTACACACAGAATAATTCTTTGCCGAAATTCACTTGTCATTATTATCTTCTATAATTATCGAATGTTATGCGATATACGCATTGTAATTGCCTTCAAGCAAAAATATAAATAATAATATATACTTATTCAACAATGCTTCTAAAAATTAAACAAACATCAAAAAATCTTATATATATATATATATATATATATATATATATATATATTGAGGAAAATCATTTTAAGTCTATTCACAATGATTGGTCAGGGGAAAGGAATAATCCTGCTATCTTGACGAACGATTGTAATGTTCTAACGAAATAAGACACAGGCAGTATTTGTCTGATTTTTTAAAGTGAGGCTTGATAATCATTATAATATGGATTTTTCGGACTGTTATCCTCATCTTTATTCGTACATACTCAACGTTTCGGTTTATGTGCCATCCAGCGTTAATATACAGAGGTCCACAGGAAAATGCTTTATGAGTTCATCCTTACTTTTCTATGAGTGTCCAGCATCTCTTTTTTTGTTTTAATTGAATGTTTTTTTGTGATAGTAGGCAAAAGGCCGTACAGCATCATTTTTCTGGGATGCTTTTCCAAGTTTTTTTCTTAACACAGCACGCAGCATCCTTGTTAGTGCGACATGATGGTGAATGTAGATATATTTACACACATTTATATGGTCCCAAGAATTCAAAACTTGTTACATAATATATGCAGTTGCATAAGATTATTGTCAACCCCCTGTATTTCTGAAGGGATCGTCCCTTTTCAGATCACGGGCGGGACTTTCCATGGAATATTACAGAAAGCCCGTGACATACGGGAAGTCACGTGGGACCTGGTTTCAGCTTAGACGTCAGGCAGATAAGATGTTACTGCTTTAGCTGAGACTCACTGCACACGCGCGCTGTGATTAGTTAGAGAAATATGTTTAGTTAAGAAATAAAAGTTTAAATAAATAATATGGTTTTGTGGTTGATGAATGTCTTGGCAACAAGACTGACCTAGAAGACCAGACACGAAGTCCCCAAGACTAGGTCCAGACGCTGGAAGAAGAACGTAAGATACCAAAGATGAACAGAAGAATAATAGAAGTAAGAAAGTAAAAAAGAAGAGTATATAAAAAACTAAGTAAAAGTAAAGTTGTCGGAGTGGCCTATTGTTGGTATCAGTAGGACAACGAGGGAGTCTTTCCCCTTTTCGCTAGCGCTATACCAGGGAGTTTTTTTTTCTGGGGTGGAGTACAAGCACTTTCCGGCACAATTAAGATTACTCAATCTGTGCTATTCATGCGCTGAGTTGGCGTTGACCGGCAGTACACCCTGAACCTTGCGATTCTTAGGCAAGTGTGCTACCGACTGAGCTAAACAAAATCAGACTAATTTTCAAACAGATCTATTTGTCTCATATATATTTACTAACCCCTCCGCACGAGCAAGATGTGACACAAGGTCAATTTTAAAGCGTACTTTAACAGGTTTGAATTCAGAGTTTGCCTAACCAAGGTTAAAGAGTCCAGTCTGTCGATTTTTACCCATAGCTATTTGACTTATAAATGGGTTTGGTTTGGTTTGTTTTGTTTTACGGCAT
>CM042146.1:58779554-58787054 GCA_023376005.1 Doryteuthis pealeii | reverse complement strand
AAACAAAACATTTCTTTCTCTTTTTTTTTTCGATTGAAAAGCTACAAGCGCGGCCGCACACAAAGCAAATCCTTGTTTGTTTTCTTGTTTGTTCCTTTAATTGTAAGTCTTATTTTGTTTTTGTTTTTTGTTTTTTTAAATTTTTTTTTTTTTTGGGGGGGGGGGGGTGTCGTTTTTTTTTTTTCCTGTTTTTTTTTTTCTCGTTTTTTTCTCATCTGCTTTTGGCGTGTCGTGGGCGCCCGTTATTTTGCAACGGTTTTCATGGGCAATTTGCATCCTCCTTGTTTTTCCATCGGCCACTTCCGCCACTACCTTTTCATTTCCAGAATTATTCACACTCACCTCCTCGCTTCCTATCGAAAATCTACTTTTTGTAATAGTTTCTTAAATCTTATTCTTCTTTTGGAAAGCCGACACGTGTGGATTTTTTTATTTTTTTTTTATTTTTGCTTTTTGTTTTGTTTGTTTGTTTATTTGTTTCTATTTGTCTTGCTTCTTTTACACGTTTACGCAACTTTGACTTATTTTGCGTTTAGAATAAATGGTTCTGTTTCTCGCTGACTTACAGAGCAGTTAGACTTTAGGGTTTCATTTATTTTTTATTTATGTACGGTATATACGTGAGAAATGAACGATTTCGTATAATAGTCGAGTGTGAACTCGACGGAGTGGCCAGTTGTCGGTATCAGCCGGACAGCAAGTTAATTAGTGAAATATTAACTCTCGTGCTTATAATGCATTAGGTTACCTAATGGGAGAGTAACCCAACTCAGAATATTCGCTGGGAAAATAAAGACAAGTCAATTAATACTACTAGCAAATATATGCACCCTCCGGGTGCAAGTATTTAAGTTTTAATATAATAAAATATCATGTTAAATTAGAAAGGCTAATGAAACTGAATAAGAATTCAGATAAAAATATTTGGAACAGAGGGGGTACGATTGAAAAATAGAACAACTTTGAAACTAACTCTTCCATCATTTTCCCTTACTCCCGTCTTTCATTGGTAAATTTTCCTAATTTAACTATTTAGTTAAAATAGGAAGTAAAGAATAATATTACGGTTATTTCTTCTTGTTAATGGATTTCTTTTAAGATTTATCCCCGAGATTTTTGCTCATATTCATTAATATAAAACCAAACAATTAGAAATCAATAATACTAAGCATATATTTATTAAAATCAAATGTTTAATATCAATATGCAAATTAGCCTTCCCATTCACACTGTAATCCGCTATTTTCTTGTATATATAAATACAAATGCATCTTATTAGTACGTAGATATGGTCAACAGTCTTAATGATGTAAAACAATTTTATTAATAATTGAGGTTTCAATAAAAATAAAATCATGGAGAATGTGATGTAAATAACAAAGGGAATTGTGAATGGTAATATAGTTTCGGTTACAGACATACAAACCCACAATCTCCATTATAATACAGGACAGGATTAAAAGAAATAGATAAATAAATAATGACATTAGGAGGCCTTAGGAGGTCCTTGGGGTACCGAGTGCGTGTAGGCCCGAAAAAAGTTTGATAACCAGTGGTATAGTCCGAGTAAGGGCCGTTGATGTCACGGAGAAACTTAGTCCCCTTCTGCAGAGGTACAGTCGGTGTATTCTGCAGCCCCACTCGATAGGACTTAAAGAAAGAAAGAAAGAAAAAAGAAAGAAATAAATTATAATATTAGGGAGCGCTATGAGCTCATTGGTGAGTCGAGGGGGCGCTTGCCTGAAAAGATTTGATATAAACTGGTCTAGCCCTTGTAAGGGCCGAAGTGGAGTATTTTATGTAATGACACCACTTGCTACCCTTCTGCTAGGGTGCAGTCGGCATTATTCTACAGCCCGAGTCGACAGGACTAAAAGAAAGAAAGAAAGAAAGAAAGAAAGAAATTATGACACAAAGGAGCACCTGGAATCCACTGGGGAGCCGAAGATGGAGCTAGCCTAAAAAGGTTTGATAACTGGTCTCGCTCAAGTAATGACCGAAGTGTAGTGTTGCGTGTCACAGAACCACTTAGTATTCTTCTGTAGAGGCACAGTCGGTATATTCTGCAGCACCAACCGACAGGACTAAATGAAAGAAAGAAAAAAGAAAGAAAGAAAGAAAGTATGTTATTAGGGGGCGCTACGAGCTCTTTGGGGAGCCGGGGGCGTTAGCCTGAAGATGTTTGATAATCAGAGGTGTAGTTCCAGTAAGGGCCGAAGTGGAGTGTTGCGTGTCATGGAACCACTTAGTATCCTTCTGCAGAGGTACAGTCGGTGTATTCTGTAGCACCAGTCGAGAGGACTAAATGAAAGAAAAAAAGTAAGAAAGAAAGAAAGAAAGAAATTATGTTATTAGGGAGCACTAGCTCAGTCGGTAGAGCTTTCGGCTAGAAACCACAAGGTTCCTAGTTCGATACCGGCCCCCGCCAACTCAGCGTATGAGTAGCACAGGGAACTCTGCGGTAAAGTAAGGAGCTGATGGTAGGTATGGCGGTCCACCACAGGTGCTAAATACAATCTCCTTGGTCTAAAGCTATTGAAAAGGGGATAGACTCCCTCGCTGACTGGCTGATACCGACTTTAGGCCACCCCGTCGTCTTCGACTTACGAGCTCATTGACGAACCGGGGGTGTAAGCATGAAGATGTTTGATAACCAGAGGTGTAGGGGTATTTGCCTGCTCATCCCACTTATGAGGGCTGGACACAAGGTCTCATTTTTACGTGGGCACATAAAAATTGCAAGGATCTGGGGGGCATGCCCCCCTTGGATCGATGCTATTAATTGTACTTTACCGGTCCAGAGGCCGAAGCACACTGGACCCCCAGCCGAGGCCGGGTATAGAAGGTAAGAGTCAAAGCATAGAATCTGGAACAGATACTACACTTTGATCCCCGCCGACAACAGAGGTGTAGTTCAAAGTAAGGGCCGAAGTGGGGTGTTGCATATCACGGAACCACTTGGTACCCTTCTGCAAGGGGGCAGTCGGTGTATTCTCCGGCTCTAGTCGACAGGACTAAATAAATAAATCACGATATTCTGCTCAAAATAATGTCAAGTTTTTATATTATTTATTGTTTTATATAATCCGTTTTCAAACCGATTGGTAAGTGTCAAGTTAAGGTAAGCTTCGGTGGTGGTCAAGGCAACGCGGTGCGTACGTGATTACCGATGGTTTAAGATCGTCACCTTTATTCGGGATATTAGCGTCTGTCTCTAAATTAGTCTTTGCTCTGATCTTGTCAACGGGGAGTTTGCCAGGTTGCTCACCAAGCTGTTATGTACGCTTACAGAACATCACTGACCCATCTCCTTTTCAATAATTGACAGGAATTATAGTTATGTACTAGCCTGGCTTTGGGGATGGGACGCCCACACACATAGGAAATCTGCAAAAGCTTTCTTTTCAAACATTTTTTTCTTATTGTTCATGTTGTCTTTTATCTATACTTATATAAAGGACAGTTGTGTGTATGTATGTATGTATTTATGTATGTGTGTGTATATCCGGAGGAAACTACTAAAATAAAACAATTAATGACAAAGTAAATATTCATACACATTCACTATCACCAGAACTTGCTTTTTGTGCAAAAATAATGAGATTTTGTTTATATTTGTAAAGATTTTTTAAAATTAGGATTTGAATTGTAAGAGAAGGGAAAGTCGTTAGTAGCGTTCGTGATTAAAACATTTATAAATTGCGTAAGATCAAACAATCAATGGATCTGCGAGACTAACTTTTTGTTACCCTCTCCATCTACTCAGGCAACGCTGGAGAGTCGCTTCTAGTACATATATAAAGAGTAATTTGTATGTATGTATGTATGTATGTCCGGAGTGAACTAAGAAAATAAAACAACTAATGTCAAAGTAAATACATATACACATTCACTATCACTAGATACTGGGTTTTGAGCAAAAATAATGAAGATTTGATTTATATTCGTGAAGATGATTAACAAATAAGATTTAAATGATAACTGTGGATTATTATTATTATTATTATTATTATTATTATTATTATTATTATTCCTTTTGAGTTTTCACATCAGTGTTAGCTGATGGTCTTTCACTGGAGTCTGAGTGACAGCAAGTCTCCTCAGGTCTCCAGGACTCTTCTGAGTATTCTGGCAGATTGCAGCAGTGCAGTGTTCTGAATGGTTTCAATCCTTCCTCTGATATCCAAACTTTCCAAACCCTTTTTCTAATCCTTTTGGGACTGTTCAAGTGCACCAACCAAAATTGTATAACTTTCACTTTCATATTCCATAACTTTTTCAGTTCTCTGGCAAGGTCCAGATATTTGTCAATTTTTTCATTTTCCTTTAACTTCACCCTGTGATCCGCTGGCACTGCAAAATCCACCAGTTGACAAGTTCTTTCTTTTTTGTTAATCAACACTAGGTCTGGTCTTCTTGCTGGGATAAGGTGATCCGTTTTTATTTCAAAGTCCCAGAGAATCTCATGCGTTTCGTTCTCAAGAACAGATTCTGGTTTATGCATATACCATTTTGTTGTGTGGTCAAAATTTAATTTCTTGCATAATTCCCAGTGGATCACCTTCCCAACCCAGTCGTGTCTAGTTTTGTATTCTCGTTGTGCTAGTTTGCTACATTCGCAGAGTATATGGTTAACAGTCTCATCTCTATTACCGCAAAGTCTACATTTACTATTTTGTTGGGTCTTATCAATTTTCGCTTTGATATAGTTTATTATTATTATTATTATTATTATTATTATTATTATTATTATTATTATTATTTTTTTTGCATTTAATATTTTTAATAGGAGACATTAATTTTTTTTTCTTTTCCGTGTGACTAGATCAACGCAAAGACTTTTTACGAAGGGATTTTAATGGACCATCCTACGAGGATCCAACTCACGATTCAACTATAATGAATCTGAGAGACTAAATTTTTTACCTCCTCTACCCAGATGACGTTGGGTAGCTGCTTCTAGTTTTAAATAAGTGAGTTCTCAAAGTTACTGGATATTGTTTAATGGGTTCAGGTAAATGCGTATTTTCAATTTTAACACTTATATTCACCATCCAATCATGCTATAAAAAACAGTATTTTCGTTTTAATTTATTTTTACAACACAAATATGCGAAGCATGCGCCAAACCTGTACAACAACCCAAAATCTTTATATATATATATATATATATATATATATATATATATATATATGTCAAATTAAAAAAAAGAAACGAAAAAAAAGAACAAAATAAAAAAAACAAGACAATAAAAAAGAAAAAAACAAAAAACACAACAAAACAAACACACAAAAATTAGATACTACTCCATCGTCTCTCGTAGACGGAAGGCTGCCAACCATATATATATATATATATATATATATATATATATTATATATATATATAGTAGCACGTGGATCTGTGCGGTAAAGTAAGGAGCTGATGGTAGGTGTGGCGCTTCACCTCAGATGCTAAAACTATCTCGTTGGTCTAGCGCTATTGAAAAGGGGATAGACTCCCTGGCTGACTGGCTGATACCGACTTTAGGCCGCCCCGTCGACTTTACTTTTATATATATATATATATTAAAAATAGAAATTAGAAGGCAATTGACAATGCAATGGAAAAACCCGAACCTTTTCAAACATCCGGCGTTCCTTTATTTAACTTAATAAACAACAACTGTTTACGCCAGCGCTGTAAGATAAGTACTAAAAAAAACACAAGTACTACTAAAACCTCTGAAGATGGAATTTATCCCGAAAATATTTAGGAAACAGGTAAATAAACATCATTTTCAACACCTATTCCATTGCATTGTCGATTGCCTTCTAATTTCTGTTTTAAATACATACATACAATTCTTCAAGGAAACTATAAACACACTCACACACACACACACACACACACACACACATATATATATATATATATAATATATATATATATATATATATATATATATATATATATATAAATACAATATTAGTCATACGTAGATTGTCAATATTTTATAGAAACTACGCTATTCTCTAAGAAGAAGTTAAGTGTATTGCTCAAATAAGATTCTTGTTATGAAGTGCCGTTTTTACTGAATTACGGTAATATATATTTTCGATAATTTATTTTTTCGAAAAATTGCTATCGCTCGCAGGTCCACTCTAATCTAAAGTGGTAGTACCAGTTAGAAACACATCTATGGGTTAAATAGAAAAAATGAGTTTAAATTTTTTTTTTTTTTGAATACCCATCAAGCAAGAATAGAACAAAATGTCTTCGGCATAAAATATTCCAACAAGGGTTGACATGCCGTAAAATCCAACAAATCAAAGCAAACCAATCGGTGTAATATCTTTCAACTCTGCTGGGCGTCATACCCTGCCTTATAAAAATTTCCCAACCGCTTTTCGTGAGTCCTCTTTTACGCTTCACTTGCAAGTGAAGTGAAGCGAAGAAAAGGTCCTTAAGCTGGTATTTTCACTGTCTCATCATACTCCTCTTTTTTTTTATATTTATTTCTTTTACGACTTGGAGTCAAGACCCCCACCTCTCATTTTACCCCAACCTTTCAGCGCCAATCTTCCACGTCCACCCTCAACAGCCACCAGGTCTGATTACGATCGTACCTATGCTAATCAACACATTCATTGAGAAACAAACTTAAGCTACTCGCAAGCAATAAGCTTTTAGCCAGATAGACCTCATAGACTATTATAACTTAAGCCTTTTTTTCCTTTTCCTTTTAAGCGTTAAGTTCAACGTTCAAATAGATTTGAAATATTGTTAAATGCTTTTTTAAGAGGGACTTTTACAATCTTATTTCATAATAATTGAATACACAGAGATTACTAGAAAGAAAAACGAGAGGTTGCCTAATTAAAACATTCAAAAGAATAATCTATATATACTAGGTAATACCAATTTGTGTGCTCATTTTCAGGTAATCTATGAAGAAGTGCGTCCCGGTCTCCTGCCTCAAGAGTTGCTGCCCGGTGACTATTAAAATAACGACCCAGCTCACTCTATTCAAAACTATCCATCTAACTATCTATCTCAATTTGTTCATATTTATCTATATTTCTTTAAATACTGAGATTTTTTTAATTCATGTTTGTTTAATGTTTTGTTTTTAGTTTAAATATACAAGAATTACGACAAAAAAAGAAGCGACCCCCCCCCCAATACATTTACTTGTCGAAAATTTCTATCTATCTCCGTTTGTTCGTATCTATCTATATTATTTTGTTTGTCTATCTATCTATCTATCTATCTATCGCAGTCTATTCAAAACTATATATCTATCTTCATATCTAAACAAGAATTACGACAAATTACGATAAATAAACAAAAATTACGACGAGCTGGGGTTGTTATTTTGATAGTCACCGGGTAGCGGTTTTTGAGGCAGGAGACCGGCACGCACTTCCATAAATTACCCATTTTCATCTTAAAAACGAATTAAAATTAATTAAATCGATTATTTTAGATTAATTTTTTTGTTTTAGTAGAAAAGTAGT
>CM042146.1:58769554-58777054 GCA_023376005.1 Doryteuthis pealeii | reverse complement strand
ACTTCGATCATATACCTTCTTCTCTGTCGATAAACCAAACTTGGTAAGTTGATTGTATATTTGAAAGTTTTACGCAAGCTACAATCTTTCTCCGTGGAATGGAGTTAGCAAAGTTCAGAAAGAAGTAGTTCTTATTAATAAAATAGCTCACTAATTAGGACTGAGCCTATTCTAGTAGTGACCACCCAAAGCGGAGTTTAACAGGTTTGAATTAAGAGTTTTCCTTCTCCTAGAATGGTTGCCTAACCAAGGTTAAAGAGCCGTTTAACCAGTTAACATAGGCTTAAGGATATTTCTATCTATCTGTCTATCTAAGTCTGTCAATCTCTCTATCTATCAATCAATGAATCTCTCTCTCTCTCTCTCTCTCTCTCTCTCTCTCTCTCTCTCGCTCTCTCCCTCTCTCTCTCTCGCTCTCTCCCTCTCTCTCTCTCTCCATATATCACTAATTACTAATCACTAATTAGGATTGAGCTTATTATAGTAGTGACCAACCCAAGCGGAGTTTAACAGGTTTGAATTAAGAGTTTTTTGTTATCTCCTAGACTGGTTGCCTAACCAAGGTTAAAGAGCCCAGTCTGCCCTACTATTTACCCATAATTAGATTTATACCTTTCCCAATGGTAATAGCGCTATGGAAACTGCAGCTTCATCCAGGATTTGAACTTGATGAGTCCATTTCCTATAACTCTAACCATTAGAACACACTAAGATCAAAACAAACTTTTATATTGAACATCGTGAGAGCTCAGAGAACTCTTACTGTCCAGCCAAGATGGTTAGAAAATAGAAGACCATAGAATAAAGTAATGAGACTATCTAACATCCGCATGACTTGAGGATAATGAATAAATGTTGACTTAATAAATCGATTGAATAGATCTTTAGCAACAATGTACGATGATGAAATTTATTATCTTCCTTTATAAAAGCGGAGTTTAACATGTTTGAATTAAGAGTTTTCCTTCTTCTAGACTGGTTGCCTAACCAAGGTTAAAGAGCCGTTTAACAAGTTAACATAGACTTAAGGATATTTCTATCTATCTGTCTATCTAAGTCTGTCACTCTCTCTCGATCTATCAATCAATGAATTTCTCTCTCTCTCTCTTTCTCTCTCTCTCTCCCTCTCTCTCTCTCTCTCTCTCTCTCTCTCTCTCTCTCTCTCTCTCTCTCTCTCCATATATCACTAATTACTAATCACTAATTAGGACTGAGCTTATTTTAGTAGTGACCAACCCAAGCAGAGTTTAACAGGTTTGAATTAAGAGTTGTCCTTCTTCTAGACTGGTTGCTTAACCAAGTTTAAAGAGCTCAGCCTGCCCTATTATTTACCCATAGTTAGATTCATACCTTTCTCAAGGGTAATAGCGCTATGGAAACTGTAGCTTCGTCCAGGATTTGAACTCGATGAGTCTATTCCTACAACTCTAACCATTAGTATTGAATAAAGAGAGAGTTCAAAGGACTCAACCTGGCAAGGTGAGAAAGTTGAAAGATAGCAGGAAGTAAAAAGAGACTATTTAACATCATTTGTACTAAAATCTGAGAAACTAATTGATTAAATTTAACAAGAATTATTAGTGAAATAAAGTGTCAAGTTAAATTTATCATGAAAAGTGTGTTTAGTTAAATTTATCATAAGAAGTGTGCTTTGTTAAATGTATTATGAAAAGTGTGTTAGTTAAATTATCATGAAAAGTTGCTTTGTTAAATTTATCATGAAAAGTGTGTTTAGTTAAATTTATCATGAAAAGTGTGCTTTGTTAAATTCATCATGAAAACTGTGTTTAGTTAAATTTATCATGAAAAGTGTGCTTTGTTAAATGTTTTATGAAAGTGTGTTTAGTTAAATTTATCATGAAAAGTGTGCTTTGTTAAATGTATCATGAAAAGTGTGTTCAGTTAAATTTATTTTGAAAATGAAGGACAATATTAAATTCTGTATCAAACTCAATTATCTTCCTAATTAGAAGTGAGCCTATTCTAGTAGTGATCACCCCAAGCGGAATTTAACAGGGTTAAATTAAGTTTCCCTTCTCCTAGACTGGTTGCCTACAACTCTAACCATTAGACCAGGCGTAAAGAGTAAAAAAACAAACTTTTATATTGAACAAAGTGAGAGCTCAGAGAACTCTTACTGGCCAGCCAAGATGGTTAGAAAATAGAAGACAATAGACTAAAGTAATGAGACTATCTAACATCCACATGACTTGAGTCATACTACTATTTACCCATAGCTGGAGGGAGAGTAGTTGGATTCATACCTTTTCCAATGTATGAATCCAACTACTCTCCCTGGATAATTGGATAGTCTTATTTTCCCTACTCGATTGTATACAGTGATTATTTTAGGAATGGCAAGGAATGTGCACAATATACATTTTTTTATTATTGTTGCCTGCTCGTTTTTTATTGTCATAAATTCTTTAATATCACAACTGATTTTTATTGCCATTTTAATGCCTTCTCGCACAATATGATGCCGCCGGCGTAGACAACTCACCCAGGAATATATGAAGTAAACTATATTCATAACGTACCGACTAACACAAAGACAGGGTGATAAGCAGAAAATATGATATATATATATATATATATATATATATATATATATATATATATTATATATATATGTACCAAGTTTATTCGGTGCTTTTCCTATTCACATTTCTCATTATAATTCTATCGTTATAGGTTATAAAATCCTCATTACGACATGAAGGCTCCCGAGTTCAAAGAGAAGGTTCCCGAGTTCGACAAGAAATACCTGAAGAAGGCCGGAGAGCACATCGGCCGACACGTTGGGTAGATAACAATAAAGAAGGCGACAATAATCCGAAAAATACAAAAATACAAAAAAATCCTTTTTACAAGACCTTATACTGATTGTTGAAATTCTATCCGTGTTGCATTTACTAAGGTTAAGCAATACGGACAAGTCACGCTGAAACCACTGGTTACCGCTAGATCACCGAAGTTAAAGAACGACGAAGCTGTACTCTAAGCAACCTGAGTCTCCTGTTTATCAGAATGACTTGATTGAGCATCAAATGACCCGAAAAGGGTTGATATGCCGTAAAACAAAACAACCAAACAAAAAAGACTTAATTCGGCATTAAATGACCCGAAAGGGGTTGATATGCTGTAAAACAAAACAACCAGCCAACCTAACGTTCGACATTGATATGTTGTAAAAAACAAACAAAAAAAAAAACACAAAAAAAACAAAAAACAATTAAGCACCTAACCAGCCAACCAGGCAAAGCAATTCCCAATCCATTTTGCAACAAAAAACTGCAATCAACGTAATATTTTTTGAATCCTGGAAAAAAACAAAAAATAATCATGAATTTGACCACCCCTTATAATTTACATCTTGGCATGAAATAATCCCAGATGGGTTGACATGTCATTAAAACCAACCAATCAATCAATCATTGAATCGCAGCCGGGCACCGGGTGAATTACACTCTAATTTTCGACAGATGCGTCAAGTATTGACACTCTGATTCTACGTAGAATGAACAAATACTACACTCTGATCTTAAGCAGATTTCTTAATTTCTATCCATCAATAATGGATATTCGGTCTCAATTTGTCTTTAACCGAAACTAAGTCACTGCTTACGTTACATTACCAAAAATCGTCAATACATAAAATAAAGAACAACCTTATATTAAACAAACAAACAAACAAACAAACAAAAAACAATATGAGTCTAGGTAAAAAATCATACATAGATATTCTAACCAAAACAAGACATTAGGTTTATAAGTTCCCAAAATTCACACTGGATGGTCCAATTGGACACATGGCCTAGTGGATAAAGACAGTTCAAAGTGACAGTTATCTCTGGATTCCAGGTTCAATCTTGATCAAGGGCAGCAGTAATATAGAATAATAATTAACACAGCTTAACGCCTCTACCCCAGCTATGGTTAGTGGAATGAGAACAGGATATCCCCTGAATAAAGGTTTAAGTTGAAAGTTCCGTGATGGCTCCCGATTACGACAAGAAGGCTCCCTAGTTCGAAAAGAAGGTGCCCGAGTCCGAAAAGAAGGTTCCTGAGTCCGACAAGAAATACCTGAAGAAGACCGGAGGGCATATCGGCCGAAACGTCGTACAGATAACAATGAAGATGAGGACAATAGTCCGAATAATGCAGATAATACTAATCATCGAGCCACATCTGAAACATTCAGAAAAATAATCTTATATTATATACACTCAAAATTTGAGTATGCAAACTTAGACGGTCCTTATTGTTTTTTAAAACATTTTTTAATGAATACATGCCTGGTATTATATATTTATATATACTTTGTTTAATTTCAATATATATCTAAAGTTATTTAACGTATAGAGTTTTACGAGAAACTTATTCCCAAATAGTATTGTTTCTGTATTAATGGGTTAACTAAAAAGTTTACAAATGAATAAGTACCTACGATTTTGTGTTAAATTTATGTGTAAAATATTCAAAATGAGTATTTGATTAATTTATCTATATATATATAAAGGGCATTTGTGTGAATCTGTATATCCGGAGTATAATTGGTTTTTGAGCAAAAATAATGAAGATTTGATTTATATTCGCGAAGATAATTTTAAAAAATAAATTTAAATCATAACAACATGGATTTTTTTTGTTGCATTTAGTATTTTAAATAGGAGATATTGATTTTTCTTCTCAGAGAGACTGGATCAAGGCAAGGTCTTTTTTACATAGGCGTTTTAATGGGGCCTCCTGCGAGGATCCAACTCGTGATTCAACAATAATGGATCTCTGAGACAACCTTTTTTTACCCCCTCCCCTACCTAGGTGATGCTGGGTAGCCGCTTCTAGTAATTAATAGACGCATGCAACATTTTATTTGATTGAGACATAACTATGTTTCCATTTCAAAGAACTTCATTTCTTTTACTCCTTTAATAAATTTGATGATTTTTACTTACTTATGATACAAACCCTCTAACATTAAATTTTACTCCCCAACCCAGGCAATATCCTTAAAAAAAACAACTTTTACACCGCCCGGAGGGTGTTTATTTTTTTAGTATGAATAATCGCGTTATTGTGACAAGAATCAGGCTCTTATCATGATCGGTTGGTTACTTACTCTGCTGTATTTAAGAATGTAAAATTATATTCATTCATCAAAGTTATGAATAATTCATTTTATCAGAGTGGAGAGAGAGAGAGAGAGAGAGAGAGAGAGAGAGAGAAAAAAAGTTTCGTATAAATATAAGAATTACAATAGTGAAAAGTAAACGGGAAGTAAGAGTTATTAAAATATACGAGTATATATACGCTAAATATCATGCTATTAAATCGTAGAAAAATGGCGATCGGTATATCTCATTTTTTTATTTTTTTTGTTTCTTAAAAAATCCCGCAAAATATTTTCTAGATATCTGTTATAAACAGCGGGAAGAGTTCCTTAATCGGTTCACACTGTTTTGGAAATCAAACGAAACGTTTTTGGCTGTACTATATCAGTTATGTAATAATATTTTTAGAAAGTTTTTATCTTTTTTTTTCAGTAATGGGTAATACCGATAAAAAAAAGAAATGATCACTTCAAAGATATTGATATAATGCGTGCCTACGATATAAGCAATATACAAATAATATATTTTTAGGAGTTTTAACTTTTTTAGTTCCTATTTTTCAAAAATGTGCATGTCGATACATTAATTAGATATATATATATATAAATATATATATTTATATCTATATGTATACATAAAAAAGATGTGGATATACGACGGGTCGGTTTGGTAGAGCACTTGCCTAGGAATCACAAGGTTCCTCGTTCGATATCAGCCCTCGCCAACTCAGTGTAGGAGTAGCACAGGAATCTGTGCGGTAAAGTGATGAGCTGATGATCGGTGTGGCACTCACCTCAGACGGTAAAATAATCTACTTGGTCTAGTGCTACTGAAAAATGGGATATATATATTTACCAACCCCTCCGCACGAGCAGGACACAAGGTCAATTTCTTAAGCGGAGTTCAACAGGTTTGAATTCAGAATTTTCCTTCTCCTAGACTGGTTGCCTAACCAAGGTTAAATAGCCCAGTCTGTCCTACTATTTATCCATAACTGGAGGGAGAGTAGGATTCATACCTTTCCCAAGGATATTAGCGCAAAGTTAAATGCAATTATCACATCTAGGATTTGAACTCGGGGCGACGAGTCCATTTCCCATGATTTTAACCATCGCACCACGCGCTCCCTACAGAAAAAGAGGGATATACGCCCTTGCTGTATGACTGCTACCGACATTAGGCCGTAAATGCTTTTTACCTATATGTATTTGTTACTTAAAAATTGATTCGAAATATTCATTTTATAATGTTCAATATATTATTCTATAGTATAACACCCCAGTTTGCCTCTTACTCAGGCCCAGCCACCAGGATTCCGTCCGTAAGCATCATGGGTCACCGCCAACGGCCAACAGGTGGCCTTAATCGGGGAGGTCTAACCCCTCTACAGGGGTATAGTCACCGTGTTTTACAGCCCCGGCCGACCGACCAGGCTGGTGTTGGTGTACTCATGAAGTCTATGAAGTGGAAAGACCTGTCGAATGTGGAAGGTTAGTTTTTCTACTCTCATACATTTCAATTATAGAATGAACAGAACTGAATATTATAACAGTACTGCTCAGTCGATAGAGCATGAGCCTAGGAATCGCAAGGTTCTGAGTTCGATACCGTTGTTACATAATCTATGCATAGATTATTGTCAACCCCCTGTATTTTCATATCACGGGCGGGACTTTCCATGGAATATTACATAAAGCCCGCGAAATACGTGAGGTCACGTGGGACTTGGTTGGCTCTCAGTTTCAGCTTGGACGTCAGGCAGAGAAGATGTATCTGCTTTAGCTGGAGCTCACTGCACACACGAGCTGTGTTTAGTTAGGGAAAATGTTTAGTTAAGTAAATAAAGGTTTAAATAAATAATATGGTTTTGTGGTTGATGAATGTCTTGGCAACAAGACTGACCTAGAAGAAGAAATGAATCAGGGACAACCAACCAGCAAGAACAGAGAAACCGAATTCCAGACGCTAGAAGAAGAACGTAAGATACCAAAGATGAGCAGAAGAATAAATAGCATCTATTGGTGAAGTTCCAATTTTGGAGCTCTGTGGAATGTGGATTATACCTTTATGTCCATTACTCCCAGGTCCACTCTGATCCGGAGTTGAAATTTATGTTAAGGTCCCAACTATGAGTTAAAGAGACAGAATATGAGTTGTAAAAAAAGGTTTTAAAAAATGTGAATACCCAACAAGAATGAATAAAACAAAAAATCTTCAGCATAAAATAATTGTTGGTGTGCCGTAAAATCCAACAAACCAACCAGCAAACCAACCAAACATCATTACTCCAACATCAACACCATAATATTTCTTTCTTATCGAGCATATTTTAAAGATACTTTATGTCGTATGAATTGGAACAATTTAAGGTGACGTCGATTTTTTT
>CM042146.1:58762054-58767054 GCA_023376005.1 Doryteuthis pealeii | reverse complement strand
ATGCATGCCTTTAACGCTATGTATTAACGCTATGTAAAATGCAATCAGCCTCGTCCAAAATGTGAGCACCCCTATGAAAATCTTCTATGGAAGCCCAGTTCATCCTGGATCATTTTATTGGCAGAATCATGGCTCATATGCAGAGAGGTTTCAGTTCTGGACCTCTGAGTAATTTGGAGCACCCCTTTATCACCATTGCTCCGAGGTCCAATCTGACACGGTAGTACCTGTTAGGGTAATGTCTATGGGTTAAATAGAAAATATGTGTTTAAAACAAATTGATCACCCATCAAGAATGAATAAAACAAAACGTGTTCGGCAAAAAATGACACAACCGATTGACATGCCGTAAAACCCAAACAAACAGCCAACCTTGAAATTAGTAAACTATTTCACTTACCTAGCTAGTAATATCTCATCTACAGAAAGCGATGTCAGTATACGCACAAGAAATACACTGTCTGCCATAGTCAGATAATTGATCATTAAGAAATCTGATATCACTGGTAAGATAATGCGAATATTCTTCCGAATTGAAGCCGTGTCAGTGTGTTGTATGCCCTTTCTTTATTTCTATTATTTTTCTGCTCATCTTTGGTATCTTACGTTCTTCTTCTAGCGTCTGGACTTCTATTTCTCTGTTCTTGCTGGTTGGTCGTCCTTGATTCATTTCTTCTTCTAGGTCGGTCTTGTTACCAAGACATTCATCTGTAAACTGTAAAAAGATGCTACGTGCCGTCTTGAAAAGATACTGCAAGCAGCCACCCACTAAAGGACAGGTATACGGTCACTTGACCCATATTACACGTGTTATATAGCCCTTTGCGGGTGTATAAACAAGAGAGAAGACTCAGTGATAGGGAGAGAGTCTTCGGGTAATAGTGAGAGAGACAGACAGATAGAGTCGTGACTTACTTGTTCATTCTCCTTTCTATCTTCTTCCTTTCGGCTATGATCGTATAGTGCTGTTTCCTTTATTTCTTTGGCCGGTCGCTAAGGGCTTTTTTGTAAGTCATGCATTAATTAACTACAAGACTTTGTTTTCCTTGATCAAAGATTTTATTTCTGCCCACCTGATTCACCACGTGGCTGAGCCAACCTCAGCAGAACACGTCTGTTCTGCGTGCCATTTAGGTTGAAACTGATTACCTAACTAACTCTATCACGTGACTCACGAGATTCTCATCTCTGGGGTCCAGTTGGGGCCATAAGAGTTGCTGGTATTTTTTTCATCTCCTGGTCTGAAAAACAATGGCCCCTTAGAATTTGCGCTACAGGGCTTGTCAAAAACCAACGCTACCACACAATTACGCAACACATGGATTAGACAAGCATTGTACGCTGGACACTGCTGGAGAAGCAAGGAAGCGACCTCACAATTGATGTTATTCTATGGGCACATACATATGGACATATTAAAGCAGGTCGGCATGCAAGAAAAAGAAACAAACAAACATCAAATGGCATCTGCATGGACGCTGGATTATGTGTAGAGGACTTAAAAGGAGCAATGACTAATAAGGACTTGATGGGGAGGAAGAGTCATGGAAATCCGTGCTATCGGCGTGAACTGATGATGACGATTATGATAATGATGATGCTGCTGCTGCTGCTGATGATGATGATGATGCTTTTCTCGCCAGCGTTAGCTGATGGTCTTTCACTGGAGCTTGAGTGACAAGTCTCATTAGGTCTCCGGGACTCTCCTGAATATTCTAGTTGGTTTCAACATTGCTATTGTCTGAATGGTGTCAATTCTTCATATGATTTCCAGTACCTCTAGTCTTTTCTTCCAAGATTTTGGGGACCGTTCGTAGTGCCCCAACTACTATTGGTATCACTTTCACCCTCATATTCCACAGTTTTTCAATTCTCTAGCGAGTACCAGGTATTTGTCTATCATTTTGTTTTCTTTCATCTTCACCCTGTGATCTGCTGGAACTGCATTATTATTATTATCTCTTTTTGAGTTTTCACATCAGTGTTAGCTAATGGTCTTTCACTGGAGTCTGAGAGACAGCAAGTCTCCTCGGGTCTCCAGGACTCTTCTTCTGAGTATTCTGGCAGATTGCAGCAGTGCAGTGTTCTGGATGGTATCAATCCTTCCTCTGATTTCAAGTTTTTCCAAACCATATTTCCAATCCTTTTGGGACCGTTTCAAGTGCAACAACTACAATTGGTATCACTTTGACTTTCATATTCCATAACTTTTTCAGTTCTCTGGCAAGGTCCAGGTATTTGTCCATTTTTTTCATCTTCTTTAGCTTCACCCTATGATCTGTTGGAACAGCAAAATCCACAAGTTGACATGTTCTTTCTTTTTTGTTAATCAACACTAGGTCTGGTCTTCTTGCTGGGATAAGGTGATCCGTTTTTATTTCAAAGTCCTGGAGAATTGTATGTGTTTCGTTCTCAAGAAGAGATTTTGGTTTATGCATATACCATTTTGTTGGATATTATTATTATTATTATTATTATTATTATTATTATTATTTATACTATTTTAATTTGCATCATACCTAAAAAAAAAGAAATATATTACATAAATCAAATTCATTTAGACAAGCAGTTATAACTACGAGTATATCGAAGTATAGGTGTGAAAATATCCAAATGTAAATTCCTATACAAATGTATGGAAGCTGGTATGTATTGTGAACGGATAAAAAAAGAAGTGATTTTTTAAAAATCATTTTATTATCATTTATTTTTTAGTCACTCTCAGAAAACATTCAATATCCATATTTACTAAAAGACAGACAGAGAGAGGAGAGACCGAGACGATGAGAGAGAGAGAGAGGCTGAGAGACGAGAGAGAGAGATAAAAAAAACTAATACGTTACAAATAACTGCTCGCCCAAACGTCGTCAAGTTTCATTAGCATTCTAAATATATAAAATCTTCAGTTAACAACGATCTCCCTCACACAAAAAAGGATATCAGCGATAAACAAACTTTTGCAAAACAAAAAAGGGACGGTGAATCAGCGGAATGTTTTCTTCGCTTTGTAGGATGCCTTATGTTTATTTATCTCATGTTCTCAATTTCCCTGCCTTTTGTTAAATCATAAACACGTCTCCCCCAGAAAATATGGCGTGGTGGGGTGGGTAATGTATGGGGCGTTGGCATCAGGATACCATCAACAAGAAGCGAAACTGACGGTATACATTAAGAGTTCCAGTCATTCTAATATTATTATTACGGCTTGAGCAATGCGCTGAATTTTGTTATTCATTTCAAAATAACTTGGTGTCTCACACAAAGGAATAAATACTGAAGATTTTCTTTTCTTCGCGTTCTTGACTATCATACGTTTTATATCTATACTCAATGGTTCTATGTTATACAGAACAAAGTACTTATATTATATAATATATATATAGCATATATACTATATATAATATATATATATATATTCCTAATAGAAAAAAACAGTTTTTGTTACTTGGTTGTATTATATCTATATACGTTTGTGAGTTATTCATCTTTTTATTTACACACCACACATACACACTATACGCACACCAAATACATAGTATACATTGTTTATCATCTCTAAAAAGAACACAATTTTTATATTTGACCTCTTTTCTCTCTCTTCCATTCCCTCCTCTCCCCCCCCTTATACGCCATAAAAAAACCTCTTTTAATTTTTGCTTGGTTGAAGATATAAGCTCTTCTTTGTTGGAATCAGTTTTTACAATAGCTTTTTCTGCTTCACGTCAATTTAATATGCAAACCTCAAAATCTGCAGTTAAAATCCCAAATTCGCGCTTATTATATCTGTGTTATGTGATTTATAATCATCGTTACCGACACAATCATAAAACATTAATCCTAGACAGCATGAAATCCAGAGACAATGGTAGATTCATAACTAACTGTATGTAATGTGCAACATGAAAACAGAAAGTAAGATATGAAAAAACCGGGAATCTTGTGTGTGTCACTGTAGTGTGTGTATGTGTTGGCACCATTTTCGTCAACGAGAGACTATGGAGTAGTGTCCAGTTGTGTTGCTTTTTAAGCCAACTATCAATGAAAAACAACCTTAATCTCCAAACCCTTAAACCAACCCGAATTCCCGCCCTGCCTGGCGTTATGCACCGACTGCACCTCGTGCAGAGGGGATGACTGCCAATGCACCATGCCGTGAGGGGCACCGCGTGTGATGCTAAAGGATAGGAAGCCAGGTGGCCATGAGCAGAGTTCGGTGAGCATCAATACTCCACTTTGACCTATCTTGGCGTAACGGTCGGGTCGGAGAGGCCCCATCCGATCATCGGCTGCAGCGTCAAGCCCTTAGCGCCTGATGGATTTTCCAACCTGAATGCCACTTATGGCAAGCCCCAACCCCTTTTATCGATATGGGTGGCTAGAAGGCTGGCGTGCGGTTCACAGTTCGCTAAGTGACTTTAAACTCACTAGTCGTTGATCCGACAGGGCATGTTCGCAGTGTCTTACGTGGAGGTTGGCAATGTGGACACTTCATCCATCACCATGCCATCTCGCTGGCGATTCGTCATCTCGCTGGACACTGTATAACACCACGTCGTAGGTCAGCGCAGGCGCGCACAGCGCCGATGTGGTAAGCCTCTGACTAGTGCATATCCCGCACGCTCATGTTAATAGAAAAATACGTATTATAAAAGAAAAATTGATCATCCACTTCAATGAACTTGATATTTCTCGAAAGAGACGTTTGATCCGGCTTAAATACGCCACTATGCTGATATGCGCTAAAACAAAAGCCAACCAAAACATAACCCAATTCACAATATAAAACGTTCATCATCACACTGTAGATTAAACTATCATGGATACCAGCAATAAGTTTCATTATTAATTTGACGGACGATTTGTATAAGTTCTCAACCTATACTGTTATTAGGTGATCTCATCCCCAAAACCCGAGAAGGTCGTAAACAAACAAACAGACAGGAACTACAATTTTATATGTTGGTGGTGTTGTGTGTTGTTGTGTTTTGTGATTCTCTCTC
>CM042146.1:58755260-58761954 GCA_023376005.1 Doryteuthis pealeii | reverse complement strand
ACGTAATTTAGAAAAAAAATTCTTAATCATATATTAACAGACTCTTCACTTTTCATTGCACAATCAAAATAAAAAATTTCCCTTTTTTCAAATGTCACTCTCCAACGTATAGTCTTTATTCTCTGACCATAAACGTCACTAAATTTCACTTTGTTTTCTCCGGCTGTGGAGCGTTTCTCAAATAATTTATAAAAACAATTATTTTTTCGAACACTTCAAAAGGCTTTATACTTTGACCGTTTTGACTTCAAATATCAAACATTTTACCCTGATGAAGGAATTTTTTTGATTGTATGCTTAAATATTTTATAATTTTCTATTATTTTATTGTATCATAATCTAATAATACTAAAATAGAATACTGTGTACATGGACAAACTTCCTGGCCAACAGTGTTGTAACTCAAATTAAATCAATTTTAATCGATTTAATATTACTTCCTCCCCCTTATTTATTTATCTTTCAACACACACACACACATATATATATATATATATATATATATATTATATATAATATATATATATATAAATTATTCAGTTCAAGGCTCTACTCAAAGCTCTCTCAGACAGCCTTTGCATGTATTTATCAGTAAAATTTGTTCTCCGCTAGAGGGTCATATGATAACCCCGTTGGTTAGAAACTCTGCTGATGAAAAATCGTCGAGATTTGATCCCGTCTGAGTTACCTGTTTAGTCTACCGCACTGAAGAGACGTGATACGTCGAAGTAGCCTGTATCTCGACTAATATATATATATATATATATATATATATATATATATACGTGAGTGTGTGTGTGTGTGTGTGTCTGTGTGTGTGCATATATATATATTATATATATATATATAGTATACTACATTTCAAATTATTAACGAGATATTTTTTGTCAATTTCCCCAAAAAAACCAGTGGGAATTAAACGAAACTTTCACAGTTTATAATGTTAAAATATACCGTAGGCTGTATACATATTGTATTGTTTTGTGCAACAGGAAATAAACGGTAGCCATTTTCAGTATTAACAAGATATAGAAGTTTTTCAAACAATAAACGAGTGTCATTATAATTGTGCAATTATGGATTACATATGAAACTTGACTCCTTTTGACGAATATATAATAACATTTAAATTTTCCAAGAAAAATCTACATAAAAATATCCAAAATGTTTGGAACATATCACCAAACTGTGAAAATATTTGTTGCAGCTCTTACGAAGGTACGTATAAGGACCAACAAGAGTTATTCAAGGGTTGTTTACCGACGTTCTTTGTCAAGAATTAAACTTAAAGCTGTAAAGAACCCAGGCCTCACCATTGGAGAATATTTTTTAGAAGCATTGAAGAAGTAACAGTTTCCAGTGGTACTCGCTATTTTCTTCTGAAAAAGGTTGGTATATCAGTGAGGCCAGTGACAAACGTACACATAAAATGCGTTGAATGAACAAAGAAGGGACATGAAGGTTGATTTCTTGAGTTCTGTTCACAGATAAAACTCATGCAACATTGATGCCTGATAGTTTGAAACAGACGACTGTGCTGTAAATGTAGGAGATCCTTTTTTCAACGCTTGAGGCGCCCAAAAGAAGAAGGAGGTATTATTGATTTGGACTAGTATTATTAACGGTATCAAGGTTGGACCAGGAGTGCCTGACAGCACGAAATAACCCCAGATACTTATATAGAATTCCTCAAGAGTATCAAGAATCTTAGCTATTAAAGGCAAAGAATCCCCTTTAGGAAAACCATCCTATTTATGCAGATATGCTCCTTCGTATTAAGCACATAAACTAGTGTGACCTGTAAAATTAGTCTTCGTGGACCCCGATGATGAACTGGCCGAACAATTCTCCAAAATTAACCAATTGGAAATTGTGGAGCTTTTTGACATCACGTGTTTATGAGAATGAACGCCGATTTAGAAGCAAGGATGACTTGTTGCAGGAACAAGTAAACGTAGTATGTGAATCATATTAGAGAAATCCAAAAATTCGAAGAACAGGGCTTTTCAAAGTCATTTTTTAAAAAACGATCCCTATCTCATATTAACCAACTCCAATATCATTTTTGAACTTTGTTTATTTTTTTTATTTGATTGAATTTCATCTAGTTATTGTATATATCCATAAAATCTGTTAATAAAGCAATTAAAGAGTTATTTTCTTTTTTACGGGTTTTTCTTTACACCTCGCTAATATTTGATCGAGAATGAGGAAATCAGATAGATATAATCAGGCTAGAATATATATATATATATATATATATATATATATATTATATATAGAGAAGAGAGAGAGAGAGGAGAGAGAGAGGAAGAGATAGAGAGATTATCAGTGAGATAGAGATATTGAAAGGAACGTACTGAGATAGATTTGATCCGAATACTTATATAGATAAATATAATCAGGCTTAGCCAGTCGGTAGAGCGTTCGACTAAAACCACAAGGTTCCTAGTTCGATACAGGCCATCGCCAACTCAGCATATGAGTAGCACAGGGATATGTGCGGTAGAGTGAGGAGCTGATGGTAGGTGTGGCGCTCCACCTCAGACGCAAAAACAATCTCCTTGGTCTGGCGCTAGACTCCGTTGCTGATTGGCTGATACCGACATTAGGCCACCCCGACGAATAGGATATAATAGAGATAGATAAATAGATAGGAAACGACTCAAATAAATAGTTTTTTTCTTTTCAGAACATATTGTTGACTGTCTCCTCCCTTGTATTTTTGTTTGTAGTTGTCCATCTCTATCATGATGTGCAAATCGTGTGTAACAAACGAAGTTCCTCAATGAAATAATCATAGACGGGAAACAGCAAAGTGGAAAAACAAAACATTTCTTTCTTTTTTTTTTTCGATTGAAAAGCTACAAGCGCGGCCGCACACAAAGCAAATCCTTGTTTGTTTTCTTGTTTGTTCCTTTAATTGTAAGTCTTATTTTGTTATTTTTTTAATTTTTTTTCGTGTTTTTTTTTTTTGGGGGGGGGGTCGTGTTTTTTTTTTTTTTTTTTTTTTTTTCTCGTTTCTTCTCATCTGCTTTTGGCGTGTCGTGGGCGCCCGTTATTTGCAACGGTTTCATGGGCAATTTGCATCCTCCTTGTTTTTCCCATCGGCCCCACTTCCGCCACTACCTTTCATTTCCAGAAATTATTCACACTCACCTCCTCGCTTCTTATCGAGAATCTACTTTTTGTAATAGTTTTCTTAAATCTTATTCTTCTTTTGAAAAGCCGACACGTGTAGATTTGTTTTTTTATTTTTTTTATTTTTGCTTTTTGTTTTGTTTGTTTGTTTGTGTATTTGTTTCTATTTGTCTTGCTTCTTTTACACGTTTACGCAACTTTGACTTATTTTGCCTTTAGAATAAATGGTTCTGTTTCTCGCTGACTTACAGAGCAGGTAGACTTTAGGTTTTTATTTATTTTTTATTTACGTAAGTTATAATTAATACTACATAACTTCTCATAATATACATTAGCTTACTAAAGGACAGTAACCCAACATAGAATATTTGGTAGAAAAATAAAGACAAGTCAATTAATACTATATACATTCTAATAACATTAGCTTGCCTAAAGGACGTAAACCCAACACAGAATATTTGGTAGAAAAATAAAGAGCAAGTCATTGATATACATAACATTCTCATAATACATTAGCTTACCTAAAGGACAGTAACCCAACACAAATATTTGGTAGAAAAATAAAGACAAGTCAATTAATACTATATAACATTTAATTCAACAAAACTCAAGGAGGGAACTAAGTTTCTTCCCAGGCAAATTAAAGAGTCACTATGTGTTCAAGGAACATATAGAAATGTCTGAATACCAAAGAGTCCTTGAACATATTTGAATTATATGATGAAAAGGTTGTCACTAACTGTTTGTAGCTGGGGGCACAGCCCCCCTATCTAAATGGGCAGAGACTGGTCTATCCTAAGTAAGGGCTGAAGTGTAGTGTTGCATGTCATGTAACCACTTTATACCCACTCGGTACCCCAAGGACCTCCTAGGGCCTACTAATATCATTATTTATTTATCTATTTCTGTATACCCTTCTGCAGAGGTGCAGCAGAATACACCGACTGCACCTCTGCAGAAGGGTATAAAGAAATAGATAAATAAATAATGATATTAGGAGGCCCTAGAAGGTCCTTTGGGTATTGAGTGGGTGTAGGCTTGAAAAAAGTTTGATAACCAGAGGTATAGTCCGAGTAAGGGCCGAAGTTGAGTGTTGATGTCACGGAGAAACTTAGTCCACTTCTGCAGAGGTACAGTCGGGGTATTCTGCAGCCCCACTCGACAGGGCTTAAAGAAAGAAAGAAAGAAAGAAAGAAAGAAATTATGATATTAGGGAGCACTATGAGCTCATTGGGTAGTCGAGGATGCGCTTGCCTGAAAATATTTGATATCCACTGGTTTAGTCCTTGTAAGGGCCGAAGTGGAGTATTTTATGTCATGACACCACTTGCTACCCTTCTGCTAGGGTGCAGTCGGCATTATTCTATAGCCCGAGTTGACAGGACTAAAAGAAAGACAGAAAGAAAGAAACAAAGAAATTATGACACAAAGGAGCGCCTGGAATCCACTGGGCAGCCGAAGGCGGAGCTAGCCTAAAAAGGTTTGATAACTGTTCTAGCTCAAGTAAGGGTCGAAGTGGAGTGTTGCGTGTCATGGAATCACTTAGTATCCTTCTGCAGAGGTACAGTCGGCGTATTCTGCAACACCAGTCGACAGGACTAAACGAAAGAAAGAAAAAAAAGAAAGAAAGAAATTATAATATTAGGGAGCACTACGAGCTCATTGAGGAACCGGGGGGCGTTAGCCTGAAGATGTTTGATAACCAGAGGTGTAGTTCAAGTAAGTACCGAAGTGGAGTGTTGCGTGTCATGGAACCACTTAGTATCCTTCTGTAGAGGTACAGTCGGCGTATTCTGCAGCACCAGTCGACAGGACTAAATGAAAGAAAGAAAAGAAGAAAGAAAGAACGAAAGAAATTATGTTATTAGGGAGCACTAGCTCAGTCGGTAGAGCGTTCGGCTAGAAACCACAAGGTTCCTAGTTCGATACCGGTCCTCACTAACTCAGCGTATGAGTAGCACAGGGATCTGTGCGGTAAAGTAAGGAGCTGATGGTAGGTGTGGCGCTCCACCACAGGTGCTAAATACAATCTCCTTGGTCTAGAGCTATTGAAAAGGGGATAGACTCCCTCGCTGACTGGCTGATACCGACTTTAGGCCACCCCGTCGTCGTCGACTTACGAGCTCATTGAGTAACCGGGGGGTGTTAGCACGAAGAGGTTTGATAACCAGAGGTGTAGTTCAAGTAAGGGCCGAAGTGGGGTGTTGCATATCACGGAACCACTTGGTACCCTTCTGCAAGGGGGCAGTCGGTGTATTCTCCGGCTCTAGTCGACAGGACTAAATAAATAAATCACGATATTCTGCTCAAAATAATGTCAAGTTTTATATTATTTATTGTTTTATATAACCCGTTTTCAAACCGATTGGTATAAGTGTCAAGTTAAGGTAAACTTCGGTGGTGGTCAAGGCAACGCGGTGCGTACGTGATTACCGATGGTTTACGAGATCGTCACCTTTATTCGGGATATTAGCGTCTGTCTCTAAATTAGTCTTTGGCTCTGATCTTGTCAACGGGGAGTTTGCCAGGTTGCTCACCAAGCAGTTATGTACGCTTACAGAACATCACTGACCCATCTCCTTTTCAATAATTGACAGGAATTATAGTTATGTACTAGCCTGGCTTTGGGGATGGGACGCCCACACACATAGGAAATCTGCAAAAGCTTTCTTTTCAAACATTTTTTTCTTATTGTTCATGTTGTCTTTTATCTATACTTATATAAAGGACAGTTGTGTGTATGTATGTATGTATTTATGTATGTATGTATGTGTGTGTATATCCGGAGGAAACTACTAAAATAAAACAATTAATGACAAAGTAAATATTCATACACATTCACTATCACCAGAACTTGCTTTTTGTGCAAAAATAATGAGATTTTGTTTATATTTGTAAAGATTTTTTTAAATTAGGATTTGAATTGTAAGAGAAGGGAAAGTCGTTAGTAGCGTTCGTGATTAAAACATTTATAAATTGCGTAAGATCAAACAATCAATGGATCTGCGAGACTAACTTTTTATTACCCTCTCCATCTACCCAGGCAACGCCGGAGAGCCGCTTCTAGCACATATATAAAGAGTAGTTTGTATGTATGTATGTATGTATGTTTGTCCGGAGTGAACTATGAAAATAAAACAATTAATGTCAAAGTAAATACATATACACATTCACTATCACTAGATACTGAGTTTTGAGCAAAAATAATGAAGATTTGATTTATATTCGTGAAGATGATTAACAAATAAGATTTAAATGATAACTGTGGATTATTATTATTATTATTATTATTATTATTATTATTATTATTATTATTATTCCTTTTGAGTTTTCACATCAGTGTTAGCTGATGGTCTTTCACTGGAGTCTGAGTGACAGCAAGTCTCCTCAGGTCTCCAGGACTCTTCTGAGTATTCTGGCAGATTGCAGCAGTGCAGTGTTCTGAATGCTTTCAATCCTTCCTCTGATATCCAAACTTTCCACACCCTTTTCTAATCCTTTTGGGACTGTTCCAAGTGCACCAACCAAAATTGGTATAACTTTCACTTTCATA
>CM042146.1:58722760-58750260 GCA_023376005.1 Doryteuthis pealeii | reverse complement strand
CCCTATTTTTTCAACTTGTACAAAACAGACACCAAAAAACTGCCAGACGCTACCCCCAATTACCGTGCCAGACTATCAATTACCCAAAAAGGCACTGCTTTGAAACCACAAACAATCCCAGCCCCGTTAACCAATTCACCATCCTTTCTCTTCTTTTTCCTCACCTTTCGACACATCTACCCTCTCCTACTCCCCCCGCACCTACGAATTATCTTATTCATCAGATAAACAAACTGTCGTCTCGGTTGTCTTAAATAAGTCTGACGAAGCTTCGTTACGCACCGGGCGAATATACGTTGAATGAAGTTGTTTTGTGTTTTTATCCGTATCTTCCTCAGTTTTCTATCACATTTGTCGGATTTACCAATTTGTCAACACACACACACACACACACATATATATATTATATATATATATATGGTGTGTGTGTGTGTGGTGTGTGTCTCTCAGTCTGTCTGTGGCATGGTATGTGCGTGCGTGTGTTTGAGTAATGTGTGTGTGTGTGTCCGTGTGTGTCTGTGTGTGGAGAAAGGTTTTCTTCAGTTATATATATATATATATAATATATATATATATTATATATATATGTGTGTGTTGTGTGTGTGTGTGATGTAAAAGAAATATTCTGTATGCATGTCGGTCTGAATGTCTGTACATTGTGTGTTTAACGACCGAGTTCACGTTCTTTTATAGATTAAATAATAATATAATAATAATAATATAATAATAATAATAATTAATAATAATATCTTTTTCAGGCTAGTATATTAAGTCTAAGACCTGTCAGCTGTTCCTTCTAACCATTCATCTTAATTCCACAGAATATTTATTTTATTGATTATCTAACATGACTTAAAGGAGTTTAGAAGATGATGATAGTTTATTCCATGTATTCACCACTCTATACTAAAATAATTTTGTCTTTCATTTGCTTTACAACATTTTTTTAAGTTTTAAATTTAGGACCCCTTTATGTGATATTTTGAGGAATGTTTAGTAAGTCAAAGTTCGTTGAATAAAACCATGCGTATATTTGTAGACTTCGATCTATTTCCTACAACTCTAACCATTAGTATTGAATAAAGAGAGAGTTCAAAGGACTCAACCTGGCAAGGTGAGGGAAGGTTGAAAATAGCAGGAAGTAAAAAGAGACTATTTAACATCATTGTACTAAAATCTGAGAAACTAATTGATTAAATTTAACAAGAATTCTCTTCTCTGTCGATTAACCAAACTTGGTAAGTTGATTGTATATTGAAATTTACGCAAGCTACAATCTTTCTCCGTGGAATGGAGTTAGCAAAGTTCAGAAAGAAGTAGTCTTATTAATAAAATAGCTCACTAATTAGGACTGAGCCTATTTCTAGTAGTGACCACCCAAAGCGAGTTTAACAGGTTTGAATTAAGAGTTTTCCTTCTCCAGGAATGGTTGCCTAACCAAGGTTAAAGAGCCGTTTAACCAGTTAACATAGGCTTAAGGATATTTCTATCTATCTGTTTATCTAAGTCTGTCACTCTCTGTCGATCTATCAATCAATGAATCTCTCTCTCTCTCTCTCTCTCTCTTCTCTCTCCTCTCTCTCTCTCTCTCTCTCTCTCTCTCTCCATATATCACTAATTACTAATCACTAATTTAGGATTAAGCTTATTATAGTAGTGACCAACCAAGCGGAGTTTTAACAGGTTTGAATTAAGAGTTTTTTGTTATCTCCTAGGACTGGTTGCCTAACCAAGGTTAAAGAGCCCAGTCTGCCCTACTATTTACCCATAATAGATCTATACCTTTCCCAATGGTAATAGCGCTATGAAACTGCAGCTTCATCCAGGATTGAATTTGAGTCCTTTCCTATAACTCTAACCATTAGACCACGCGCCTCAACTAAGAGCAAAAATAAACTTTTATATTGAACATCGTGAGAGCTCAGAGAACTCTTACTGGCCAGTCAAGATGGTTAGAAGATAGAAGACCATAGAATAAAGTAATGAGACTAATCTCAACATCCGCATGGACTTGAGGATAATGAATAAATGTTGACTTAATAAATCGACTGAATAGATCTTTAGCAACAATGTACGATGATGAAATTTATTATCTTCCCTTTATAAAAGCGGAGTTTAACAGGTTTGAATTAAGAGTTTTCCTTCTTCTAGACTTGTTGCCAACCAAGTTAAAGAGCCGTTTTAACAAGTTAACATAGGCTTTAAGGATATCTATCTATCTGTCTATCTAAGTCTGTCACTCTCTCTCGATCTATCAATCAATGAATCTCTCTCTCTCTCTCTCTCTCTCTCTCTCCCTCTCTCTCTCTCTCTCTCTCTCCTCCATATATCATTAATTACTCATCACTAATTAGGACTGAGCTTATTATAGTAGTGACCAACCCAAGCGGAGTGTAACAGGTTTGAATTCAGAGTTTTCATTCTCCTAGTCTGGTTGCCTAACCAAGGTTAAAGAGCCCAGTCTATTTACCCATAGTTAGATTCATACCTTTCCCAAGGGTGTGGAAACTGTAGCTTCGTCCAGGATTTGAACTCGATCAGTCTATTTCCTACAACTCTAACCATTAGACCACGCGCCTCAATCTAAGAGAAAAAAAAACAACTTTTATGTTAAACAAAGTGAGAGCTCAGAGAACTCTTACTGGCCAGCCAAGAATTGTTAGAAGATAGAAGACCAGAGAATAAAGTAATGAGACTATCTAACATCCGCATGACTTGAGGATAATGAATAAATGTTGATGTGTATCTATGTATGCCTGAAGGAAACTACGAAAATAAAACATTTAACAACAAAGTAAATATATATATATATATATATACATTCACTATCACCAGGCTGGAATAACACAAGGCCTTTTTATGAGGGGATTTTAATGGGGCATCCAGTAAGGATCCAACTTGCAATTCAGTAATAATGGATCTGCAAGTCTAACTTTTAAAAAATCCCCCCTCTACACAGGCAATGCCAGGTAGCCGCTTTTAGTATTGAATAAAGAGTGAGCTCAAATGACTCAACCTGGCAAGTAGAGAAGGTTGGAAGATAGCAGGAAGTAAAAAGAGATTATTTAACATCATTTGTACTAAAATCTGAGAAACTAAATAACTGATTAAGATTTTTTTTTTAATTATTAGTGAAATAGATCACGAATCAGGACAGAGCCTATTCTAGTAGTGACCACCTCAAGCGGAGTTTAACAGGATTGAATTAAGAGTTTTCCTTCTCCTAGACTGGTTGCCTAACCAAGGTTAAAGAGCCGTTTAACAATTTAACATAGGCTTAAGGATATTTTCTATCTATCTGTCTATCTAAGTCTGTCACTCTCTGTCGATCTATCAATCAATGAATCCCTCTCTCTCTCTCTCTCTCTCCTCTCTCTCTCTCTCTCTCTCTCTCTATCTCTCTCCATATATCACTAATTACTAATCACTAATTAGGACTGAGCTTATTATAGTAGTGACCAACCCAAGCAGAGTTTAACAGGTTTGAATTAAGAGTGTCCTTCTTCTAGACTGGTTGCTTAACCAGTTTAAAGAGCTCAGTCGCCCTATTATTACCCATAGTTAGATTCATACCTTTCCCAAGGGTAATAGCGCTATGGAAACTGTTAGCTTCGTCCAGGATTTGAACTCGATGAGTCTAATTCCTACAACTCTAACCATTTAGTATTGAATAAAGAGAGAGTTATAAGACTCAAACTGGCAAGTTGAGAAGGTGAAAGATAGCAGGAAGTAAAAAGAGACTATTTAACATCATTTGTACTAAAATCTGAAGAAACTAATGATTAAATTAACAAGAATTATATAAAGTGTCAAGTTAAATTTATCTGAAAAGTGTGTTTAGTTTAAATTTAAAGTGTGCTTTGTTAAATTTATCATGAAAAGTGTGTTTAGTTAAATTATCATGAAATGTGTGCTTTTAAATGTATTATATTGTTTAAATTTATCATGAAAATGTGTGCAGTGTGTTTAGTTAAATTTATCATGAAATGTGTGCTTTTTAAATGTTTTTATGAAAAGTGTGTTTAGTTAAATTTATCATGAAAAGTGTGCTTTGTTAAATTATTATGAAAGTGTGTTTAGTTAAATTTATCATGAAAAGTTGCTTTGTTAAAGTATTATGAAAAGTGTTGTTTAGTTAAATACATGAAAATGTGTGCTTTGTTAAATGTATTATGAAAAGTGTTTAGTTAAATTTATCATGAAAAGTGTGCTTTGTTAATTTATGAAAAGGTGTTTAGTTAAATTTTATCATGAAAAGTGTGCTTTGTGAATGTATTATGAAAAGTGTGTTAGTTAAATTTATTTTTGAAGAGAACAATATTAAATTCTGTATCAAACTCAATTATCTTCCTAATTAGGACTGAGCCAATTCTAGTTGTGATCACCCCAAGCAGAGTTTAACAGGGTTAAATTAAGTTTCCCTTCTCCTAGACTGGTTGCCTACAACTCTAACCATTAGACCAGGCGCCTCAAACTAAGAGCAAAAAAAAAAACGTTATATTGAACTAAGTGAGAGCTCAGAGAACTCTTACTGGCCAGCCAGATGGTTAGAAATAGAAGACAATAGACTAAAGTAATGAGACTATCTAACATCCACATGACTTGAGTCCAACTACTATTTACCCATAGCTGGAGGGAGAGTAGTTGGATTCATACCTTTTCCAATGTATGAAATCTAACTACTCTCCCTATAATTGGATAGTCTTATTTTCCCTACTCGATTGTACAGTGATTATTTAGGAATGGCAAGGAATGTGCACAATATACATTTTTTTATTATTGTTGCTGCTCGTTTTTTATTGTCATAAATTCTTTAATATCACAACTGATTTTTATTGCCATTTAATGCCTTCTCGCACAATATGATGCCGCCGGCGTAGACAACTCACCCAGGAATATATGAAGTAAACTATATTCATAACGTACCGACTAACACAAAGACAGGGTGATAAGCAGAAAATATGAATATATATATATTATATATATATATATATTATATATATATATATATATACCAAGTTTATTCGGTGCTTCCTATTCACATTTCTCATTATAATACTATCGTTATAGGTTATAAAATCCTCATTACGACATGAAGGCTCCCGAGTTCAAAGAGAAGGTTCCCGAGTTCGACAAGAAATATCTGAAGAAGGCCGGAGAGCACATCGGCCGACACGTTGGGTAGATAACAATAAAGAAGGCGACAATAATCCGAAAAATACAAAAAAAATCCTTTTTACAAGACCTTATACTGATTGTTGAAATTCTATCCCTTTTGCATTTACTAAGGTTAAGCAAAAGTATTTGCAATATTTTGTTTACGCGAGGCATTACGGTCAAGTCACCCTGAAACCATTGGTTCCCGCTAGATCACCGAAGTTAAACAACGATGAACCTGTTCAACAGTTAATTGGGTGACCACTGAAGCAACAACAGGTACTCTAAGCATTATCCGAATGACTTGATTGAGCATTAAATGACCCGAAAAGGGTTGATATGCCGTAAAATCAAACAACCAAACAAAAATGACTTGATTCGGCACAAAGTTACCCGAAAAGGGTTGATATACCGTAAAACAAAACAATCAGCCAACCTAACGTTCGACATTGATATGCTGTAAAAATAAAGAAAAACAAAAAACCCTATAAACCAACTAACCAGTCAACCAACCAAAGCGATTACGAATCCATTTTTCAAACAAATAACTGCAATCAACGTAATGATTTTTTTTAAATCCTTAAAAAAAACATAATCTTAAATTTGACCACCACTCTGATCTTAAGCAGATTTCCGGATTTCTCTCTATTAATAATGGAGATTCGATCTCAATTTATATTTAACCGAAACTACGTCACTGCTTGCGTTTCATTACCAAAAATCGTCAATATATAGAATAAAGAACAACCTTTTATTAAACAAACAAAAAAAAAACAAAAAAACAATATGAGTCTAGGTAAAAAATCATACATAAGTGAATAGGTAGATATTCTAGCCAAAAGAAGACATTAGGTTTATAAGTTCCCAAAATTCACACTGGATTGTCCAATTGGACATATGGCCTAGTGGATAAAGACAGTTCTAAGTGACAGTTATCTCTGGATTTCAGGTTCAATCCTGATCAAGGGCAGCAGTAACATAGAATAATAATTAACACAGCTTAACGCCTCTACTTCAGCTATGTCCCCTTGGATTGAATAAAGGGTTACGTTCAAAGTTCCGTGATGGCTCCTGATTACGACAAGAAAGTTCCCGAGTTCGAAAAGAAGGTTCCCGATTCCGACAAGAAATACCTGAAGAAGGCCGGAGGGCATATCCTCCGAAACGTCGTACAGATAACAATGAAGATGAGGACAATAGTCCGAATAACACAGATAATACTAATCATCGAGCCACATCTGAAACATTCAGAGAAATAACCTTATATTATATACACTCAAAATTTGAGTATGCAAACTTAGACGATACTTACTGTTTTTTAAAACAATTTTTAATGAATACATGCCTGGTATTATATATTTATATATACCTTGTTTAATTTAAATATATATTTAAAGTTATTTAACGTATAGAGTTTTACGAGAAACTTATTCCCAAATAGTATTGTTTCTGTATTAATGGGTTAATTAAAAAGTTTACAAATGAATAAGTACCTACGATTTTGTGTTAAATTTATGTGTAAAATATTCAAAATGAGTATTGGATTAATTTATCTATACATATATAAAGGGCAGTTGTGTGAATCTGTATGTCCGGAGGAAACATCGAATGTAAAACAATTGACGACAAAGTAAATATATATATATACACATTAAACATCACCAGGGCTTGGTTTTTGAGCAAAAATAATGAAGATTTGATTTATATTTGCGAAGATAATTTAAAAAATAAATTTAAATGATAACAATATTGATTTTTTGTTGCATTTAGTATTTTAGATAGGATACATTAATTTTTCTTTTCAGAGAGGCAAGGTCTTTTTTACATAGGGGTTTTAATGGGGGCCCCTGCGAGGATCCAACCCGTGATTCAACAATAATGGATCTGTGAGACAACCTTGTTTTACCCCCTCCCCTACCTACGCGATGCTGGGTAGCCGCTTCAAGTAATTAATAGACGCATGCAACATTTTATCTTGGGCTAGACGGGCGTCGGTGAGGCCCCCTCCGATCAATCGGCTGGTCACGTCAAGCCCTAGCACCTATATGATTTTCCCAACCATATTGCCCTTATGGCAAGTCCCAGCCCTTTTTACCATATGGGTGCTGGAAGGCAGTGGCTGCGGGTCTACATGTCCTGAGAATGACGTTAAACTCTATCTGATGGTGAGGTTACAGTTTTGGAGGTTTGGGGAATGTGGAGCACCCCTTCATCACCTGCTCCCTGGTCCACTCTTACCCGGAGTGGTAGTACCTGTTAGGGTCCCATCTATGGGTTTAATAGAAAAATGTATTTATAAAAAAATTGTATTATCCATTAAGAATTGATTTATTTCAAAACTTTATCGGCATTAAATGACCCACCGAGGTTGATATGCTGTAAAACGAAACAAACCAAACCAAACCAAAGCAACATTTTATTTGATTGAGACATAACTATGTTTCCATTTCAAATAACTTCATTTCTTTTACTCCTTTAATAAATTTGATGATTTTACTTACTTATGATACAAACCCTCTAACATTGAATTTTACTCCCCACCCCAGGCAATATCCTTCAAAAACTAAGTTTTACACCGCCCGGAGGGTGTTTATTTTTGTTAGTATGAATAATCACGTTATTGTGACAAGAATCAGGCTCTTATCATGATCGGTTGGTTACCTACTCTGCTGTATTTAAGAATGTAAAATTATATTCATTCATCAAAGTTATGAATAATTCATTTTATCAGAGTGGAGAGAGAGAGAGAGAAAAAAAAGTTTCGTATAAATATAAGAATTACAATAGTGAAAAGTAAACGGGAAGTAAGAGTTATTAAAATATACGAGTATATATACGCTAAATATCATGCTATTAAATCGTAGAAAAATGGCGATCGGTATATCTCTTTTTTTTTCTTTTTTTTGTTTCTTAAAAAATCCCGCAAAATATTTTCTAGAGATCTGTTATAAACAGCGGGAAGAGTTCCTTAATCGGTTCACACTGTTTTGGAAATCAAACGAAACGTTTTTGGCTGTACTATATCAGTTATGTAATAATATTTTTTAGAAAGTTTTTCTCTTTTTTTTTCAGTAATGGGTAATACCGATAAAAAAAAGAAATGATCACTTCAAAGATATTGATATAATGTGTGCCTACGATATAAGCAATATACAAATAATATATTTTTAGGAGTTTTAACTTTTTTTAGTTCCTATTTTTCAAAAATGTGCATGTCGATACATTAATTAGATATACATATATATATATTTATATCTATATTTATACATAAAAAAAGACGTGGATATACGACGGGCCGGTTTGGTAGAGCACTTGCCTAGGAATCACAAGGTTCCTGGTTCGATATCAGCCCTCGCCAACTCAGTGTAGGAGTAGCACAGGAATCTGTGCGGTAAAGTGATGAGCGGATGGTAGGTGTGGCACTCACCTCAGACGATAAAATAATCTACTTGGTCTAGTGCTACTGAAAAATGGGATATATATATTTACCAACCCCTCCGCACGAGCAGGACACAAGGTCAATTTCTTAAGCGGAGTTCAACAGGTTTGAATTCAGAGTTTTCCTTCTCCTAGACTGGTTGCCTAACCAAGGTTAAATAGCCCAGTCTGTCCTACTATTTATCCATAACTGGAGGGAGAGTAGGATTCATACCAAGGATATTAGCGCAAAGTTAAATGCAATTATCACATATAGGATTTGAACTCGGGGCGACGAGTCCATTTCCCATGATTTTAACCATCGCACCACGCGCTCCCTACCAAAAAAGAGGGGATATACGCCCTTGCTGTATGACTGCTACCGACATTAGGCCGTAAATGCTTTTTACCTATATGTATTTGTTACTTAAAAATTGATTCGAAATATTCATTTTATAATGTTCAATATATTATTCAATAGTATAACACCCCAGTTTGCCTCTTACTCAGGCTCAGCCACCAGGATTCCGTCCGTAAGCATCATGGGTCACCGCCAACGGCCAACAGGTGGCCTTAATCGGAGAGTTCTAACCCCTCTACAGGGGTATAGTCATCGTGTTTTACAGCCCCGGCCGACCGACCAGGCTGGTGTTGGTGTACTCATGAAGTCTATGAAGTGGAAAGACCTGTCGAATGTGGAAGGTTAGTTTTTCTACTCTCATACATCTTATTATAAGAAAGGAAGAATGAAATATTGAAAAAGAGGTATGAAAGAGAAAAAAGAAAGAAAGAACAAATATTGAAAAAATAGGTGGTATTTTGGAAATGATTTTGTTTGAGGAAGGATTTAAAATAATTTTTGTTTATAAACATTACCTTTACATTTTCATCCTGCTAGGCAAAGTTTCTCAATAAGTCACAGTTGCACGTTAATTCTTGTATCAAAGGTTCGCTCTGAAGATATACAATAAGAATTCATCATCTAACAACGATATATATTGAATTAACAGTTCCTTTTAAGGAAAATCTTGACTGGGCACATCAGCGTAAGTTGGAAAAATATGAAGATTTACGAGAACAATGCGTCAGAAATGAATGTATTTCCTATCGAAATCGGATGCCGGGGATTTATTACCAACTCAACCATAGCATTTTTTCACTAAAATTGGACTTTCCCCACCAGACAAGAGGAAATACATAAAAAAGATCCAGGATAAAGCTCTAACCGCATCAGTGTGGATATGGCAATCCTACATCAAGCCGACAAAGTCGAACAGAACTGAATAGAACTGAATAGAACAGAACTGAATATTATAACAGTACTGCTCAGTCGATAGAGCATTAGCCTAGGAATCGCAAGGTTCTGAGTTCGATACCGTTGTTACATAATCTATGCATAGATTATTGTCAACCCCCTGTATTTTCATATCACGGGCGGGACTTTCCATGGAATATTACAGAAAGCCCACGAAATACGTGAGGTCACGTGGGACCTGGTTGGCTCTCAGTTTCAGCTTGGACGTCAGGCAGAGAAGATGTATCTGCTTTAGCTGGAGCTCACTGCACACACGAGCTGTGTTTAGTTAGGGAAAATGTTTAGTTAAGTAAATAAAGGTTTAAATAAATAATATGGTTTTGTGGTTGATGAATGTCTTGGCAACAAGACTGACCTAGAAGAAGAAATAAATCAGGGACGACCAAACAGCAAGAACAGAGAAACCGAATTCCAGACGCTAGAAGAAGAACGTAAGATACCAAAGATGAGCAGAAGAATAAATAGCATCTATTGGTGAAGTTCCAATTTTGGAGCTCTGTGGAATGTGGATTATACCTTTATGTCCATTACTCCCAGGTCCACTCTGATCCGGAGTTGGAATTTATGTTAAGGTCCCAACTATGGGTTAAAGTGACAGAATATGAGTTGTAAAAAAAGGTTTTAAAAAATTTGAATACCCAACAAGAATGAATAAAACAAAAAATCTTCAGCATAAAATAATTGTTGGTGTGCCGTAAAATCCAACAAACCAACCAGCCAACCAACCAAACATCATTACTCCATCATCAACGCCATAATAGTTCTTTCTTATCGAGCATATTTTAAAGATACTTTATGTCGTATGAATTGGAACAATTTAAGGTGACGTCGATTTTTTTTTAATATTGATTTGAATAAATGGTACTGAAAACGGAAGAAACTGTAATTTTAATATTCAAAAGAAGATAATAATTTTGAAAAAAAAAGCATAAAAAATAACACACACACACACACACACACACATACACCCCCCCCCATATATATATATATATATATATATATATATATATATTGTCTCTATTTTGTGAGTGCATATCAAATTCTCAGTTGGCTATACCACACGCAGTCTCTTGTTCAACAGTCCATCTAAAATGCATGCTCCAATACACACACACACACATATATATATATATATATGTGTGTGTGTGTGTGTGTGTATATATATTCGAAAATATTATGGATAAATCAAAGGTAATGTACTTGGATACTAAATTATTTAACATTTATATAAATCACTATATGGTGTCTATAGCAATATGCATCTCAGAAAATTATATATATATAATATATATATATATATATATATATATATATAGTCATCCACACACATGGTATATATATATATATATATATATATATATATATATAACAATATGTATAACAATATATATATATTATATCTCAATGTATATATATATATATATATATATATATATATATATATATATAACAATTTTTAAATTGCAAGTATGATGAATTGGGTAAAAAAAGTGCTCGGTATTACTCTTGGAGAGCCGGTCTAAAAAACTTATTTATCAAAATAATGTTTCACGTAGAGCACAGAATCATCAGATGGTAAGAGGACAAAAAGTGACTAGCCAACCATATTTCAAGTCATGAATATTTTGTCACGTGAGATGAGGCTTGTGCATGTGACACACACATTCACGTACAAAGAATATATTATTGTTTTTTTTTTTTTCGATATAAACAGTCTAAAATACGTAGAACTATTTGGAAAATACATCTTTGAAATCAATTAGGTGTTACGCGACACAGAATAAATTTGTTAATATGTCTACATTTAGGAATCAGTTCACTTTTTCTTTAGAAATTTATTATTTTTGGTATACTCTACGATTCTTGATATCTATATATTAATACTGGTGTTCCTTAATCTTTCGTCAGTTATTATCTTATAATACCCTCTGGTTAAAAATGTATAACTTGATTACCTCCTCGTTATATATGTTAATTTCTCAGTGAGTGTAAAGAGAGAGATTAGAAAGTGTGTGAAACATATTTGTATGTTAAGTTTCATAAGCAACCAGCACGTAGGTTTTCAAAATCTTGGCTAAAATTCCAAGAATCAGGTCCATTTAAAGTTAAATTGGGTCAAACGTTTCCTTTCTTAGAAATCTTAAAAAATGATTTTTTTTAAAAATTCTCTGGCTGTATTTATTTTTTAAAGATCTAATTCGCTTTCCAAACCAAATTATCCCAGAGCTCAATGGGTGACCCAACGATTCATGTTTATATATATATATATATATATATATATATATATATATATCGTCCACAGACACCATATTCCGACGTTTCACGTCTCTTCCGTGTGGCTAGACATAGCAACTAACTCTGACCAGGTGCGAAACCTGACTGACTTTTCCTCAACATGATTCGCTAACGACTCGGCCCTTTGAGAGCAGCCGTTAAGTGTCGGTGTTTAAACTATTAAATACATACATTTGTCTATATATTTTACGATCACCAGAGAGATCCAGTCTGTAAAAAACAGACGATTATGGCTTTATGCTGGCAGTGAAAGTTAATTTAAGTTGCCCCTAGAGAGCACGTCTCTTCAGTGTGGCTAGACACAGCAACTAGCTATCATTTCTTTTATGCTTTCAGTGAATGTTAATTTACGTCGACCCTAGAGAGCTCAACCGGTATTATATATATATATATATATATATATATATATATATATATATATTAGGAAGAAAGAATAAAGAAAAGAAAGAATAGAATGGATAATAAAAGATGAATTTAATCAATATCACTTACACGTGTGTTTCGGTCAGTTCCTCTGTGTGAAAATATTTTGTACACAGAGAAGATTCGACCTTCATCAGAGTGAAATTTTATTTTGAATGAAAAAATTCGTTGGGGAACAACGGAGAACTTTGGAAATGTTCGAATAGAATTTTTCTTTTGTTTTGAAAATCACATTTGGAACGCTGAAATAAACCGTTCCCCAACGAAGTTTTTCATTCAAAATAAAATTTCACTCTGATGAAGGTCGAATCTTCTCTGTGTGCGAAATATTTTCACACAGATGAACTGACTGAAACACATGTGTAAGTGATATTGATTAAATTCATCTTTTATTATCCATTCTATTCTTTCTTTTCTTTATTCTTTCTTCCTCATATTGTCGGATTCATTTTCAATTTCCATTTTTACACACACACACACGCATATATATATATATATATATATATATAATACCCGGTAGAGCTCTCTACTATTACTTATCCATAGCTGGGGGAATAACAGTTGGATGCATACCTTTAACGCTATGTATTACCGCTATGTAAAATGCAAACAGCCTCGTCCAAAATGTGATCACCCCTATGAAAATGTTCTATGGAAGCCCAGCTCATCCTGGATCATTTGATAGGCAGAATCATGGCTCATATACAGAGAGGTTTCAGTTCTGGATCTCTGAGTAATTTGGAGCACCCCTTTATCACTATTGCTCCGAGGTCCAATCTGACACGGTAGTACCTGTTAGGGTCCCGTCTATAGGTTAAATAGAAAAAAATGTGATTACCCACCAAGAATGAATAAAACAAAACGTGTTCGGCATAAAATGACACAACGGGTTAACATGCCGTAAAACCCAAACAAACAGCCAACCCTGAAATTCGTAAACTATTTCACATACATATGTACTAATATCTCATTTTACAGAAAGCGATGTCAGTATACGCATAAAAAAGACATAGTCAGATAATTGATCATTAAGAAATCTGATATCACTGGTAAGATAATCCGAATATTCTTCCGAATTGAAACCGTGGCAGTGCTACTATACAACTGCACCACTAACGAAACCATCTGAGAAAAAAACATTATGAGAACTGTAAAAAGATGCTACGTGCCGTCTTGAACAGATATTGCAAGCAGCCACCTACTAAAGGACAGGTATACGACCCCCTTGACCCATATTACACGTGTTATATAGCCCTTTCAAGGTGAATAAACAAGAGAGAAGACTCAGTGATAGGGAGAGAGTCTTCGGGTAATAGTGAGAGAGACAGACAGATAGAGTCGTGACTTACTTGTTCATTCTCCTTTCTATCTTCTTCCTTTCGGCTATGATCGTCTAGTGCTGTTTCCTTTATTTCTTTGGCCAGTCGCTAAGGGCTTCTTTTTAAATCATGCATTAATTAACTACAAGACTCTGTTTTCCTTGATCAAAGATTTTATTTCTGCCCATCCTGATTCACCACGCGGCTGAGCCAACCTCGGCAGAACACGTCTGTTCTGCGTGCCATTTAGGTTGAAACTGATTACCTAACTAACTCTATCACGTGACTTACGAGATTCTCGCCTCTGGGGTCAATTGTGGGCCATAAGAGTTGCTGGTATTTATTTCATCCCTTGATCTGAAAAACAATGGCCCCTTAGAATTTGCGCTACAGGGCTTGTCAAAAACCAACGCTACCACACAATTACGCAACACATGGATTAGACAAGTATTGTACGCTGGACACTGCTGGAGAAGCAAGGAAGCGACCTCACAATTGATGTTATTCTATAGGCACATACACATGGACACATTAGAGCAGGTCGGCACGCAAGAAAAAAAATCAATTAGCATCTGCGTGGACGCTGGATGATGTGTAGAGGACTTAAAAGGAGCAATGACTAATAGGGACTTGATGGAGAGGAAGAGTCATGGAAATCCGGGCTATCGGCGTGAACATGATGATGATGATGCTGATGATGATGATGCTGGTGGTGATGATGATGCTGCTGCTGATGATGCTTTTCCCGCCAGCGTTAGTTGATGGTCTTTCACTGGAGTTTGAGTGACAAGTCTCCTTAGGTCTCCGGGACTCTCCTGAATATTCTAGTTGGTTTCAACATTGCCATTGTCTGGATGGTCTCAATTCTTCCTATGATTTCCAGTACCTCCAGTCTTTTTTTCTAAGATTTTGGGGACCGTTCGTAGTGCCCCAACTACTACTGGTATCACTTTCAACCTCATATTCCACAGTTTTTTCAATTCTCTAGCGAGTACCAGGTATTTGTCTATCATTTTGTTTTCTTTCATCTTCACCCTGTGATCTGCTGGAACTGCATTATTATTATTATCTCTTTTTGAGTTTTCATATCAGTGTTAGCTGATGGTCTTTCACTGGAGTAAGAGAGACAGCAAGTCTCCTCGGGTCTCCAGGACTCTTCTTCTGAGTATTCTGGCAGATTGCAGCAGTGCAGTGTTCTGGATGGTATCAATCCTTCCTCTGATTTCAAGTTTTTCCAAACCATATTTCCAATCCTTTTGGGACCGTTTCAAGTGCAACAACTACAATTGGTATCACTTTGACTTTCATATTCCATAACTTTTTCAGTTCTCTGGCAAGGTCCAGGTATTTGTCCATTTTTTTCATCTTCTTTAGCTTCACCCTATGATCTGTTGGAACAGCAAAATCCACCAGTTGACATGTTCTTTCTTTTTTGTTAATCAACACTAGGTCTGGTCTTCTTGCTGGGATAAGGTGATCCGTTTTTATTTCAAAATCCTAGAGAATTGTATGTGTTTCGTTCTCAAGAACAGATTCTGGTTTATGCATATACCATTTTGTTGTATATTATTATTATTATTATTATTATTATTATTATTATTATTTTAATTTGCATCATACCTAAAAAAAAGAAATATATTACATAAATCAAATTCATTTAGACAAGCAGTTATAACTACGAGTATATCGAAGTATAGGTGTGAAAATATCCAAATGTAAATTCCTATACAAATGTATGGAAGCTGGTATGTATTGTGAACGGATAAAAAAAGAAGTGATTTTTAAAAATCATTTTATTATTATTTATTTTTTAGTCACTCTCAGAAAACATTCAATATCCATATTTACTAAGAGAGAGAGAGAGAGAGAGAGAGGAGAGAGAGAGAGAGAGAGAGAGAGAAGAGAGAGAGAGAGGAGATAGAGAGAGATAAAAAAAAACTAATACTTTAAAATAACGGCTCGCCCAACGTCAATGTTTATTAGCATTTAAAATATAAAATATTCAGTTAAAAAAAAAGATAGGATAAAAATTTTCAAACAAAAAAGGGAGGTAATCAGCGGGATGTTTTCTTCGCTTTGTAGGATGCCTTATGTATTTTTCATGTTCTCAATTTCCCTGCCTTTTGTTAAATTCAAACACGTTCCCCCAGAAAATTATTGCGTGGTGGGGTGGTGGATGGGGTTGGCAAGAATAATATACAAGAGCGAAACTGACGGTATACATTAAGAGTTCCAGCTTTCTAATATTATTTTGGTGCTGAATTTTGTTTTTTCATTTTCAAAATAATTTGTTCACCAAAGAAAATCTGAAGATTTCTTTTCTTTCCGTTTTGATATATACGTTTTATATCATTACTCAATGGTTCTATGTATACAGATACAAGTACTATATATATATATATATATATATATATATATATATATATATATATATATATTCTAATAGAAAAACAGTTTTTTACTTGTGGTGATTTATATCTTATATACAGTTTGTGAGTATATTCATTTTTTTATTTAACACACACATACACACATACGCACACACAATATATATATACATTGTTTATCATCTCTAAAAAGAACACTAATTTTTTTTTTATATTTGTCTTTCTCTCTCTTCCATTCCCTCTCCCCCCCCTTTATACGCCATAAAAAAATAACCCTTTTATATTTTTGCTTGGTTGAAGATATAAGCTTTCTTTGTTGGAATCAGTTTTAAATAGCTTCTGCTCACGTCATTTTAATATGCAAACTAAAAATGCAGGTTAAAATCCAATGTCGGTATATATCGTGTGGTTATGTGATTTATAATCCACGTACCAACACAATTCATAAAACATTAAATCCTAGACAGCATGAAATCCAAGAGACAATGGTAAGATCATAACAACTTTATTAATGTGCAACATGAAAACAGAAAGTAAGATATGAAAAACGGAATCTCTGTGTGTGTGCACTGTGTGTGTGTATGTGTTGGCACCATTTCGTCAACGAGAGACTATGGAGTAGTGTCAGTTGTTGTTGCTTTTAAGCAATACCTAATTAAAAACAACCTTAATCTCCAAACCCTTAAACCATAACCCAATTCCCGCCCTGTCGGCTGGGCGTTAGAATGCACCGACTGCACCTCTGCCAGAGGGGTATGACTCCCCTAATGGGGTCACCAGTTGGCCGTGGGTGGCGACCCGTGATGCTAAAGGATAGAGCCCAGGTGGCATGAGCAGTTCGTGACATGCAATACTCCACTTTGACCCTATCTTGGGCTAGACGGTCGGTCGGAGAGGCTCCCTCCGATCAATCGCTGCGGTCACGTCAAGCCCTAGCGCCTGTATGATTTTCCAATCCTATTGCCCTTATGGCAAGCCCCAACCCCTTTTTTATCATATGGGTGCTAGAAGGCGGTGGCTGCGGTTCTACATGTCCTGGGAATGACGTTAAACTCTATTTGAGCGAGTTCCAGTTTTGGAGGTTTGGGGAATGTGGAGCACCTCATTCATCACCATTGCTCCCTGGTTCACTCTGACCGGAGTGGTAGTACCTGTTAGTCCCATCTATGGGTTAAATAGAAAAATATATTTATTAAAAAAAATTGTATTATCCATTAAGAATTGATTTATTTCAAAACTTTATCGGCATTAAATGACCCACTGAGGTTGATATGCCGTAAACAAACCAAACCAAAAACATAACCCAAATTCACAAAAACGTCAATCATACACTGTAGTTAAATATCATGATCCAGCAAATAAGTTTCCATTTTAATTTGACGGACGATTTGTAAGTTTAACCTATTGTTATGGTGATCTATCCCCAAAACCCGAGAAGTTCGTAAACAAACAAACAGACAGGAACTACAATTTTATATGTTGTTGTTGTTGTTGTTGTTGTTGTTGTTGTTGTTAATGGTAGTGGGGTTTGCTGCTGCTGCATGATTCTTTGTCGCTTTTACAACATGGTAAATTAAAAGTAAACAGTAAAATTATACCTTATGATATATATATATATATATATATATATATATATATATATATATATATATATATATATATATATAATATATTATATATATATACCTCTTGACGGGTATTTTCTTTATTTTGAAAGAATTACATTAACCTGCGACACTTCTTTATTCATTGTCCGTTGAAATCCGTTTAATATCATCGGTTTTAATAGTGTACTTGATGAGAGTAATAAAAAACTTTTTAAGCAGGCTGACGCCTTCAGGACGGTGATCGCGCGACCCTGTCCATTTCCCCCCACCCCACACCTTTACAGAATGTGCGTGTCACAATACCCTATGTCAAATAGAATTTAAAGTTAACTACCCGTGATTCGATTTTCGACATTTCTCGTTTGTTAGTAGACAAATTATGCTGTACTCTAGCCTGGAGTTTACATGGAAATGAGGCTTTACGGACATAAATTCCACCATTTTATGTCACCTTGCCAAAGAAAAAAAAATACTAAAAATCAAGGAATTAACCGAATTTAATGAAGTTTTCAGTATTGATACCTAATGAACAAAAATATAATGCACCAATATTTTATTAAAAAACTTTACCATGTTTTCAGTCAATTAACTTTGAAACCTTTTAAGGGCCGGGTTAGCTCAGTCGCGTAGGAGCGTTCGGCTAGAAACACAAGGTTCTAGTTCGATACGGCCTCGCCAACTACAGCGTATGAGTAGCACAGGGATCTGTGTGGTAAAGTAAGGAGCATGATGTTAGGTGTGGCGCTCCACTCAGACGCTAGATAATCTCTTGGTCTAGCGTTAGTGAAAAGGGATAGCTCCCTCGCGCATGGGCTGATTACCGACTTTAGGCCGCCCCGACGACTTTTTACTAACATTTGAACCACGTTATATTTGTGAATCTGTGTTCGCTCAAAGATAACGTGCCTTCAAAGTAACTGACCTGAAAAATGTAACAGTTTTCAATAAAATAACTGGTGCATTATATCTTATATTCATTAATATATCAAACACTGAAAAATTTCATTAAATTTCGGTTAATTCCTTGCTTTTAATATTGTTTTCTTTCGGCGAGGTGACATAAATTGGTGGTATTTATGTCCAATAAATAGGCGGGGGACGAACGTCTGGCTTTTTTTAAAAAAAAAAAAACCAGGGCGGGGGGGGGGCTCTATTTCATGTTTTTCTGATAAGCGGGGGCGGGGCCGCGGCGGGCGGCGCGGCGGAGGGGACCTTTCTCGCACCTTAAAAAATCCCCCTCCCCCCCAAACCCAATTGGAAAAAAGCCCATAATTTTTTTCATCCCCCAAAAAACCCCAACCCATCCCAAAGGGTGGGGGGCGTGGCGGAAAATAAAGTCACTTTTTAAAGTTCTTAGAGCTGATCTCTTGTATTTGGAATATCTCACTCTCATAATATCAGTTGGTTGGTTTGCGTTGGTTGGTTTACGGCATGTCAATATGACTATGAAATATTGAGTTAGATGACTTATGAAATATGACTCTTATCTCTAAATGAGATATTCCAACACAAGAGAGTCACTTTAAAAGTTTAGAGTTGACTCTCTTGTGTTGAATATTCTCATTACTTCATAAATATCGAGTTGATGGTTGGTTGGTGGTTGGGTTTTACGGCTATAAACCCATTGGGGAAAATTCAAAATTTTTTTTATTTTTCCCAAAAAGGGGACGGGTTTTTTTATTTATCATTTTTCTTGATGGGGGAATTTTTTTCCATTTTTTTTTTTTAAAACTCCATTGTTTTTCTAAACACTATTTTTTTAACTCATGATTTTCTACTTAAACCATAGATTGGACGGTTATTCAGAGTGGAACCTGGTACTAATGGTGTACAATATCTCAGAGCTCCAGAATGGAACCTCACATTCAGTTTTGTTTAACGTCATAACCCAGAAATTAAGACCCTTAAACCACCGCCTTCTTGCACATATATGATTTAAAGGATTGGGGGTTGGAATAAGGCAATAGGGTTGGGATAATCATATAGATGCTAGGGCTTGATGTAAGGAGTTTTGTATAAGCTAATTGTGACATAGTATTTTCCATGACAACCCGTCTGAATATCTTTCTCGGTTTCTGCCTACCTGCATTTTTGTAGTTGGTACTATAGCGGAATAAGTAAAGTTGTTTACTCTTACAAGAACACATATTAGAAGGTTATATATATATATAATATTAATAATAATATATATATATATATATATATATATATATATATGTGTGTGTGATGTGTGTGTGTGTGTGGTGTGTGTGTATATATATATATATATATATATATATATATATATAGTTGGTCAGAGATGAATTTATTGTTGAACGACGTTATAATTTGTTTTGCAAGCCATTCGTCAGGGCTCATTCTTAACGTGAGCTCCTAAAAATATGTATAATCCAACTAAATAACTTGTTTTATTTTTCTTTTTGAATTTTATTATACTTACATATATATAATATATCAACAAAATAGTAAATGCTAACTTTTGTGGTAATAGAGATGAGACTGTAAACCATATACTCTGCGGAATGTAGCCCAAACTAGCACAACGAGAATACAAAACTTAGACACGACTGGGTTGCGGAAGGTGATCCACTGGGAATATTCAAAAAATTAATTTTGACACACAACAAAATGGTATATTGCATAAACCAGAATCTGTTCTCGAGAACGAAACGCCATAAAAATTATCTGGACTTTAAAATAAAAACGATCACCTTACCCAGCAAGAAAAGACCAGACTAGTAGTTGATAAACAAAAAAGAAGACTTGTTCAAACTGGTGGATTGCAGTCACAGATCACAGGGTGAAGCTAAAAGGAAAATGAAAAAAATGAACAAATATATGGACCTTCCAGAGAACTGAAAAAGTTATGGAACAATGAAAGTGAAAGTGATACAATTTGTGGTGGTGCACATGAACAGTTCCTAAAGGATTGGAAAAGGGTTTGGAAAGTTTGGATATCAAAGGAAGGATTGAAACCATCGACACTGCTACTGCTGCAATCTCCAGAATACTCAGAGATCTGGAGACCTGAGGAGACTTTGCTGTCACTCAGACTCCAGTGAAAGACCATCAGCTAAATGCTATGTGAAACTCAAAAGAGTAAAAATAATAATAATAATAATAATAATAATATAATAATAAAATAAGAGAAGAAGAAGAAGAAAGAAGAAGAAGAAGAAGAAGAGAAGAAAGAAGAAGGAGAAGAAGAAGGATAGACTGATTTCCATGTCACCAATCTTTTTCCAAGCTTTGGGAGCCATTCTAAGGCACCAACTACAATTGGTATCACTTTCACCCTATATCCACAGCCTTTGTCAATTCTTTCTAGCAAGAGAACAACAAACTAACATTTTAATCAACTTCTAATGATATAGTTGATTCACAATAAAACAATTTTCCAAACCAACTATTGCTTTAATTCTTTCCTACTGTTCAATCGCCCACAGTGTTGGCTCTCCCACCACTGCAATAGAACTGATGGTTAGTTCATTTATAACTTAGCACGAGGACTCAGTTACAATAATGATAGGATTTTGAATTAGAATGAGTTATGAGATGAATAGATAGTGAACTTTGGAAATATCTTATAAAGGTGAAAAATACCAATAAATTTTTTGAAACAGCTTGGGGGAATTTGAGTTCTTAATGGTTCTTATTTTTTTTAAGGGATAACATGTTTACTGAACACCAATTAAAAATATGGTCGAGAAAGTTCAAGACGGTGCCCAACTTCTTTTGGTGAAATATTTTAAGACATGCCACTCCGATAGTTTTATCCAATCCTGTGCTTCTCGGCTTCTGTCTATTCTTTTGATTTTCTTTACATCTTCATCTGTCATTTGTTGGCGTACGGCAAGCGTCTTCTACAGTTAACAGGTTTCTTTCTTTTTTTCTTTTTTCTTTTTTTTGTTAATCAATACAAGTCTGGTCTTCGGCTGGGTGTAAGGCAATCCGGCTATTATTATAATGTCTGAACAATTTGACACATAGGTGGGGTTCTTAACAGGTACTATCACTCCGGTTAATGACCTATGGGTAGTAATGACAAAAGGGTAATCAACAACTCTCCAATATTCCGTATTAAGAGCATTCATGTTCAAAATACAGTGTATTGTCATTATCCATGGAATTCATAAGGGATTATCTGACTCCTCTGTTAGAGAATGTGGTCATGATATTTTTACGAATAGAATAGTTCATTCTTCTTAGTTCTTATTAACTTCAGCATACAATGATTTTCTTTCTATTAAATCGATATCCTTCACCGTTTTCATAAAGACATCAATTAAGTGACATTTCATAATTTGAGGCCACCGTCTATAATGATGTCTTCGATAGGAAATGTAATAGGGTTCATAGTCTCTTTCAACTTGGTACGACACTGGTCTAGAAGAGAAAAAAACTCTGAATTCAAACCTGTTTAAACTTTTGCTTAAAAATTGATTAAGCAGCACTGACTCTGCTTCAATAATTAGATGGTGACCATTCTTAACAGCAGTATGCTGTAAGAAACCTAAGGTCTGTGTTCCAGACAAATGTTAAGATTACTAATTAATAATGGAAATCATTGGGATCGGTTGCTTCTTAACACGCATTGGTTATTGTTAGACTACTCATTAAATGTTGATATGGGGTGAAGAATATTGATGGAGGACCACTAAGAAACAATAGTAGGATAAATATTTTGAAGACTGGTGTAACGAGATGATCAAATCTTATTAAATTTAAATAAATAAAGTCTAAAATTGTTTGCATTCTACTCTTCTACTTTAGAGATCATAGTAAAATATATGTCAATCGCTTGGGAAAATTTACTAATTCAAAAGATGGTGGAAATAAACACCGAACTTTAGTTTTTAGTTCATTGGCATGAAACAAAACGTAGTAAATAAATTAAAAACTAATTGCTAGCCCTTTATCTCCCCTGCCACTTTGAGACCATTAAGTAAATATCCAAATGTTATTTATGTCATTAATCAGTCATAAAACTACTTAAAATCTTCCAAAGACGATGAGAATAAACATCGAAATATTTGCAGGATTTAGTTTTGATATGAGCCTCGTGAATGAGTCCTTTTAAAAGGAGGCTAGTCGGTCTTTGCAAGATTAACACTCTCTCAGAGACGAGATTTAAATATTCGAAAACTTGAGATTTATGTCTTCTTTTTATTCTCCAGAGTTACTCGTGATTCCTCTATCTTCAGTGAATTTCATGTTGTGTTTTTAATACAGAGATGATTCACGAGCACCTCGCCTGACTAGAAAACATTTCGTGTGTTCAGAAAAAGAGAGGCAAGGATGGTTTCATGTTGTTGTGACTCCATTGGGGATAAAGATAATTTCGGAAAAAAAGATAGGGTCAGTTTACTTTGTTTCCTGCTGCATTAGACCCCACCCCAATCCCGTAGGCCAAAACGTGATACAAGCTGAACAGTGAAGGTTGTTGACTTCACAACCGTACTACCCCCACGGTCATCTAATCAACCGCTTAACCAGAGCAATTCCCTGTAAATAAGAAGAATAGCCTTCCATGATCTCTGCTGGCCCAGGCGAGTTTGGATTTCCCCCAAACATTTTTTTTTCTTCACTTGTTATTTGGTTGATTGTAGCAGGTTAACTATAATAAACAGAGTGTGAGTGGGAAAATTTCGCGGTGCGAACACACGAAAGGATGAAGCGGTTCGTATCATTATTTGTAAAAGACCCAAAGACTACTTGGTGAGTAGCCAGAAAGAAGTGGCTGTAAAGGAGCTACGATTTAGGCCGTAAGAGCAATAGGTTAGGGTGAAATGTTCGGGGTGGCTGTTTGAAGAAGTTGAGGTGTTATGGCCTCAAGAAAAGATATTTATATACGCTGTAATCAGCTTGGGAAACGAATCAAGATCATAAAGGCAAGTATATAAGCCATTAGAAGAAAGTACAGCGATGAATGTAAAAGTGACAATAGCTATCGATGAAAGAAAGTCATGAATGGAGAGAGACTAAGAGAGAAGCTGAAGGGATATAAATAAAAAGAGACTGAGCCGATGGAATGAGGAGAAGAGATTATTGCTAAAGAATTTAATACCAGAGTTTATTAAAGAGCAGAACTGGAAGAAGTTCTATGTTTTATTATAATTAAATTGAATCGGATCCTGTTATGAAAGAAACATAAATTTGGTTTATTTAACGGCATAACAATCCTTGTGCTTATTTATATCCAAAACTTTGGTCTATTCCTAAACGTGTGGTTGTAATCATAAATATTATTTGTTTCTAATATTAATTGCAATTTAAAAATCCAAACTTTTATTTTACTATAAAGATTATGTGCACACTTCTATACGTTATGAGTATTCCTATCTTATACAAATAAGTTGAACACATTTATAATGGCTTTAAGCATTTCCTATCATAATATAATAATAATAATAATAATAATAATAATATAATAATTTATACATTATGTGTTAAAGTGAACTGTTCCTTATTCATAATAATCATTTGTTTGCATATAATTAAAAAGGTTTCTAAAATTCCTATCCAATGCTTAATAATTTTCAAAACAATCAACCCATATATTTGATGACTCTTTATGGCATGCTAACTATTCACACTGGAATCTTGCCGCGTTTAACATTAACGATTATCGCTTTATGAAATGTTAGTCGTTGAACCCGAATTCAAATTACTTCGTGCTAATGCCCTTGATAATGGGATGGATCATCTGTACTCTCTCTATTATCTATGGAGTAAATAATAGTGGAACTATTTCTTTATTTTGATTAAGCAACCAGTCTAGTTTGAAGGAAAGATCCCGAATTTAAACCAGCTTTACCCCACTTCAAATTGTTTTATCTTTAAAATATTTGTTTAGAATCCGTTAATTGAAGGTATGGTTGTACTAAGGATTAAATTAGTTGCTTGAGGCCATATAATGTATGCAAACAAATGATTATTATCAAATAGAAATAATTAGCTTGAGACTATTACAATTATAAGTATTAGGTTTCGAATACTTGAAACAATACAATTACATGAGAATATTTCGACGGATTGGATCCTTGTTACATAATCCTTTTCTTAAATACTCGTAAATGTATGTATAAACGTACGCAATTGTATAACCACTTGGCATAATAGAGCCATATAGGTTGACATTCATTAAATCAATCAATCAAGAAATTAATTTCCCAAGCACTCTATACTCATTGTGTGGTTTATATTAGCAATGATGCTGTTTACAGGACGCAGCCTGCTCATTTAATAATTATTCTATGTCAGAAAATTAGAGGCATCTTAAATCTATGCTGTGCAAAGACAGGATTTTCCAAACAAAATAAAAATAAAGAAATTGATAAAATGATAAATAACAAATCCAAAGCCGAATGTAAAACTGAAGCTTTTAAGTTGTTTGATTTTATTTTGGGTTTAATCTTTATTCTTTATATTTTTTGATTTTCTATGTTTCTCTTGACAAAGTCAGAAATTTGCAGCGGACTCTTAACCAAACTGAAAGATAAAATAATATTTTAAAAAATGTGTACTTTCTCTAACGTATTGTATTGTGATTAAATCAATTCCGCTTTTGCAGTTCACCTGATTGTATTATTTTATCTGATTTGTTGTTTAGCTAATTATTTTCTTGCTTTTCTAGTTTCCGCAAGTCCGTCTATCCACGATAGCCAAAACTGTCTGATATGAAGACCCATATATGTAAATGTTGTTGTGTACAAACGTATACAGCAGCGATGGTAAGACGGCAGTTTTGGCTTGAATTTAAATCTATTTTATCTATTCTTTCCAATATTTGCAGTTTATTTTATTTCATATTCTTAGGCCCGGTTGAAAAAAAGATATATTGCCGTAGTGTCTTGATTTGCCTTTTGCCGCTTGCTATTTATAAAACACATTGTATAATATGCAGCCTATTTGTCCTTAGTGTAAATCAATATCTAAGGTTACATATTGTAGTAGTTTCCCTGTCGGGAGAGCATTCCAAGAATCTGCCTACTGCATTTCCAAGCAAGAAGGATTACTCCACAAATCCCCCCACGGAAAAACAAGGAACGTCTTTGGATGACTCCCTGAAAACTGGCCAAAAGATGTTTGTAGGTTTGGTGGTGTAGAATTACCCATCTTTAGACATTACTCCAGATATATTTGCACGCTTTGTAGTACTTTTAGGGTCCATCATTTGATTGAATAGACTTTTTGGGTTATATTTTAAAACTATTTAATTATATTAGCGTTAAAAGATATTGATATAGCAACTAAGATATGAAGTGTTTAAATCTTTAAATTATGTCAAATATATGTGTAAAGCTAGCGTACAACTGCTTAAAATAAATTATGGAGAAATAAGATAAAGTGTTTAAAATGTCATAAACCAACACACCACCAACAAAGAGCAGATAAACCGGGCCAAACTAACAATCCAAGCAAACAACCGAAACAACCAATCAATTCGACCAAACAGGCCAAATCATCCGACAAATCGACCAAACTTACAAACCAGCAAATTCACTATTCAACAGAAAATCACACCGTTAACTTGCATACCAACCAATTAAACAGAAAACCGGCAATCTATACAACCATCAAACCAAAAACTAACTAACCAACTAACCACCAACGAAAGAAAGAAAGAAAAAAACAAACCACACATGCACTAAAACCATAAGCCAACCAAGGCAATAGCAAATTAATCACTTAAGCAACCAAAGCCAACCTCATAACCACCAACCAAACAGTAAAGGAATGAAAAGAACCAACCAACAACATTAAACCACCAAATAACCATTCTGACCCACACCAACAGTAAAAATAGACGACTAACGAAAGCAACCACTCAAAACATCAACCAACCAACCAAAAATTAAACGAAATAGAGAACTATCAACCAGTTAACCAAGTAATGAGGGAACGTCCGTGAACAAACCAAACTGTCAAATCAACAGCCAATCAACCAACCAATCAGCCAATCAATCATACACATCAACAAATTAAACAAAACAATAGCAAACCAACCAATTAAACAGAAAATCAACCAATCATCTACCCAACAATCATGCAACCTTACAGCAACCCAACCAACCAAACTCCCAGCCAATGAATATGGACTGACAAAAAAAAAAAAAAACAAAGAGTTAAAATCATATTGAATTTTGCACTGAATTTTCTGATAGATATTCGTAACGAACATGAAGTGAATTTACCCAATAGGTAATTATGTGTGTATGTGCCGTAAACACGGTTATTGGAGGTTCTACAACAAAAAAGAAATCCGTGTCGAGTTAAAATTCCAATTAGGGGAATCTTATGTTCCCATTACTTTAAATTCCGGGAGAAGTGTATGAACCATCCTCTTCAACACTAGCTCTCTAGGTAAATTAATTTGGCCGACTAAGACGCCATATTAAAAGTACAACGCTGAATTCACACCCCATGCTAATGCTAGGTACAAGATAACATCATTATTTTTTAATGGGTTTAGACTTTGTGAAAGCCAATGTCTAAACGTTTACAGGCAATAGCTGATAAGTTCAATGTAGTATGTGGCGTATTAAATAAGTAAGTAAAGTCGACGGATCTCTCTCTT
>CM042146.1:58714640-58722704 GCA_023376005.1 Doryteuthis pealeii | reverse complement strand
GAGTCACACATACACCCCCCCAATAATAATATATATAATATATTATATATATATATAAATATATAATATATTATATATATGATCTGCTCTATTTGTGAGTGCATATCAAATTCTCAGTTGGCTATACCACACGCAGTCTTCTTGTTCAAACAGTCCATCTAAAATGCATGCTCCAATACACACACACACACCTATATATATATATATATGTGTGTGTGTGTGTGTCTAATGTGTATATATATTTCGAAAATATTATGGATAAATCAAAGGTAATGTACTTGTGATACTAATTAATAAACATTTTATATTAAATCACTATATGGTGTCTATAGCAATATGCATCTCAGAAAATCTATATATTTATATATTATATATATATATATATATATATAGTCATCCACACACATGGTATATATATATTATCATATATATATATATATATATTATATATAAACAATATGTATAACAATATATATATATATTATCTCAATGTATATATATATATATATATATATAATATATATATATTATATAACAATTTTTAAATTGCAAGTATGATGAATTGGTTTTGGTATAAAAAAGTGCTCGGTATTACTCTTGGAGAGCCGGTCTAAAAAACTTATTTATTCAAAATATGTTTCACGTAGAGCACAGAAATCATCAGATGGTAATGAGGACAAAAAGTGACTAGCCAACCATATTCAAGTCATGAATATTTTGTCACGTGGAGATGAGGCTTTGCATGTGACACACACATTCACGTACAAAGAATATATTATTGTTTTTTCTTTTTTCGATATAAACAGTCTAAAATACGTAGAACTATTTGGAAAATACCATCTTTGAAATCAATTAGGTGTTTACGGCGACACAGAATAATTTGTTTAATATGTCTACATTTAGGAATCAGTTCACTTTTTCTTTAGAAATTTATATTTTTGGATACTCTACGATTCCTTGATAATCTATATATTAATACTGGTGTTCCTTAATCTTTCATCAGTTATTATCTTATAATACCCTCTGGTTAAAAATGTATAACTTGATTACCTCTCGTTATTATATGTTAATTTCTCAGTGAGTGTAAAGAGAGAGAATTAGAAGTGTGTGAAACATATTTGTATGTTAAGTTTCATAAGCATACCAGCACGTAGGTTTTTCAAAATCTTTGGCTAAAATTCCAGGAATCAGGTCCATTTAAAGTTAAATTGGGTCAAACGTTTCCTTTCTTAGAAATCTTAAAAAATGATTTTTTTTTTAAAAATTCTCTGGCTGTATTTTTTTTAAAGTCTAATTTCGCTTTCCAAACCAAATTATCCCAGAGCTCAATGGGTACCCAACGATTCATGTTTATATATATAATATATATATATATATATATATATATATATCGTCTCACAGACACCCATATTCCGACGTTTTCACGTCTCTTCCGGTGGCTAGACATAGCAACTAACTCTGACCAGGTGCGAAACCTGACTGACTTTCCTCAACATGATTCGCTAACGACTCGGCCCTTTGAGAGCAGCCGTTAAGTGTCGTGTTTTAAACTTATTAAATACATACATTTGTCTATATATTTTACGATCACCAGAGAGATCCAGTCTGTAAAAACAGACGATTATGGCTTTATGCTGGCAGTGAAAGTTAATTTAAGTTGCCCTAGAGAGCACGTCTCTTCATTGTGGCTAGACACAGCAACTAGCTATCATTTCTTTATGCTTTCAGTGAATGTTAATTTACGTCGACCCTAGAGAGCTCAACGGGTATTATATATATATATATATATATATATATATATTTATTATATATATTAGAAGAAAGAATAAAGAAAAGAAAGAATAGAATGGATAATAAAAGAATGGAATTAATCAATATTCAACACGTGTGTTTCGGTCAGTTCCTCTGTGTGAAATATTTTGTACACAGAGAAGATTCGACCTCACAGAGTGAAATTTTATTTTGAATGAAAAATTCGTTGGGAACAACGGAGAACTTTGGGAAATGTTCGAATAGAAAATGTTTTCTTTTGTTTTTGAAAATACATTTGAACGCTGAAATAAACCGTTCCCAACGAAGTTTTCATTCAAATAAAATTTCACTCTGATGGAAGGTCGAATCTTCTCTGTGTCGCGAAATATTTTCACACGATGAACTGACTGAAACCATGGTAAGTGATATTGATTAAATTCATCCTTATATCCTATTCTATTCTTTCTTTTCTTTATTCTTTCTTCCTCATATGTCGGATTTCATTTTCAATTCCATTTTTACACACACACACACGCATATGTATATATATACTTATATATATATAATACCCGTAAGAGCTCTCTACTATTACTTATCCATAGCTGGGGAATAACAGTGGATGCATACCTTTAACGCTATGTATTACCGCTATGTAAAATGCAAACAGCCTCGTCCAAAAGTGATCACCCTATGAATAATGTTCTATGGAAGCCAGCTCATCCTGGATCATTTATAGGCAGAATCATGGCTCATATACAGAGAGGTTTTCAGTTCTGGATCTCTGAGTATTTGGAGCACCCCTTTATCATATTGCTCCGAGGTCCAATCTGACACGGTAGTACCTGTTAGGGTCCCGTCTATAGGTTAAATAGAAAAAATGTGATTACCCACCAAGAATGAATAAAACAAAACGTGTTCGGCATAAAATGACACAACGGGTTAACATGCCGTAAAAACCAAACAAACAGCAACCCTGAAATTCGTAAACTATTTCAACATTACATATGTACTAATATCTCATTTTACAGAAAGCGATGTCAGTATACGCATAAAAAAGACATAGTCAAAGATAATTGATCATTAAGAAATCTGATATCACTGGTAAGATATCGAATATCTTCCGAATTGAAACCGTGGCAGTGCTACTATACAAACTGCACCACTAACGAAACCATCTGAGAAAAAAAACATTATGAGAACTGTAAAAGATGCTACGTGCCGTCTTGAACAGATATGCAAGCAGCCACCTTACTAAAGGACAGGTATACGACCCCCTTGACCCATTTTACACGTGTTATATTAGCCCTTTCAAGGTGAATAAAACAAGAGAGAGACTCAGTGATAGGGAGAGAGTCTTCGGGTAATAGTGAGAGAGACAGACAGATAGAGTCGTGACTTACTTGTTCATTCTCCTTTCTATCTTCTTCCTTTCGGCTATGATCGTCTAGTGCTGTTTCCTTTATTTCTTTGGCCAGTCGCTAAGGGCTTCTTTTTAAATCATGCATTAATTAACTTACAAGACTCTTGTTTTCCCTGATCAAAGATTTTATTTCTGCCCATCCTGATTCACCACGGCGCTGAGCAACCTCGCAGAACACGTCTGTTCTGCGTGCCATTTAGGTTGAAAACTGATTACCTAACTAACTCTATCACGTGACTTACGAGATTCTCGCCTCTGGGGTCAATGTGGGCCATAAGAGTTGCTGGTATTTTTTTCATCTCCTTGGTCTGAAAAACATGGCCCCTTAGAATTTGCGCTACAGGGCTTGTCAAAAACCAAACGCTACCACACAATTACGCAACACATGGATTAGACAAGCATTGTACGCTGGACACTGCTGGAGAAGCAAGAAGCGACCTCACAATTGATGTTATTCTATGGGCACATACACATGGACACATTAAAGCAGGTCGGCACGCAAGAAAAAATCATTGGCATCTGCATGGACGCTGGATTATGTGTAGAGGACTTAAAAGGAGCAATGACTAATAAGGACTTGATGGGAGGAAGAGTCATGGAAATCCGTGCTATCGGCGTGAACATGATGATGATGATTGCTGATATGATAATGGTGGTATGCTGCTGCTGCTGCTGATGATGCTTTTCTCGCCAGCGTTAGCTGATGGTCTTTCACTGGAGCTTGAGTGACAAGTCTCATTAGGTCTCCGGGACTCTCCTGATATTCTAGTTGGTTTCAACATTGCTATTTGTCTGAATGGTGTCAATTCTTCATATGATTTCCAGTACCTCTAGTCTTTTTTTCCAAGATTTTGGGGACCGTTCGTAGTGCCCCAACTACTATTGGTATCACTTTCACCTCATATTCCACAGTTTTTCAATTCTCTAGCGAGTACCAGGTATTTGTCTATCATTTTGTTTCTTTCATCTTCACCCTGTGATCTGCTGGAACTGCATTATTATTATTATCTCTTTTTGAGTTTTCACATCAGTGTTAGCTAATGGTCTTTCACTGGAGTAAGAGAGACAGCAAGTCTCCTCGGGTCTCCAGGACTCTTCTTCTGAGTATTCTGGCAGATTGCAGCAGTGCAGGTTCTGGATGGTATCAATCCTTCCTCTGATTTCAAGTTTTTCCAAACCATATTTCCAATCCTTTTGGGACCCAAGTGCAACAACTACAATTGGTATCACTTTGACTTTCATATTCCATAACTTTTTCAGTCTCTGGCAAGGTCCAGGTATTTGTCCATTTTTTTCATCTTCTTTAGCTTCACCCTATGATCTTGGACAGCAAAAATCCCACAGTTGACATGTTTTTCTTTTTTGTTAATCAACACTAGGTCTGGTCTTCTTGCTGGGATAAGGTGATCCGTTTTTATTTCAAAGTCCTGGAGAATTGTATGTGTTTCGTTCTCAAGAAGAGATTTGGTTTATGCATATACCATTTTGTTGGTTATTATTATTATTATTATTATTATTATTATTATTATTATATTTTAATTTGCATCATACCTAAAAAAAAGAAATATATTACATAAATCAAATTCATTTAGACAAGCAGTTATAACTACGAGTATATCGAAGTATAGGTGTGAAAATATCCAAATGTAAATTCCTATACAAATGTATGGAAGCTGGTATGTATTGTGAACGGATAAAAAAAGAAGTGATTTTTAAAAATCATTTTATTATCATTTATTTTTTAGTCACTCTCAGAAAACATTCAATATCCATATTTACTAGAGAGAGAGAGAGAGAGAGAGAGAGAGAGAGAGAGAGAGAGAGAGAGAGAGAGAGAGAGAGAGAGAGAGATAAAAAAAAACTAATACTTTAAAATAACTGCTCGCCCAAACGTCAATGTTTATTAGCATTTAAAAATATAAAATATTCAGTTAAAAAAAAAAGATAGGATAAAAATTTTCAAACAAAAAAGGGAGGTAATCAGCGGGATGTTTTCTTCGCTTTGTAGGATGCCTTATGTATTTTTCATGTTCTCAATTTCCCTGCCTTTTGTTAAATTCAAACACGTTCCCCCAGAAAATTATTGCGTGGTGGGGGTGGGTATGGATGGGGGTTGGCAAGGAATAATATACAAGAGCGAAACTGACGGTATACATTAAGAGTTCCAGCTTCTAATATTATTTTGGTGCTGAATTTTGTTTTTTCATTTTCAAAATAATTTGTTCACCAAAGAAAATCTGAAGATTTCTTTTTCTTTCCGTTTTGATATATACGTTTTATATCATTACTCAATGGTTCTATGTATACAGATACAAGTACTATATATATATATATATATATATATATATATATATATATATATATATATATATTCTAATAGAAAAAACAGTTTTTTTACTTGTGGTGATTATATCTTATATACAGTTTGTGAGTATATTCATTTTTTTATTTACACACACACATACACACATACGCACACACAAATACATATATACATTGTTTATCATCTCTAAAAAGAACACTAATTTTTTTTATATTTGTCTTTCTCTCTCTTCCATTCCCTCTCCCCCCCCTTTATACGCCATAAAAAAATAACCCTTTTATATTTTTGCTTGGTTGAAGATATAAGCTTTCTTTGTTGGAATCAGTTTTAAATAGCTTTCTGCTCACGTCATTTTAATATGCAAACTAAAATGCAGGTTAAAATCCCAATGTCGGTATATATCGTGTGGTTATGTGATTTATAATCCACGTACCAACACAATTCATAAAACATTAAATCCTAGACAGCATGAAATCCAAGAGACAATGGTAAGATCATAACAACTTTATTAATGTGCAACATGAAAACAGAAAGTAAGATATGAAAAACGGAATCTCTGTGTGTGTGTCACTGTGTGTGTGTATGTGTTGGCACCATTTCGTCAACGAGAGACTATGGAGTAGTGTCCAGTTGTTGTTGCTTTTTAAGCAATACCTAATTAAAAACAACCTTAATCTCCAAACCCTTAAACCATAACCCAATTCCCGCCCTGTCGGCTGGGGCGTTAGAATGCACCGACTGCACCTCTGCAGAGGGGTATGACTCCCCTAATGGGGTCACCAGTTGGCCGTGGGTGGCGACCCGTGATGCTAAAGGATAGAGCCCAGGTGGATGAGCAGTTCGTGACATGCAATACTCCACTTTGACCCTATCTTGGGCTAGACGGTCGGTCGGAGAGGCTCCCTCCGATCAATCGGCTGGTCACGTCAAGCCCTAGCGCCTGTATGATTTTCCCAATCCTATTGCCCTTATGGCAAGCCCCAACCCCTTTTTTATCATATGGGTGCTAGAAGGCGGTGGCTGCGGGTCTACATGTCCTGGGAATGACGTTAAACTCTATTTGATGGCGAGGTTCCAGTTTTGGAGGTTTGGGGAATGTGGAGCACCTCATTCATCACCATTGCTCCCTGGTTCACTCTGACCCGGAGTGGTAGTACCTGTTAGGGTCCCATCTATGGGTTAAATAGAAAAATATATTTATAAAAAAAATTGTATTATCCATTAAGAATTGATTTATTTCAAAACTTTATCGGCATTAAATGACCCACTGAGGTTGATATGCCGTAAAACAAACCAAACCAAAACATAACCCAATTCACAAAAACGTTCATTCATACACTGTAGTTAAACTATCATGGGATACCAGCAAATAAGTTTCCATTTTAATTTTGACGACGATTTGTAAGTTTAACCTATTGTTATGGTGATCTATCCCCAAAACCCGAGAAGTTCGTAAACAAACAAACAGACAGGAACTACAATTTTATATGTTGTTGTTGTTGTTGTTGTTGTTGTTGTTGTTGTTGTTAATGGTAGTGGTGGTGTTGCTGCTGCTGATGATTCTTTGTCGCTTTTACCATTGGTAAATTAAAAGTAAACAGTAAATTATACCTTATATATATATATATATATATATATATATATATATATATATATATATATATATATATATATATATATATATATATATACCTCTTGACCCGGGTATTTTCTTTATTTGAAAGAATTACATTAACCTGGACACTTCTTTATTCATTGTCCGTTGAAAATCCGTTTAATATCATCGGTTTAAATAGTGTACTTGATGAGAGTATTAAAAACTCTTTTAAGCAGGCTGACGCCTTCAGGACGGTGATCGCGCGACCCTGTCCATTTCCCCCCACCCCCACCACCTTTACAGAATGTGCGTGTCACAATACCCTATGTCAAATAGAATTTAAAGTTTAACTACCCGTGATTCGATTTCGACATTTCTCGTTTGTTAGTAGACAAATTATTGCTGTACTACTAGCCTGGAGTTTACATGGAAATGAGGCTTTACGGACATAAATTCCACCATTTTATGTCACCTTGCCAAAAGAAAAAAAAATACTAAAAATCAAGGAATTAACCGAATTTAATGAAGTTTTCAGTATTGATACCTTAATGAACAAAAAATATAATGCACCAATTATTTTATTAAAAAAACTTTACATGTTTTCAGGTCAATTAACTTTGAACCTTTTAAGGGCCGGGTTAGCTCAGTCGGTAGAGCGTTCGGCTAGAAACCACAAGGTTCCTAGTTCGATACCCGGCCTCGCCAACTCAGCGTATGAGTAGCACAGGGATCTGTGTGGTAAAGTAAGGAGCTGATGTTAGGTGTGGCGCTCCACCTCAGACGCTAGAATAATCTCCTTGGTCTAGCGTTAGTGAAAAGGGGATAGACTCCCTCGCTGCATGGCTGATACCGACTTTAGGCCGCCCCGACGACTTTTTACTAACTTTGAACCACGTATATTTGTGAATCTGTGTTACGCCTCAAAGATACGTGCTTCAAAGTTAACTGACCTGAAAAAATGTAACAGTTTTC
>CM042146.1:58672140-58707140 GCA_023376005.1 Doryteuthis pealeii | reverse complement strand
GTACTTGATTATTTCTTTTTCTATATTTCTTTTTTGTTTTCTTATTTTTTTTTATTTATATAATTTGTTCATCCAGTAAACATATTCTTATCAGGTAGGCTAGGCAAACACACACGCAAAATGACAATACATGTTAATGCATATATATATATATATATATATATATATATATATATATATATATATATATATATATATATTCGAATGCACAAAGACAAAGCGATCGCATGGCTTACACGCTTTTTAGAAAAACAATGTTTCCGGTTTGAATTTAAATTATTTTCTGCTTCTCTCTCAATAAGCCCCGATTAAAAACATTTACATCTAAAAACGGACCTAATTATCATTATGCTCTGATGAGGATTTTTTTATACATCGAAATATTGTCAATATTAGCAATGAAAATGATATAAAAATGTATTCATTTTAACAACATATTATCTATATATATTATATATTTTTGAAGGCAATTACAATGCGTATAACGTATAGCTGTATCCACAACATATACATAGATAGAATTTGTTAATTATCATTGAGATGATCACGACATGCAAACTTGGCAAATACCGCGTGCGATGTGTGAAACACTGTACAGCTGTTTCAAACTTAGGTCTCATCAGCAGGGTATACCTACGATCTCCCCCCGACAGAGATCGAACCGGAGAACCCAGAATGCAGGTCAGAGACTCTACCCCTAGGCCAACCGGACACGCCACACACGAAACTCGCCAAATCAACGTGTCAACCATAAGTGCGCAACTACTATAACATGATGTGTCGTTTTAGCATCATCGTTTCGTCACCTCTCAGAGTCACGTCTTCCCGGCTTGACGGCACGCATCCATGTACTCACACCCATGCTGAGCACAGAAATATAGGAAATGTTATTTTATAGTGGAAATTTTATCTATATAATTGGAATAATCATGACAAGCAATCTCTGACTCTGCATTCTGGGTTCTCCTGTTCGATCTCTGTCGGGGGGAGATCGTAGGTATACACTGCTGATGAGACAAATTAGGTCAAAACAGCTGTACAGTGTTCCTCACGCCGTACACGGTATTCGGGGTTTGCTTGTGATGTTTATTTCAATTATATAAATAAAATTTATCTCTATAAAATAAAATTTATATATAAAAATAAAACATTTGTTTGTTAAATAATGTGTTAACAATAAAAAATGGAATAAAATAAGTTTCAAAACAAATCGAAGAAAATGGCCAACTAGTGTAACGGTTAGAGACTTCGCCTGTCAGCTTGACAGTCTAGGTTTCGAGTCACACACGGAGCAGTTTGTGCCTATAACCTTGCTGATGAGACCTAATAGGTCGAAATGTACATACAGGATTGACTTTTTCTCGATTTGTTTAGCCTTTACATTTAAACCGATATGTACGCCTAATTCATTTAGTTATTAATTAATTAATTTCAAATTAGGTATAACTTTAATTAAGCACATAATCTCCCCCCACACACATATATATATATATATATATATATATATATATATATATATATATATATATATTGAAGCTGAGCAAACCAATACTTGTTTCTATTGCTTTTTTTTCATATTTAGTTTAATGACACAAAAGTCATATCACAATATTCCTTATTTCTAGGATTGGGATATGTTTGAAAACATTCCATTTTAATTGGTTCTAATTAGTAGTAATTTGCAAATAAATCAAAAACTGACCCGCCTCTTTTGACTGAGTTATATATGAAAAATTCCATTTCAACCACAGAATGTTTGAGTCACTGAATTAATTTCACGCAGAAGATAAACTGCACCGAGTGACATTCATCGATGCTCAGTGAATGTATCTAGAGACCAACCGGAGGATGCAAGTGACTAGCCACGTTTAACACAGCTGTCAACACAGGAAGTGAAGAGCGACTCGATCGGATCATCCACGCGAATCAGGATCATCAAAGATGAAGGATGTTGACATTCTCTTAACAACGTCATCATTGCTGATGTAAAAAAAAAAAAAAAAAGAAAGAAATGGTCGCCTGCTCTGGTGCATTTTTTTTTTTTTATCTGCGTAGCATGTAGAGCAAGGGTCAACAACCTACGGTCCGCGGGCCAGATCCGGCCCGCAATCAATAATCATCTGGCCCGCAGTCCCTAAAAGAAATATTGAATTAATCCGACACGCAAAGGAAACAGACGGTGGCTTAGATGCTTGTTTTTTATTTTTTATTTTTTATTTTATTTATTTATTTATTTATTTATTTATTTGTAATTTATAAACGTACTATCATAGATAGGGTGTATGAGATTCAGAAAATCTCTCTCTCTCTCTCTCTCTCTCTCTCTCTCTCTCTCTCTCTCTCTCTCACTCTCACTCTCCCTCTCTCACACTCTCACTATCTCTCTCCTCCTTCCCCCTTCCTCTCTCTTCCTCTCTCCCCCTCTCTCTAACTCTCCTCACTCTCCTATCTCTATCTTCCCCCCTCCCCCTTCCTCTCCCCCCCTCTCTCTCTCCTTTCTCCTCTCTCTCTCTCTCTCTCTCTCTCTCTCTCTCTCTCTCTCTCTCACACACACACACACACACACACATATATATTGGGTTTATATTCAATTTTTAAATTTACATTTTAGAAATTAGTTTGTTTTGATTTGGATATGTTTAGTTGCTTGGTTGGTTTTGCGACATGTCAACTCTTAATGGGTTATCTCATGCCGAAGTGAGATCTTTATTTTTGGGTTGTTTTTAATTTTATCTTGATTTTTTGCAAGAAATTATATTAATCATTTAATAATAACAAACAACCGGTTCTGGAAATCTGGATTGTGGACTACCCCTTCATTACCATTACGGTCAGGTTCACTCTGACCCGAAGTGGTAGTACCTGTTGAGGTTCCATCTATAGATAAAACAGATCTTTTTCAAAATTATTCATATTCGATAAAACAGTGTGCATAAAAAATATTGTAAATATGAACACAAATCCCTAACTTATATGCATAAAATAACCCTACAGCTTGACCTGCCGTTAAAATGAATGAATAAATCAATCAGTCGATTGATCATATAATAAGTCGTCGGGGTGGCCTAAAATCGGTATGAGCCAATCAACGAAGGAGTCTATCCCCCTTTCACTAGCGCTAGACCAAGGAGATTGATTTTGCGTCTGTGGAGCGCCACACCTACCACCAGCTCCCTACTTTACCGCACAGCCTGAGTTGGCGAGGGCCGGTATCGAACAAAGAACCTTGTGATTTCTAGCCGAACGCCCTACCGACTGAGCTAACCCGGTCCATTAACAAACAATTATAGCTTCGAGGGAATATTAGTCGTTGTTAATATATTTTGTGTATAGCGAGTCGTGCATGAATGTCAAAAACGTTCGCTGTACGAATTTGCGTTGATCACGAGGTTCAACGCTTCCTCAACGACATGGTGGCGAGCTGGTATAGCATGCGCATACAAAAACAGACACTGCGCTTACAAAAATGCATCGAACGAAAATAGATACATGTTCAAGGTTTAAGTCGTCGGGGTGGCCTAAACTCGGTATCAGCCAGACAGCGCAAGAGTCTATCCCATTTTCACTTGCGCTAGACCAAGGAGATTGTTTGGGCGTCTGAGGCCGAGCGCAACTCCTACCATCAGCTACTCCCCTTACCGCATATATTGATGTGCTACTCATACGCTGAGTTGGTGAGGGCCGGAATCGAACTAGGAACCTCGAGGTTCTCAACCGACTGAGCTAAGGTTTATGATGATGTAAATATAATTGGCAATGAACAGGATTTCTGTGATTTCTATATTTTGGAGATCTTTTATTTTAGGATTATCTTTGAAGATCGAGGGCCGATTAATCAGAGTCTTGTAGACTATATAACTCTTCGTGTGTGTCCATTACATGTAATTACTGTGGCATTTAAAAATGGTGAGGTTATTTTCTAGTTGAGTAACATGATATTACAGGGTGACCCAGAAAAACAGAACCCAAATTATTTATTTCTTTTCCCATTAAACTAACCCTAATCCCCAAACCTAACCCTTGTTGGACTTAAACTTAAAAAAAAATAAAATTAACAATTCTATTACAAAATTGTGGGTTCTATTTTTTCTGGGCCACCTGTAATATTATGTTACTCAACTAGGGGGGGTAGGGTTAGGGTTAGGGTTTAGGGTTAGGATTAGGTTAGGTTTCAGGTTTTGGGTTAGATTAATTGGAAAATAAATAAATAATTTAGGTTCTGTTTTTTTTCTGGGTCACTCTGTAATATCATGTTACTCAACTAGGAAATAACCAATGGTGATTATGTAGAAAAATAGATACATATCCAAAGTTTAAAACGATCAAAGTATCAATAGCAATAAAACAATAAGATTTCTGTGATTTCTAAATATTTTGGAGACCTTACATTTGGGATTATCCTCGTAATCAACGATCGATTTATCAGGGTCTTGTCGGCTGTATAATTGTGCGTGTGTTTCCGTCATGTGTAAATATATGGCAGTGAAAAAAAAAAAAAAACATGTATGCATATTGATGAAAACAGATATGCATATGCACAGCTACACTTACCTCTCGGCTAATATTTCGCCATTCTTTTCCACTTGGACTCAACACTCCTTACTCCCGAGCCCGTAGCACAGAGCATTGAACTGCGAATGGCCATTCAAATAGATGGTTGTATAACGACAGTGAGGACCACTTGAATTCTGCGGACACCGAGTAATAAATAGCAGTTACGGAGCATAGCTAAGTGATAAGCAGACACCTGCTGATGAGCAATTAATTCTATTTGGAGTCTACTTCAGGATTTATGGCAACGGCCGGGGTAAGATCATTCGATTCTAAGCTCATAATCGCCATTACATACACACCGCACCCATGTGTGGTTAAGCAAAACGAGGTGGTCTTATTTGGAGAGATTAATGTTGTTTAATTTCCCCTTCAAGCACAGTTCCTTGAACGTTCGCCCTTTTTTTTTCTATTCAATAATGGGGGATTTATTGAATTTGCCATTACAATCACATATATATCTTAATAGTGATGTGCTACAGGTATAGCATCTAATGCGTAAAGACGTTTTATGTTTATAGAATCACTTTTTCCATGCTCATGTGTTGGACTTTATATATACCATATGTACAATAAACATACTGAGTTCCAATTACCTGTCGAATTTGTAAGACAAGGCAATAAGGAAGCCGTAACTTAATACGGGCCAAACCTTGTTGCAAGCCTACTGCAGAATGTCAAAGTATTTATGAAGCATCATAACATCATAGAAACCAATAAGCCAATCAGGACTCAAGGAATGGAATCAGCCAAATACATGAAGGGGGTATTCCTGAGTTCCATAAATACCAGCTGTTTGGGGCAGCCATTTATTAGTGCTTAGTTGCTGTTGTTCAAACTAACAGCATACTCAACTCACAACACAGTTGGATGCTAGTCACCCAACAAATTGTACACCATATTATCTGTGAATCTAACTTTAAGTTAATTTTTCGGGTAGAAATAGAAACACAGATCATTTACAGTTTACACACGATTTATTTTCGTACGATATTCCATTCAATAATTATTAGTGTTATGTGTTAAGTCTTTAAATCCCAAATGTACCTAAACAGATTTATTGCGTTCATCTATCATTGATAATGCATATATATATAGTTGAGGTAGCGTGGACATGAATTCAATGGCTCTTGGTAAATGTCTGTTTCGAAGCACCATTGACTTCATGTCCAGGCGAGACTAACTAATATATACGCTCTATCAATGATATTGAGCACTCTTTACTTATAATATAGCATTTACAACTTTTATATTATAAACTATATAGTTAGCAACTCTGAATGATGAAAAATTAGCCAGGTGTCGATCCCGGCTGGATGTAGCCTGCTAAGTCTAGCCGTACTGAGGAGACGTGATACGTTCAAACAAGACTGTCTGCAAATGACTATATATATATATATATATATATATATATATATATATATATATATATACCAAAGTTGTTGGTAAACCCTTACTGTAAAAAAAAACAGCAAATTGATTTATAGTAAAAATATACTACCAACATCACCTGGGAAGAAAACAAATTTGAAAAAAAGAAAAGACCAAGATAGTCGTACCAACCGAAAATAATCGGTTGATACTATAATACATGGCTAAATAAAATAAAAACAATTTATATATATATATATATATATATATATACATATATATATATATATATATATATTCAAGCTAAAAAGTAAAGAGTGCTCAATACCTAAGTAGAGCAAATAATAAAGTTAAACCTAGTGAGTCAGATGTACCTACTAAAAGTTTCGCTTGGTGATCTTCAGGACAAAGATCTGACTCAAGAGTCAGATCTTTGCTCTGAAGAGCACCCAGCGAAACTTTTAGTAGGTATATCTGACTCATTAGGTTTAACTTTATATATATATATATCAACATACTGTGCATTGGTGTCAGGTTGCTGGTCGGAAAGTGGGAGCTAATCCAGATATAATTGATTCAATTGTCACTGGGGTGCTCCGTTGGAGTCGCAGGAAGCACTCCCCTTTGACCCACTGGTTGTAGACAATGATTATAAATTGATTTTACCTAGTATAATTAAGATCCTCCCTCTTTCTTTTTCTCATCGTTTGACAACTCAAGACGTCAATTTGGCCAGCAATAATTCACATTGACACAGATAAACCCTGCGAGAGCAAGCGTATTCCACATTCTCATACACAGCTGAACAAGTGATGCACCAACTCCCAAATACATATTCACGTAATTCCTTGGTCACGAGACTGTCTTTGCACCGGCGCATTCGTGGAAATCTCCCGCCAGTTGTCGCCGCTTTATTTATTAATTTATTTTTTGCTCAGTCTTCGAAAAAGAGCACACGGAGATATCCTCTGGTCTTTTCCTCCATGGATCCCCGTCTGTTTCATGCTGTGTTCTTTGACGTCCGGATCTTTCTCATTTTCCGCTGAGATTCCGTTAGTCTTCTTAAGCAATTTAAAAAAAAAATTTCAGTCGTCCTCGGTGTGTTGAGATGTGTGGCAAAAGTTATCTGCTATTTAAAAGTAGAACTAGAAAGTAGAAAATAGAAGGAGACTATGTTGATGAATAAAGTCGAATTTTGCCTAAAAGTTGTTGTTTTATTAGTTAAGGACCGGGACTTATTGATTGATGTACTAAATTATCTTTTATTGGTATTTTGAAAAAACGACTATTTTACTAAAGCTTTTGAAATTTTTAGACAACATCAACTGGGGGGTCAGTTTAGGAAGTAAATAATAACAAAACTGAACCCTCTTGGCCAGAAAGAGTTGATTAGACTTTTTAGACAGCGTCAAGTGGGGGATCAGTTTAGGAGTTAAATAATAACAAAACTGAACCCTCGTGGCCAGAAAGAGTTGATTAGACTTTTCAGAAAACATCAAGTGGGGGATCAGTTTAGGAGTTAAATAATAACAAGACTGAACCCTCTTGGCCAGAAAGAGTTGATTAGATTTTTTAGACAACATGAAGTGGGGGATCAGTTTAGTAGTTGAATAATAACAAAACTGAACCCTCTTAGCCAGAAAGAGTTGATTAGACTTTTTAGAAAACATCAAGTGGGGGATCAGTTTAGGAGTTAAATAATAACAAAACTGAACCCTCTTGGCCAGAAAGAGTGGATTAGACTTTTCAGAAAACATCAAAGGGGGGATCAGTTTAGGAGTTAAATAATAACAAGACTGAACCCTCTTGGCCAGAAAGAGTTGATTAGATTTTTTAGACAACATGAAGTGGGGGATCAGTTTAGGAGTTAAATAATAACAAAACTGTGGTAGCATAGATTATTGACAAGCACCTGTAGAATACGGCTTTCAAATCAGCACGTAGACGGCAGTTTCCGTGGAAAAATACAAGTCATTGGTAAAACCGGAAATCTCGCACGTCACGTGATTTTGAATTAGTTAAGGCAGTTCCAGCCGAGATGTAAGGCAGTACAGATGTGTCCTACGGTTGCTGGACCCACTAAGCGCGATCAGTTACAAAAGGCAAATAAAACTTTAAAAAGACATAAGTCTTGTTGATCAGTTGTTGCGTGACTTAAACGGCTGCCCTTAGTTAGAAAACCGGCCAGACAAGAACATGAAGAACCAACAAAAGAAGACTAAAAGCTAGAACTTAGCCGATCACACAAATGGAAGTGAATATTCAACATAGTCGACTAGACGAAAAACAGCAACAAAGTTATCTCTCTCTCTCTCTCTCTCTCTCTCTCTCTCTCTCTCTCTCTCTCTCTCTCTCTCTCTCTCATTAGAACTCATTGTTTATATACCTGCAGCATGGGTATATAACAGAACAACAACGTTGCAAATGACTGGCAAATTCCGTCTGATTCAGTGGTTCTCAACCGGGTTCCATATGGACCTTGGACTCTATGTAACTTTACAGGGAGTCAACAGATACATTTTGGCATTCTCCGGAAGGGCCAAGAACATAGCTTTATTACAATCTCAAGTAATTTAATTCTGAATCAAGTCATTTTGATATCAACTTGTTTACAGTACCTGCTGTTGCTTAAATGGTCATCCAGTATTGCCATTAGATTTTGATATAAAATTAAAGTCGATGGAGTGGCCTATATCTATGAGCCGGGCAGCGAGGGAGTCTATCCCCTTTTCACAAGTGCTTGAACAGGGCGATAGCTTTTGCGTCTGAAGAGGAGCGCTATACCTACCATCAGCTCCCGACATCACTACAAATATCCAAGCTGTACTACTCATGCTAGTAGCCGGGCAGCGAGGGAGTCTATCCCCTTTTCACATGTTCTTGAACAGGGCGATAGCTTTTGTGTCTGAAGAGGAGCGTTATACCTATCATCAGCTCCCGACATCACTACACAGATCCACGCTGTACTACTCATGCGAGTTGGTGAGAGCCTGTATCGAGCTCAGGACCGTGAGCTAGTTTTGTACCTAACACATACCAAACAAACAAACAAAATGAAGAAATTTATGAAAATTGAATGCACATTTCTTAGATAAACCCTTTAAACTTTTTCGCACATTATTTTACTATACACCATAAGCCCAATATGTTGGGATCAGGGAATTCAAATCAAATACTAAAAATATGAATATAGTGACCATTCACAACTTTTCTTTAAAGTGAATAGTTTTAAGCTAAGACCAAAGTTTGGATCAAGTAACCAATAGGCACCCCAGCCGAGATCAGTTTTGAAAGGAATTGAATTTTGCTTTTCATCGGTTGTTAGTAAACAAAATCAACAGAAAATACAAACCAAAGATACGTTTTTATACTAAAATAGTGTTACATAATCTATGCAGTTGCATAAGATTATTGTCAATCCCCTGTATTTCTAAAGGGATGGCCAATTTTCATATCACGGGCGGGACTTTCATGGAATATTATAGAAAGCCCGCGAAATACGTGAAGTCACATGGGACCTGGTTGGGTCCTCAGTTTCAGTTTGGACGTCAGGCAAAGAAGATGTACTGCCTTAACTGGAGCTCATTGCATACGCGCGTTATGTTAGTTACATGAAATGTTTAGTTAAGTTAATAAAAACTTACGAAAATAACATGGTTTTGTGGTTGATGAATGTCTTGGTAACAAGAATGACCTAGAAGAAATGAATTAAGTGCGACCGACCACCAAGACGAAGTCCAGACGCTAGAAGAGACGTTAGGAGAAGAACGTAAGATAGAAAAGATGAACAGAAGAAAAACAAAAGTAAGTAAAAAGAAGAGTATACAACAATAGTTTTTGATTGTAATTTTTAAAAATTATGTGAAAAAATTAATTTTGCTCTAAAGATAAACTAATATTGTTATTTTTTTTATAAAACTTTAAACGAAAGACGTGTTTTTATATTAAAATAGTTTTTATTTAATCAGAATAGGAATCCAATTGAGATCTCTGGTACCCAGGTATTACTTAGATAAATCAGAAGTTTTGCTTATTAATCAATTTTTTTCACATATGCTAACAACAACAACATAAAATAACTTTTTTAATTAAAATCAAAAACTACTTTAGTATAAAAATGTGTCTTTGGTTTATATCGGCTGTTTTAAAATGCCGGACCACTGTTTCTTTTCTTTCTTTCTTTTTCTAATCTATCTATACATATATAAAGGGCAGTTGTGTGTATATGTATACACACAACAAGGAAACTTCGAAAATAAAACAATTAATGACAAAGTAAATATATATACACATTAAATATCACCAGGGCTTGGTTTTTGAGCAAAATAATAGAGATTTGATTTATATTCGTGAAGATAATTAAAGAATAAAATTTAAATGATAGCAGCAGGAATTTTTTTTCATTTAATATTTTAGACAGTATACATTAACATTTCTTTTCAGAGTAGCTGGATCAATGCAAGGTCAATTTTTTTTGACATAGGGATATAAATGGGGCATCCCACAAGGATTCCACTCACGATTCAGTAATAATGGATCTGCGGGACTAACATTTTTAAAAATCCCCTCTAACCATGCGACGCCGGATAGCCGCTGCTAGTTCTATCATGCTCATCCGGAGGATTTGATCGTCTGAACCATAACTAATTTGCAGAGAACAAGCTACCTCACGATAACTCGCCGGTTCGTCAATACCATTTCTTGGGCTTGCTGAATCTTCTCGTCAGTGGTGGAGGATGACGGGCATCCTGCTCCCTAATCGGGCGTCACTCTTCTCTGGTCACTTCTATACTTCTCTCTCCACTCATATACATTTCTACGCGGTAATGCACTGTCCCCGTGCTTTGCTAAAAGCCTCCACTGCATTTCAGCCCCCGATACTCATTCTGACCAGAGAAATCGGGCTACTTCATTGGTGCACACTGCAGATGGAGCGGCCATGTTTACACAGAAAACACAGCAAGTAAAATGGCGTGATCATGCTTAAACGTCGATCACGTAACAACAAGTGCCAGCTATAAGCATGCATACCCAGAACAAAATGTGACAATAATGAAAATGTGGCGAAAGTACGGATAATACTTTGATTCGGTAATCTGAACATTAGCTACATAAATGAGAGTAAACCCCCCTTGTTTATTTCACTTTGAGGAAGCCATATGTTTTGGTCGGCCATTTTCGTTTCACCGTAAATCTACATTGAAAATACGAATTTGATCAAATCAATAAAACTGTATGTTTTAACACGAAAATATCATAAAATGTGTTCTTAATAACAATTAAGTTCATTTTAAATAATGCGCAATCACAATTAAAAACACATTTTATTATATTTTCGTGTTAAAACATGCAGTTGTATTGATTCGAACAAATTCGAATTTTCAGTGTATATTTACGGGGAAATGAAAATGGCCGACCAAAACATATGGCTTCCTCAAAGTGCAATAAACAAGGGAAGGTTACTCTCATTTATGTAGCTAATGTTCAGATTACCTTTGATTCCCCTTTGTTAATATTTCATAGATTTTATTTTCTTAATCTAAGATAACATACTTCATGAACGTCACCAGCCGGTCGATTCAAGAGAGAATATTTTTCTGCCTAGGTGGGGCGTTTTGTTGCAAACACCTGTGGAATTTTGGAGCTATAACCGGTGGGTGTGAACTTCTGAAGAGGTGTGTTCTAGGATAAAGAAAGATAGAGGAGGAAATATGTACAGGAAATGCCCGTGAGTTTAGATGACTCGTGTCTCTGTAGCAATCTATATGGATACTTGTGTAAGCGACACGTTGTGGCTTATCAGTAGTGGGGGATAAGATCTGTACAAATACCAAGGTTTGTGGGGTCAGATATAAGTGTAAAGGTCACAGAGAAGAGTTGGTGTTAGTCTTAGTTTTAGTGATTCCAGAGAAGACAATGAAAACATAGTTAAATATACCAGTAAAAAAACTTTATGATATCAATATTTGATAATATTAATATTAGCTAAATGCAAACATGTAGGAATACAGATTTTACAAACGTATGTAAAAGAAAGAAAAAAGAAGAGATAAACAAAGAGAGAGATAATGTGAAGGAGAGCTTATTGAAAATCAGAATTGCTACATTTTGGTTAAATATTTTTAATGTTTAAGATACTGCCAATAGTTTTGAGAAAAGGTCATTAACATTCACAGAATCATCTGGACAATTCAATTCCTTATTTTCGTCAACACATTTTAACACTTACATTCTCTGACATTCTTCAGATGTCATAACAGGGTGAGTAAAGTGTTTTACAATATTTTGGCAATGTGAGGCACAATTTTGGCAGCTCCAGATACATTTGCTGAGGACATGAAGGTAACCAACCACACTGGACTGTGAGATATCAAGATTGTCTGATACTCTCAGAGTCCTATTTGCCAGATTTCACTCTATAGTTGGAGCACAACCACAGAATCTATGATTTTGAGTCTGCCTGACCATGTCTGATTGTCAAGGTTCTTGAAACCTGAGCAAAGTTTCTTAAACTATCTGGTTACTATACTCTGATCAACTGTGTATCCATCTTTTGCACAATAAATGTTTTTGGTTGCTTCTGCAGCATTATGGCTCAGTTTAAACTTTTAATGGGTAAATTCCCAAATTAGATTACGTTGCATATTCATCTGTAGTCTTTCAAATCACACCCAGAGTGGTGTTAGGGTCTTAGTTTTAGTGATTTCAGAGAAGACAATGAAAACATAATTAGATATACTAGTAAAAAACTTAAAAAATAAAAAATAAAAAAAACGCCCTTCAGGCGGTGTAAAAATTAATTTTTGAATGATTTTGCCTGGGGGGCTGGGAGATTAAAGTCGGAGGGTTTGTATCGTAAGTAAGTGTAGGGACCGTGGTTGTTTGGTATTGTGTGAGTGTGAAGAAGATCCGAGTTTTGATCCCTACAATTTAAATGTATAAGACTACGGAAATGAAGTTTCCGTAGAAAACAAAAGAAGAAGACAAAATTGACAAAGGAAACAAACTTTATATACATTAATTTACAATTGGTATATTCAATTGTTCTTTTAGCGATGTTGCCGACTGTATGTGTCTGTACGTAGTTGTGTGTGACAAGAGTGACATGTATTGTTTATATTTGTGCGATTGGTTGTGTCAACATTGTAGCAGTTTTGTCTGTGATTGAAACTTGTGATTGAAATTTGTTTTTGTTGAGCGAGAGAGAGAAAATTGGAAACGAAAATACGAGACCAACCTGATATATCATTTTGTGTCTTCGGGCAGCGACTTCTCCACTTTGGGTCGATGTTGGGGGAGAACTTTCGCTCCTACTGTCGAGTTAGAGGGCATTCGCCCCAACACTGTCGAGTCGGGAAGAGCGTAGGCTCCCACTGTCTCGTCTTTCAGCTAAAAGGGTCTTTTTATAATTCTCTTTTGTAATTGTCTACGTGATCATTAAGCTAAAATATTCATCAAATATCAGGTGATTTGCAATGATGCAATATCGAATGATTTTGGTATCTGTGGAATTATTTTAATGTATTTAATTCCACATGCATGTGAATATATAGGGGCCAAATCTCTATATAAGTAAAACCATCAAATTTATTAGAAGAGTAAAAAAAAAACAAAAAAAAAAAAAAACAATACAATTTGAAATGGAAACTTAGTTCTGTCCCCATCAATAAAATGTTGCGTGTATCTATTAATTATTAATCAAATAATTATTTGAATATTTACACATAAATTTTACACAAAATCTTTGGTATCTATTAATTTGTAAACTTTTTAGTCAACCTTTTGATAGTGAAAAATGACAATTTATTGTTTGTAAATAATTTTCTCGTAAAACTCTATATGTTAGATAACTTTTGATATATATCACAATAAAAACATATATAAATATATAATACCAGGCATGTATTTATTAAAAGGTATTTTAAAAAACAATAAGGACCGTCTAAGTTTGCATATTCAAATTTTGACTGTATATATTACAAGGTTCTTCTTTATTCTTTGTGTAGACGATTTTGGGTAATGTGACGTAAGCAGTGACATAGTTTCGGTTACAGAGAAATTGAGACGGAATCTCCGTTATTAATAGATTATTAAGAGTTTTTCTAAATTCGATTCTCACCGGGTGGCTCATGCTTCTGATTTTGTGCTAAAATAAGCGTTGAAATGACTACTCATTCTAATACTAGAACAACCCGTGTCTTGTAGTGAATAGCGAGCTTGGATATCAGACGTGTTTTTGTGAATTCGATTCTCACTGTGTGGCTCATACTTCTGATTTTGTACTAAACTAAGCGTTGAAAGAACAACTTTCTGTAATACTTGAACGCCTTGCGTGTTGTAATGATGAATGAGCGTGGACATCAGACATTTTTTCTGAATTCGATTCTCACTGGGCGGCTCATACTTTTGGCTACTCTTTGTAATGTTTCTCGGCCTTCATTTCCAATTGTTCTCACCGGGGGGGGGGGGTATCATTAGATTACAATATACAACGCCTTGCTAAAATTAGTAAGGTAGATAGTTATATGAAGTACATAATATTTGTTTATCTCATTAAACTAACGCACTCTTATATACTCAAACAAGAACAACAACCACAGTGTGAAACATGTCAAACACCTTTGACTGTCTGGGTATGTTTTATGTTTTTGCATGGCCAGCCATATGCTGTCATTTAATCAGCTTAACTTAGTTTGACAGATGGACAGAAGTATGAGGCACCCAGTTAGAATCGAACTCACTAACAATAGTCTGTTAGTCTAGCTTGCAAACCATGACAACACACGAAGCGCAAACAGCCAACCATATGCTGAATATTCATGATTAAGTAACTCCACCAGTAGTTCCCAAAGTTGGCGATACCGCCCCCCAGGTTGCTGGAAAGATCTAAGTGGGTGGTGAGGAAAAAGGGTGGGGCTGATGAGCCAAAAGGGGAGAATGGGGTGAATGGGTGGCAATATGAGCAGAAATAAATAAATTGTTTTTTTTACAAAATTTAAATGACAAAAATATATGTCATGAATACTAAGGCAAAGGAACACGTAAGCAGTTTATACAGAAAAAAACAGACACGTGGATTATAAAGGAATGTATCGTTTTGTCCGAAATCAGGTTCAAAAGTCTTAACATATTCTTGACCCTGTACACAACACGTTCACAGGAAGGTTGTGACTAGCATCCAGTGACCAGACAAAAAAAGACAGCATAACCCAATACACTCTGTACCAACTGCCAGAATACAGTCAAATGTTCAATATATATGGATTAAAGTGTCCACCTTAAAACCAGCAGCCAATGAGAATCCTAGGAATGGACTTGGCCTAGATACACAAGTGGAATAGCCCAACCTGCTATTTAAATCACCTACCAAGTCTAGATTCTCAGAACAAATTAAGCTTGCAACACAGCTGGATACTGATCGCTCAACATGAATCTCGGTACATCTAAATTCCTAGATAACATAACTGTGAAGTAAGGTATTTTATTTTGTCTCATTGATAGACACATTGATATTGCAAATGATAAAATTGATTTTCCATGAGAATCTTACGTAGGTACAACTGCCTGAAATTTCTCATTCATTTAAAAAAAACCTGTTAGTATTTCATGGGTTATTTCCATTTAACCTATTTATACTGGATGAGTATGTGACAATAAACCCACTTACACTACAAAACTAACTTTGGAAAAACAATATGCATTTTATTTTAAAATCATAATTTAATTTGGTAAATTTCAAAGGATCGAAAAATCTCGTCATAAAAGCTCCATCAACATGGAGATCTGCAACTTCTTCATGAGTTCCAGCTTGATGTGGAGAAGCTAATATCCCTGCGGCAAGCACATCCATCCCATTAACAATAACTGTGAAGACAATGAACTATGTTACTATGGTTACTTGTGAGATGTTGATTTACTCTACCATATTATTGACAGAGATAAAACTGCTAAATAAATTAGTTTAATGAATAAGGTTTTATTTGTGAAATACATCTTTATGTCATATGTGTTGGCATTTGTGAATCGGTGGGTGGGGGTGCTACGAATCCACCAGGAAGCCAAGGGGTGCTAGATTGAAAAGGTTTGGTTGTTTGGTTGGTTGGTTGATTGATTTTAACGACATATAAACCCGTCCGGGGTTATGTCATGCCTAACGGTTAGGAAGTAATCTATGTTGAGTGTTTATATTTATACTTTTTTAGTAATTGGTTTTAACAATGTGTTAGCACCAGTGAGGATCATGCTGTATTGTATTGATTAAGTTCATGCCTATATTCTATGGTATAATTTTATTTCTCTCAAAAAGGACAGACTGTTGACATTTTCAAATAGATCATTCATGTTGTTTGCATTAAAATAACACTTTCTGGCGTGAGCAAAAACCTGCATTCCATTTAACAGTCAAAGGTGTTTGACATGACTTGCTGGGATAAGGTGATCCGTTTTTATTTCAAAGTCCCAGAGAATTTTATGCGTTTCATTCTCAAGAACAGATTCTGGTTTATGCATATACCATTTTGTTGTATGGTCAAAATTTAATTGTTTGCATAATTCACAGTGGATCCCTTCCCAACCCAGTCAAGGGGATTATTATTATTAGTAGTAGTAGTAGTAGTAGTAGTAGTAGTAGTAGTAAATTCTTACGTCGTTGCTATTTTGTTACCTTCTCTTCCTTTGTCGGGTTGACGACCTCTTATGGATTCTATATTCACCTGGCTCGTCTTATGTCTCGAGTGTATCTCGGGTCGTATCTATTCGCGTCCATTTTTACTTTCTGTTTTTTTTTTAAATGTATATCTCTATTCATTTAACGAAACCCAATATTTCCAAAGGCGCGGAGAATATTTCAGAAGGCCGTCTTCAGCTCAACTCATAGAACTTTCCCACATATTGGGTCGTTACGTGACATACTAAACCAATGAGAATGTCCAATCTCAGGTCAATCAAGGGTGAAAACTTATCTGTCAAATCCATCTTAATTGAACGCCTCACCTGTAACAATGATTAGTGAGTTATGATAGCAGATATTTTTTCTGAATTCGATTCTCACCGAGTGACTAATATTTCTGAGATTGTGCTAAACTAAGATTTGTAAATGATTTTTTAATATAAATTTGCTTGAATCTCCATTTTTTTTTCATTAGGGTAGGTTTAACTCATTCGGTAGAGTGTCCAGCTGGGAAGCTCAAGGTTCCTGGTTCGATACCGGCCCTTGTCAACTCAACGTATGAGTGGCACAGGGATCTATGCGGTAAAGTGAAGAGCTGATGGGAGGTGTAGTGCTCCGTCTTAGACATTAAAAAAACAAAAAAAACAATCTCCCTGGTCTAGTGCCAGCGAAAAAGGGATATACTCCTTCGCTGTCTGGCTGATACTACATTAGGAAACCCCGACGATTTTACTTACTTACTAATGTTACTCCATCAAAAATGTGGGAGTAGCAGTTGAAGAATATATATATATATATATAATTTTCAAAAGAAAGAAAAAAAAATTAACAAACCGTCATTCCGTAATAAATTTATTTCGACCAAAAGCTCAAAAGGCTTTTAAAAAAATTTACAAAATCAAAAAGAAAAGAAAAATCAGGTCAGACAGCAAGTAAACGGATGAAATTCTAATTTTAACAAAGAGATACAAAGTATTCAGCTGACAATCTCATAAAAAGATAAAAATATGTATATGTATATTTTTTATAATAAGTAATATATATATATATATATATATATATATATATATATATATATATATATATATATATATGAGTATGAGCAAGATGGAATGAAGACAACACACAATGCTGTTAAAGAGAAAACGATTTATAAAATATACATAGCTGATACTGATCAATATTGTTTTCATTCCATCTTGATCAGTATCAGCTATGTATATTTTATAAATCGTTTTCTCTTTAACAGCATTGTGTGTTGTTTTCATTCCATCTTGCTCACACTCATACTGTCGGATTCATTTCCTTTCTTTTAACTATATATATATATATATATATATATATATATATATATATATATATATATATATATATATATAATATATATATATGGTTTAGTTCAGTCGGTAGAGTGTCCAGATGGGAACCTCGTCGACTTTACTTTTCTTTACATTACTGGACGAATTCCCTTGTACGTACACTACATTACAAAATGAATAGGCTGCCCTATACATAAAGTAACTACAAGGCCTCCAGTTTGTCATGTCTTTTGTCAACATTTCTGCAATTAGCAGAAGTAAACTGTTTATCAATTGTGAAATGCCGGAAATGATCAAGTAGGGACATACAGATTATGAACAACAGCTTGTGAATTAAACAAAACAAACTAAAAATGTCAAGTCGCATAACTTGGCAGTCAGGATACGGCAATCCCCTTGAAGCCACGAGAAGAAACGTTTTTATTGGGATCCTGATTCAAGGGATAGAGAAACCAGTAATATTACAATGGTTATAATTATAGGATATGGATTCGGCGACCAGAGTTCAATTCTTAGACGAGGCTGATTGGCTTTTAGTTGTGCTAATGCCTTTAGAAAATACATACTCCCAAATAATCTCACCCTGGATAGGGGTAAATTGTGAGGTACATTAGGCCCTTTAGCACTCGTACAGTACCCGGTCTAAGGAAAGGCAGACTCTGAATTTTATCTAGTCAGTGTAATTCATTTGTATTAAGAATAGATATTTGAAGCTATAATAGTTTACTAAGAATTATTTTAGTATGTCCATGTACTGGCTTCCATTGGAGAACGTCACTTATGAATCTTCCCTGCTCCTCCAGCAGTGTCCAGCATGTCTTGTCCGTCTCACTTGGATGGTCTGTGAGATAGGGAGCAGGTGGCCGTACAACTGCTTCTTTGTGGGGTGCTGTTTCCACGACTTGTTGAAGACCGCACGCAGCATTCTTGTGCAGCTTCCATCTATCTTATTCTCAAGCTGCCTGGTTAGGGTCCGAGTGGTGCAGCCATACAGCAGCACTGATACAACCATAGCTTGGAAAAATTGTCTTTTAACTTGTCAGTGAGATCGACCCTGCAAGGATCATAATTTGATCAACTCTGCGTGAATACTGGATGCGGCGCAGAGGACCTCCCTGGAGCAATGAAAGACAGAGAAGGTTGGCGAGAGATTGTCATGGATATCCGTGCCAATTTCGCGACATGATGATGAATGATGAAAAATTATTTATAGAGTCTTCAGAGTGAGGAGTCTATCCCTTTTTCACTAGTGCTAGATCAAGGAGATTGTTTTTGCGTCTGATGTGGAGAGCTACACCTACCGTCAGCTCCTCACTTTACCGCACAGATCCCTGTACTGCGCATGCGCGGAGTTGTCAAGGGCCAGTATCGAACCAAGGACCTTGCGGTTCCTAGTCGCACGCTCTACCGACTGAGCTAAACCGGCCCTTTTTAGACCATATAAAATCATATAAGTAATAGTGTTAGACTGGAATACTTGAAACCATACAACTGATCGCATATTATTTGTCTTAGATAGGAATACTTGATATAATATATATATTTACTAACTTTTGAGATTAAGCTCGTGTATATATACATATATATACGCTCCCAATTTCGGTTGAGCACTTTATTTAGAAGGGATTTAATTGCAAAATTCACTGTATCCGGCGTTCAGCTAAGACTCACTTTGTTTACCAAGTTTGAGACCTCTAGGTGAATTCATTTCCGCTATACTTGGCAGCTGACTGTGGCCGTATGGGTAAGAGGTTTGGCGAGTGTAATTTCGTTTGGGTCTCGAACCCGGCCAGAGGTAGCTGCTAAAATGGTATAACTGCACTGATGAGAGGTGATACCTCGAAACACGTGTCTGTAGTTTACTCTCTCTCTCTCTCTCTCTCTCTCTCTCTCTCTCTATATATATATTATATATATATATATATATATATATATATTTATCAACCCTTCCACACGAGTATGATGGGACATATGGTCAGTTTATTATGCGGAGTTTAACAAGCTTGAATCAAGGGTTTTCCTTCTCCTATATTGGTTGTCTATTCAAGGTTAATGAGTCTGGTCTGCCCTTCTATTTACCTATAGCTGGATGGAGAATAGTTGGATTCATACTTTTCTCAAGGGGTATTAGCGCAATATGAAATGCTGACAGCCTTGCCCATGATTTGAACTCCTCTCGACGTGTCCATTTTTTACGACCGTAACCATTACACCACGCGCCTCCATACTTGATCTAACTGTGTACATAAAAAGGAAGAACTACACTCAATACGTAAAAAATAAAAAGTAGAATAAGGGCAATTCCTTAACCTATATGAATAAATTATGGAGGTGCATGGTGTAATGGTCAGAATCATAAAAAATGGACTTGTCGACCCGAGTTCGAATCCTCGACGGGACTGTTTGCATTTCACATAGCGCTAATACCCTGGGGAAAGGTATGAATCCTTATATTCTCCCTCTAGCTATGAGTAAATAGTAGGGCGGACTGGAATCTTTAACCTTGGATAGTAACCAGTCTAGAAGAAGGAAAACCTGTTAAACTCCGTTTAAGAAATTGACCTTGTGTCGCATCCTGCTCGCGCGGAGGTGTTGGTATATATATATATATATATATATATATATATATATATATATATATATATATATATATAATGAACTTAGACGTTTTGAAATCAGTCAAAATTCATCGATCAAATAATGTACATCTAAATTGATCTAGTTTCGTCTCTTGCACACATTGGAGGGGGGTAAATACATAGCCATTAACAAGACAAAGAAAAAGGGATCTTATTAGACACACAGACAGACATACAGATAGATAGATAGATAGATAGATGAAGAGACTTGTGAAAAAAAAAAAAAGAAGATAGATACACAGATATAGATGTGGATAGATTGGTATACTTATGAATAGACACAGAGAGATTGATAGATAGAAAGGAAACGTTCTTGGTTTATAATTCAAATCTACTCGAACGGGTATATATATATATATATATATATATATATATATATATATATATATATATATATTTGTTGAATTCTTTAAATATAAAAGTTTTCAAAGCAACTACCCAGGTTTCAGGTTATTTCACCATCGCCAGGCTGCTCAATCTTCTGGTATTTATTTGAAGAGATTTTTTGTTATACTTGTATATATATATATATATAATATATATATATATTGATATTGATATTGTGCATCCCATTAATAAGACCACAAAATACTTGGTCAGTCAACCACTAAGGCACCAAGTGAGCTCATGATAACCTCATACAATTAATATATATATATATATATATACACACACACACATATATATATATATATATATATATATATATATATAGAGAGAGAGAGAGAGAGAGAAAGAAAAGGAGAGAAAGGAAGGAAGGAAGGAAGGAAGGAAACGTTCTTGTTTGATTATTCCAATTCTCAAACACACACACACATATATATATATGTATAATATATAAAGAGAGAGAGAAAGAGAGATAGTGAGAGAGAGCACTACAGATATATATATATATATATATATATATATATATATAGAGAGAGAGAGAGAGAGAGAGAGAGAGAGAGAGACGGATAATTCCAACCTACTCGATCTAATAAGATTATCAGTCATGTGACCCGTTCGGTGCCTTGCACTTTGCCGCTAAAAACCGACATTTTTCTAAAAAAAAACGTACCATAATCCCCACATGGCTATGCTTTTCCCGGAGTGACTGCATCTGGTTAAAATAAAACACAACTTAAAACAAACTTTTGATAATAAGCGCCTGTTTGTCACTACTAATTCCCCCGATTTCATTTTTTATTCTGCCCCCCCCCCTCTCTCTCTCTCTCTCTCTCTCTCTCTCTCTCTCTCTCTCTTTTCTTTTGCATGTGCTGATAAGGATGCGTCTTTATTCTTCTTAATGTCACCTTTTAGGACTCCTTTTGTCTCCCCAAATGCATCTCTTTATCTTATCTATTTATTTATTCGTGTTTCTTACAAAAAGAGAAATCTAGGCAAGACATTATTTCTTTGTTTGTTTATAGGTTTGCTTATTCGTCCGATGTTTTTGTTGTTGTTGTTGTTGTTGTTGTGTGTTTTTCTGTGTTTTGTTTTTTAAAATTCTTCAAAGGTCAAATTTATTTCACTCAAATCTTTCTATCTCTCTGTCGACACATAATCTATCTGCCTGTTCCCTGTCAATCAAGCTATATATGTGAAATATACCGCCATGTTGGCGGGGCGTAGAATACGCCGACTGTATACTCTTCAGAATGGGGGGGGGAGCATTCAAGACATCCTTTTAAAAAAGGTATGGCATCTAAGTACTGAACAGGCTCATCGTTTCTTAACTTGTTATTTACTAAGCTTTGTGTAGTCTGGGACACGGGCTTTAATTTGCTGTCAGTGCTTGCTGTTTCTAAGTGGTCACCCATCTAAGTACCGAAGAGGTTCCTTGCAGCTTAACTTGTTGTTATACTTTTAACATACAGAAGAAATTATATGGAATAAGAATGATAAATGCAAAGCAAGGTTATTGGAAAAATAACAAAGGATTTATGAAAACAGAGTAGAAAAAACTTTCTAACTCGCAGACAACTTAACCAGTAACTCTGAACGCTGCGTTCCAAACATTCATTCAAATGTCAACAAGCCCGTTGACAAAGCAAAAGGAAGCAACTCTGGTACTTTCAGCGCGATTTGTTATTGAGTAATCATAGGATATCCTAGCATACATACTTACAGTGCCTGCTGGTTCTAAGTGGTAACCCATCTAAGTAGTTAGCAGGCTCATCATTGCTTAACCTCGGTTATATGGTGAGAACTGATGCTTTCAGCATGATATGAGAGTAATTCAAAGATGATTAAACCTCCTTTTGTGGGGACCATACTAATCAGGAGAAGGTATGTCATGTGTTACCATGCCGTAAAATCCAACCAACCGAGCAACCAACAAAATAAGATAAGTAATGTTGTATAGAAATATATGCAATTATTTAACAATGTGCAAATTATTTTATTAAGAATAGTTACTTAAAGATAATAATTATTTAGAAAGTACTATTATCACTTACTTGAATCCACATAATCGAATGCAAATTATTGAAGCTAGATCGAAATACGGGAAACTATATATCTGTGTAAAAAAAAAAATAAATAGTCTGGTAGATAAGAAGGTGGAACGGGAAATTTTTTTACCAAGCTAAATTTCGTATTTCTTTCCAAAAATACCAAACTTAGTATTATCTGCGTTATTCGGACTATTGTCTCCATCTTCATTGTTATTTGTACAACGTTTCAGCCAATATGCCCTCCGGTCTTCTTCGGGTATTTCTTGTCGGACTCGGGAATCTTCTCGCACTCGGGAACCTTCTCGGACTCGGTCATTTCGAACTCGGGAATTTTCTTGTCGTAATCGGGAGCCATCACGGAACTTTGACAAGAAATGTCGCGAGTTCGAAAAGAAGGTTCGGCCGAAACGTTGTACAAATAACTACAGGGTCTTGTCAACAACGCATGACACTGCATAATATGTAACAGTCCCCCCCCAAAAAAAAAGTCGTCCTGGGTATGATATTAAACTGTATCTGATAATGAGGTTGGACTTTAGTGCTCTACATCATTGTCATTACTCCCAGGTCCACGCGAAATGGTGATAACTGTGCATAAATTATTGGGTGGTACGTTATCAACTTTTTTCATGTCATTTAATGCCGAATCTAGTCATTTTGATAAACAAAACCCTCATGCTGCTTAAAGTACCTGCTGTTGCTTACGTATTCACCCAATGAATTATTAAACAGGCTCATCATCGCTGCTTAACTTTGGTGATCTAGTTGGAACCAAATTATTGGTACTAGATAAGAAAGTTTCATACCATATTATGCAAATGTAAATTCTTATTTTTAGTCGATTTGACCGAGTTTTAAATTTAGTTAAAAAATTAGCTGCCGCAAATTCGAAAAAGTCAATACGTATTATACACTTTGAGACGTGCGCGTCCCGTCGAGGATCAATTAACGGAACGGAATCATGAAATAAGAATCATAGATTAATTAAACGGTGCCGTTATAGTATGTGGCCAACCTTTTTCATTCTGTTATAGTATGTGGCCTACCCGGTTTGAATATGTCCTACCTCAGTAAGAGTATATTTATAGATATAAGTAGTAGGCAATTTATTGAAAATAATTATTTTTCACATATATTTAATTTCAAGAAATGCAATTCAGCCATAAGCTGTATATAGTAATTAGGAATAATTAAAAAAATAATTTATCCATAATTTACATGAATCAGAGATCTACTCAATTCTAAAATATTCTCAAATTCTGAAATAGGGTTAGGACTAGAAGTTATTAATATAACCTTATAGTATGCTTTTTATGGTAGGCCACATACTATAAGATAGGCATAAAATCGTAGGCCGCATTCAAAAGGTAGGCCACACACTATAATGGTACAAAAAAATCTTTTTCGGCATAAAATGACCCAATGGATTGATATGTCTTAAAGCTCAACCAACCAACCAACCATTTTTTGGTGGGGTAAGTGCTGCTCCTCAAATGGGTGCCGTTGTAGTATGTGACCTACCCGGTTTGAATGTGTCCTACCTCAGTAAGAGTATATTTATAGATATAAGTAGTAGGCAATTTATTGAAACTAAATATTTTTCACATATTCAATTTCAAGAAATTCAATTCAGTCATAAGCTGTATATAGTAATAAGGAATAATTAAAAAATAATTTATCCATAATTTATATGGATCCGAGATCTATTTAATTCTAAAATATTTAAACATTCTGAAAAAGGGTTGGGATTAAGGTTTAGGTTATGGGTTATGGGTTATGGTTAAGGTTAGTGTTAGCAGTTATTATTATATTATAAAATATGCTTTTTATGGTAGGCCACATACTATACGAGAGACATGATTTCGTAGGCCACATTCAAAAGTTAGGCCACATACTATAATGGTAGCGAAAATACTAAGTCGATTCCTCTTTTTTTTGTTTCACCTCAACTCTATGGTTGTTAATATTTTTGTCTTTTTTTATTTGAATGAATAGTTCAAATTATATTGTGTAAGGTATTCAAGGGCCGTTTTAGCTCAGTCAGTAGATTCATGGCCAAGGAATCTCAAGGTACCTGGTTTGATATCGACCCTCGTCACCACAGCGCATGGGTAGCACAGGGATCTGTGAGGTAAATTGAGGAGCTGGTGGTAGGTGTGACAGTCCAACTCAGACGCAAAGACAATCCCCTTGGTTTAGCACTAGTGAAAAGGGGGTTGACTCTCTCGCTGTTCGGGTGATACCGATATCAAGCTACCTTGTCGACTTTACTTACTTACAAATTATGTACCCTAAAAATATTCACACGCATGCACACATACATAATCACACAAGCATATATATATATATATATATATATTAACTCAGTCGGTAGAGCGTTCGGCTAGAAACCACAAGGTTCCTAGTTCGATGCCCGCCCTCGCCATCTCAGCGTTATGAGTAGCACAGGGATCTGTGCGGTAAAGTAAGGAGCTGATGGTAGGTGTGGCGCTCCACCTCAGACACTAAAATAATCTCCTTGGTCTAGCGCTAGTGAAAAGGAGATAGACTCCCTCGCTGCATGGCTGATACCGACATGAGGCCGCCCCGACGACTCTCTCTCTCTCTCTCTCTCTCTCTCTCTCTCTCTCTCTCTCTCTCTCTCAAAAATTATCTGAATCTGCGCAATGGCTGAGTAGGCCAACTCTTGAGTGACAGTCTTTGGTTCATGGATAATTAAAACAACGTTTTTTTTTTTCACCTTATCATACAATATGAAATTTAATGTAGAAGAACATTATGTGACTATTCCTTGTTTGTAAATAATTTCCTCGTTTCTCTATTCGTTCGATAACTTTAAATATTTAATAAAATAAAACAAAGTATAGCTAAATCAATAATACCTGGCATGTATTTATTAAAACTTGTTTTAACAAACAACGTGGATCTTTTAATATTACAAACTTAATTTCTGAGTATATTTAATACATAATTGTTTTTTTATTCTATGTATAAACGATTTTGACTATAAATTAAATACTCATTGAATAAACCTACTCAATTCTTGAAGGTATTTTGACGTAATTTCGGTTAGAGACATGCAGACACCGAATCTCCATTATAGATAACTAGCAGCAGCTACCCGGCATCACCTGGGTAGAGGGGGATTTTAAGGTAGTCCCACAATCCATTATCACTGAATCCTGAGTTGAATCCTCGTGGAATGCCCCATTTAAATCCCTATGTAAAAGAAATAGACCTTACATTTATCCAGCTACTCTGAAAATAAATGTTAATGTCTACTATCTAAAATATTAATTAAAAAAAACATTTAAATTTTATTTTTTAATTATCTTCACGAATATAATTCAAATCTCTATTATTCTTGCTCAAAAACCAAGCCCTGTTGATATTTAATGTGCATATATATATATATATATATATATATATATATATATATATTGGGAATAAAAGGCCTTAAATACCATGCGTATCGTGGTTATGGACCATTTCCACTCGCGAGTATGCTCACAAGCTTCTTCAGACCACTGATATATTTTATTTAGACAGGCACATGGCCAAACTCATTTTATATTCATACATTTCACCTCCCTCATTCAGGGGTGGTCACATTGCATTATTTCTTTTCAAGTGTCTTTTTTATTGGTGAAAATTTTTTTTCTCTCCTTTGCCTGGTTATTTAAATAACTTAAATAACCAGGCAAAGGAGGAGAAAAAAATTTCCACCAATAAAAAAGACACTTGAAAAGAAATAATGCAATATATGAAATATATCAGTGGTCTGAAGAAGCTCGTGAGCATACTCGCGAGTGGAAATGGTCCATAACCACGATACCCATGGTATTTAAGGCCTTTTATTCCCAAATAACTTTGCTCTGTTTACAATAATTAAACATTGAGCTCTCATACGGAACCTGAACTCTACAACAAACTACTGGTAGAGAATTAGGACCATCCTAGAATCACCTTGTACCAAGAAACTTGGTACCGCACCAAAGTATATATATATATATATATATATATATATATATATATATTTACTTTGACGTTAATTGTTTTATTTTCGAAGTTTCCTCTGAACTTACATATACACACAATTGCCCTTTATATATGTATAGATTTTAAGGTAGTCCCGCAGATCCATTATCACTGAATCGTGAGTTGAATCCTCGTGGGATGCCCCATTTAAATCCCTATGTAAAAAAATAGACCTTACATTTATCCAGTTACTCTGAAAAGAAATGTTAATGTCTACTATCTACAATATTAAATGAAAAAAAATCTGCTAGTCCCGCAGATCCATTATTACTGAATCGTGAGTGGAATCCTTGTAAGATGCCCTATTTATATCCCTATGTCAAAAAAAAAAAAAAATAGACCTTGCATTGATCCATCTACTCTGAAAAGAAATGTTAATGTCTACTGTCTAAAATATTAAATTTAAAAAAATCCACGCTGTTATCATTTATTTTAAAATTATCTTCACGAATATAATTCAAATCTCTATTATTCTTGCTCAAAAACGAAGCCCTGGTGATATTTAATGTGTATATATATTTACTTTGACGTTAATTGTTTTATTTTCGAAGTTTCCTCCGAACTTACATATACACACAACTGCCCTTTATATATGTTGTACCGGCCGTTCCTACAGTGGAGAATATACACCGGTTCTCACAATAAATAGTGAGACACCGAGTGAAAAGGTTGTACTGTTACCGTTTAGCGGCAAGCTAGCCGTTCTTGTACCTTATTGTAAATACACTTGTCTCATTTTTCCCTACCTCGACTTGACTTCTTTTTTTACTGGTGAACTAACATCACAACAATATATGTATAGAATATATAGTTACTTAAGTCCTGGTAAGGTTTATTTGCTGATTATGCTTCAGTTTATGACATACCGGTAAATTAAAATAAAAAAAGAGAAAAATAAAAAGAAGACGACTCTTTTAGTATGCTGCTAATACGTATGGACCTCCAGTAATGTCATAGCCATCTTTGTCTACAGTTAATAGCTAAGTGGTGTCAGGGGAACGGATCCCCTGTGTCAAAAGTTCTCAATTATTAACGTTGTTTATCATAAATCATTTTGACCCTCCTGTGAATCACGTCACCTTAAAACAACGGCTTACAACACGCACCCACAAACGCACGCACGCTCACACAACACACACACACACACACACACACATACATAAACACTTTTATATTCATGTATATTTAACACGCAGTATATTAGTATATTAATATATATTATGATACACACTCACTACATAGGCATAATATATATATATATATATATATATATATATATATATATATATATATATATATATATATATATATATATATATATATATATATATATATATATATATATATAAAGATCTTTCTGTGTGTTCAGAACTTTATGATAGCAATAAAAAGACAGTATATTTGATGATTTTTCATAATGAAAATTAAAGCCTCAGAGGTGAAAAGCTAGCTCACTGGTTTCGTTTCTCGATCAAAAGAGCTAAAATCGTAGAAAAATATTCATGACAGAGAAATATATATGTCAATGTTCATTTTATATATATATATATATATATATATATATATATATATATATATATATATATATATATATTCTTGTTATCCTATTTTATATTTGAAAAATCTCTTTAAAAATGTCCTCTGTTTTACCTTCGTTAGTCGAGGAACGAAACAGGTTAGCTAAATTTTCACTTCTTATCTTTCAACTTTCATTATGATAAATAATCATATATTTTTTCTTTTCTAATCCACTTATATATATATATATATATAGAGAGAGAGAGAGAGAGAGGGAGAGAGAGAGAGAAAGAGAAAGAGAGAGGGGTATAGAGAGAGAGGGGGGGAGAATTTGAAATGTATTTCTATGTTAAATTTCACAACCAGAACCCGTAGCTTAAATGAGATCAAACATTTCCTTTTTTAGAAAGCTAAGAAAATGATTTTAAGGTTTCGTCCGGTCGTATTTATTAAAAAAAGATTATTCGCTTTGTTAACTCCCTTTTGCGTAATCTCAAATATCTAACCAGAGCTGAATGGGTGACCCAATGGATCATGTTTTGTCTAGTATATATATAAAAGACTGACGTTATTCAAGAAGACCAACATCGCTCTCGACACAAAGGATAATTAAAACAGACACTGGATTACAAAAAATTCAAACAGATTATGAGATAGATAGATAGATAGATAGATAGATTCCAAGAACAAGCACCATATCACAGCGAGAGAGACATTGAATTGGTATAACTTCAAAAGGAGAAACAAACCAGTACAATTTGCAACTGAAAACAATTTGAGCTTTTTGAATACGAGCTGAATATTATTTCATCTATCTATCTATCTATCTATCTATCTATCTATCTGTCTGTATGTCTGTCTGTTTGTCTGTGTGTAAATGTGTTTGTGTAGATTTAATTTCCTATTCTATTTCCGATTTCCGACATTGAATATAATCAAGATATTTTTGTCGTCATTATAATTGTTATTCCAAGTGCCCTTGAAGTTTGATTGATTGGCGCGATCAAGTCTTGAAGGCCGTCCGTGGTGCTTTGTCGTCGATTTTATTCCTTTCCTAACACAACAAATAAAGCTCACTACCCCTTGCCCAAAATATACTTTCATTTGTTTGTTGTTTGTTTGTTTTGTTTTACAGCATATCAACCTCGGTGGGTCATTTAATGCCGACTAAGTTTTGGATTCATAGCGATAGTTTGGTAGAAAACAAATGTATATATATATATATATATATGTATAGATTTTAACTATTTTTCAATTACTCATATTTTTTAGCACAATCCCTCTTCTTTTAGGAAATGTAAAATCCTAGATGGTCTTATTTTCTTGAAAAGTTGTTTTCAAATTACTTGCTTGGTAGTATTTTGTTCGCACTAGATCAAAGTCTACACACTCTAGCAATACATGTTTTACTGTAAATCTCTCTTGGCATGTGGGGCATATTGGGGATTCTGTGCCCTCTAGTAAATGATGATGGGGATGTAGATGTGGCCTATTGATAGCAGGTCTGTACAACCTGTCCTCTTTTATTTTTGTTGTATTTTAAGTTCCATTCTCCAATGGTAGGTTTAATGTTTTAAAGTTTGTTATTAATGAGTGCATTTCAATGATTTTGCCATTTTGTAATGATCATTTTCACAACTGTTTTATGATCAGTATAGGAATCTTTGTTTTTGTTATTCCATACTTCTATAGTCTGGAGTATGTAGCTATTTTCATGGCTTCTTCCTACATGTCTATTGTTGACTGATCTTGTTTCTGCTATAGGTATGATTCTTCAAGATGCCGGTCTGATTATGCCAAGGTTGTCATTATTTCTTAGAGACAACACAAGACATATATTTAGTTGTGATCACACTTTTATTAACTTCAGAACCATAACTTTTTCGACCGCGCGGTGAGTAAAACCGGTTTGTACTTAGACCAGGACCTCTGAAAAAATATGTTTAAAAACAATGAACACCCAGCAAGAACGAATAAAACAAAACCTCTTACGGCAAAAAATAACCCAAGCGTTTTCATGACGTAAAATCCAACCAACCAGCCAGCCAACCAACCATCCAACCATTGATCGCTTTTTACGAGGTTTTAACAATATCAATGACATACTCCTAATCCTAGAAATTCGATATCAACGACTATGTATTTAGTTTGGCTGTTGAGAGTGGCAGGCGAATTATCAAGCGAATTGACACAAGCGAACGGAGCTTATCAGTTATATCCTTACGCAATTGTTGTTGTTTTTTATTTTATTTTTTTTTTTGGGGGGGGGAGTTATTTGCTCGGAAAATGAATGAGGTATTTGCATATTTTCTGTTACTCAGTAAAATGCTGCAAATGAAATATTGTCGTCTTGGATATTAATAAAAGTCATATGTAGCTCAGTCGGTAGAGCTTTCGGCTAGGAATCTCAAGGCTGCTAGTTCGATACCGGCCCTCGCCAACTCAGTGTATTAGTAGCATAGGGGTCTGTGCAGTAAAGTGAGGAGCTGATGGTAGGTGTGGCGCTCCACCTCAGACGCTAAAATAATCTCCTTGGTCTAGCGCTAGTGAAAAGGGGATAGACTCCCTCGCTGTTTGGTTGATACCGACATTAGGCCACTCCGATGACTTTACCTTTTTTTACATAAAATATAACAAAAAAGTATTCAGAGGATAATTTTATTATATATATGATATTTTTATTTTTAATATATTTTATTATATATATGATATATTTATTTTTAATATATGATTTTGTATATTCTGAAACATATTCAGTTTAGATAGAAATGAAGAATGAGAAAAATCTTGACATTCTATAATCGTTCATAGCGTTCTGTTTCAAAATTATTTGACGTAATCCTGTTCGAAATTATCCATTATAGAACTTATCCCATTCTTTAAAACGCGATCAAGCTAATTTAGAAAGTTTATCAATAGAAAAAACAACAACAAAACAAAGAAACCCCCACCAAAAACAGCATTAAAAACAAAAACAAACAACAACACAACAACAACACAACAACAAACACTTATTATTACGCTTTTGGGTTACCATACTTGAGAAAAAAACTCCCATGATATTACGGGAGTAAAGATAAAACAAAAAGAAAATATATATTATATTTTTGCTTGAAGGCAATTACAATGCATGTATCGCATAAAATTCGATACTTTTTTTTTAATAGAAAATGAACTTGACAAGTGTAATCCCGACAAAGGATCGCTCGGTGTGTAGAACATCGTACAGACTGTTTCGACTTTATTAAGTCTCATCAGCGATGTATACTAAAAAAAAAAGTATCGAATTTTATGGATACATGCATTGTAATTGCCTTCAAGGAAAAATATAATATATACTTTATCAACAATGCTTCTAAAAAACAAACATCCAAAAATCTTTAAAAAAATAGTTTTTAATTTACAAAAATTAAAAAAACCCACCGTATTTTCTAAAAGATGAATGTATATTCATTTATTTATTTGTTTAAAATGTTGCTTACGTCATTCCTTTTACGACTTTTTATTTGTTTGGTTTGGTTTGTTTGGTTTGTTTTGTTTTACGGCATATCAACCTTAGTGGGATCATTTAATGCCGATAAAGTTTTGAAATAAATCAATTCTTAATGGATAATACAATTTTTTTATAAGTACATTTTCCCATAGATGGGACCCTAACAAGTACTACCACTCCGGGTCAGAGTGGACCAGGGAGCAATGGTGATGAAGGGGTGCTCCACATTCCCCAAACCTCCAAAACTGGAACCTCACCATCAGATAGAGTTTAACGTCATTCCCAGGACATGTAGACCCTCAGCCACCGCCTTCTAGCACCCATATGATAAAAAGGGGTTGGGGCTTGCCATAAGGGCAATAGGGTTGGGAAAATCATATAGGTGCTAGAGCTTGACGTGACCAGCCGATTGATCGGAGGGGGCCTCTTCGACCACCCGTCTAGCCCAAGATAGGGCCAAAGTGGAGTATTGCATGTCATGAACTGCTCAACCACCTGGGCTCTATCCTTAAGCATCACGGTTCGCCACCCACAGCCAACAGGGGGGTCTTACCCCTCTGCAGAGGTGCAGTCGGTGCATTCTAACGCCAGCCGACAGGGCGGTTTTTATTTGTGTAGTGTTAAATAATCAGATAAGATTGATATACTATTTCATTGTGTCTTTCTGAATCTGATTAGAGGATGTATAGTGGAATGTAAGTTCTTACCATTTAAACCAGGTGAGAGATTCGTTATTCTCCGGTAGTTGGATTTACCTCTTTGAATTTCTTCTCTATGCTGATGGCGTACGAATGTTTCTTCGTTGTAGACCGTCTCTTTCCCGTGAGAGTTGATTCCCTCCATGATCATTAACAAACACCAACACCAACGCATAACACAATGCCTTGGTTTTATTGAGCACTCAGTTACAAATCATTTTGACGTCTCCCTCAAATAAGGGGTGCACCACCACCTCTCTTTGAACCTTCGTTGTCAATTGCCCTCAGTCTACAAGAGAAAATCAAGAGATTAGTATATATCTACCAACCACTCCACATGAGTAGAATGTGACACTGTTACATAATTCATATGTGGCTTATGAATTCTGTACGTACTGTAGATAGATATATTTTAATCGAAGTTCGTTTGATTGAAAATAACGGGGGTTCAGTGAAATATTACCTTGGTCGTTACCGTTACCGTTATTGGCAGGTAATAACTTTTTACTTGAGTCCTTCCGGAAACGTTCCAGTAGAGGTGTGAGACAAGTTTTAGTTTGGTTTAGTTGCGGCCAGAAATTCAGAGTGAGCTGACGCGAAAGTCACTCTCACCGAGATGTCGCTTCTCACCGCGCGGTTGAATCCTGGGCTGGAGCTGTTCAATAAAAGCTTAAAAGAAAAACCAACAAAGACTTGTTAATTCATTATGACAAGAGTTGATCAGCCCGAAAAAGAAAGAAGAAAGCAACTCCTATGATCATCCCTGAAGAATATAGCGACTGACATGTTCGCAAGCAAAAAAACAAAACAAAAACAAAAAAAAAAAACAAGTTAGAAACCCTCATTATCTCATACTCTCTCTCTCTCTCCCTCTCTCCCTCTCTCTCTGTCTGTCTGTCTGTCTCTCTGTCTCTCTGTCTCTGTCTCTGTCTCTCTCTCTCTCTGTCTGTCTCTCTCTCTCGTTTACATTCCTGATGTTAGGGAGTATATAACAACACAAGGTCTATTTCTTAAGCGGGATTTAATAGGTTTGAATTCAGAGTTTTCCTTCTTCTAGACTACTAGACTTACCTAGTCAAGATAAAAAAGATCTTCCCTACTATTTACACATAGTTGGAGAGTAGTTGGATGCATACATTTCCCGAGGGTATTAGTTTTATGTGAAATGCAAGCCGCCTCGTCCAGGATTGGAACTCGTGTCGACAAATCCATTTCCTACAACTCTAACCATTACACCACACACCTCCATAAACGAGAGATAAGTAGGTCTCCTTTCACTTTGTATACACGCTTTTTCGACGCATGTGTCACACGTCAACCACCACCGACGTCATACTCTGATCTCCCCCCCTCCCTTTTATTATCTAACACTCGGTTCTTCGAATCTATTTCTGAGAACAATAACCGTTACGTTAACGTAGATTTCGCCCTCTTACAAAATTTCATAGATCCATGGTGAGTCTTCCTTACCTCCCGTTCGTCTATACAATGTCTAATTGCTCGCATTTAAGAAATAATCGTCATAACAGACCTATCGTTTCGGCATAAACAATTTTCCGCATTGTCATCAACGCTGTGGGACATTGTATTAATATATTAAAAAACGAAGACTGAAGTGATTCCGATTCAAACCGAGTGGCTCAGCAATTGGTATTTGCTGAAGAGGCAAGATGCATCTGATCGCTTTATCCCCACGCGTGTTTTTCGTCTCGAAAACTACACAGTTTGCAGGACGGTGGACGAGTGTGTAACAAGGTATTCATTATTTCGCACTTATTGTCACTGGAATAATAAAAGAGCGCAGTAGTAGTTCGCAGGAGGAAGAATTCCTAAAACACCTGTGCATCGGTGCGATGGACTACAATTACTGCTCAAGTTAATCAGACTACTCTGGCGCAAGTAAGAGTATAATCTGACGGCTTAACGCCCTTAATGTCCACATATATTACAGAGAAATACTTGTAAGACAAAACCTAAAACAACATGGGGCGTCCCCGTGGCGTAGTGGCTAATGTGCTGGACTGCGACAACGTAGTAAGCGGTTTCGAATTCCAATAGCGCTATTACGATCACATTCGGACTAATACCCTTAGGAAAGGTTCGAACCTCTGACATCTCCATCTATGAGTTAAACACTACCATTACTGTTCTTCTACAAGGATAGCTTCTGCAATAAATAACTCCTAAAGGGTGATATGCTATTAAAGAGAAATACTTTTCTTGTAAAACAAAACCTAAAACAACATGGGGAATCCCCATAGCGTAGTGG
>CM042146.1:58664640-58667140 GCA_023376005.1 Doryteuthis pealeii | reverse complement strand
TGTATTAACTTTATGTTTATTTATAAATTGGTAGAAATAATTTGTATTATGTGTATATATTTGATTTTAAGCGAGTATTTTGTAGGTAAATACTAGTTTGATTTAATAAACTGGTAGAAATAATTTGCATTAACTTCATGTGTATTAATAGATTGGTAGAAATAATTTTCATTAACTTCATGTGTATTAATAATTTGGTAGAAATAATTTGCATTAACTTTATGTTTATTGATAAATTGGTAGAAACAATTTGTATTAACTTAATGTGTATTAATAATTTGGTAGAAATAATTTGCATTAACTTCATGCGTATTAATAAATTGGTAGAAACAATTTGTATTAACTTCATGTGTATTAATAAATTGGTAGAAATAATTTGCATTAATTCATATGTATTATTAATAGAATTAATTTGATGGTTGACCACCTCAGCCACCATTTTCCAGCATTCAGACGATAAAAATGATTGGGTGTTTGTCATAAGAGTAATTTAAAGAAATCATATTGATGCTAGGGCTTGACATGATCAATCGATAGATTGACCGAATCTCTCTGACCACCCATTTAGCCCAAGTAACGGCCGAAATTGAGTGTCATGGGACTACTTAGTACCCGGGACACGAACTGCTCAGACATCACGATCCTGTCGTAGGCATTACGGATTGTGACACAATGGTCATGACGTGGAACGATGATGGTGGTCTGAGTGATTAGATACGGAAAAGTTTGAGTGGTGGCGTGATCAATAATGGAAAAATTTGAATGATGATGTCAGCATGGACGCGTGGCATAGTTTTTGATTGGACCAGGAATGATGCGAGGCGAAGCGGGGAAAGGAACAGTGAGGTGAATATTTTAAGATTCAGCCTAGCCGTCGAAGAGTTAAGACGGGCTGAGGCTGGTCTCCCCCGCGGTGATCATGGGCTAGATAAAAAAAGGTTTAAAAAATGTATTGTTAATTCAATTGCAATGACCAAATCAGCCCTTAGTCAAAAGAACAGCCCTTAGTTAAGAAGTTAGATAGAAGTCAACCAAACTAGACAAGATGGCAGCCGGAGAAATGGTAGAATGATTAGAAAGAAGCAAGTAAGATCTCCTCACTAATTAAGTCTCTAATCTGTCTGTCTGTCTGTCTGTCTGTCTGTCTGTCTCTCTCTCTCTCTCTCTCTAATATCTATCCCTAATATCTCTCTCTATCACTGAAGAACTCTCTTCTCTCTGAAGTCTCATTCTCACACACAAATTAGCGATGTCAATGTAGGTATGTAATAGTGACACATTTGGTACCGTGCCCGGATACTCTCACCCTATTTGATATTGTGACCAACATACCTTCGCAGGGTTGACATCCACAACTAACAGGTAGTTCCTTGGGGTGGTTGAACTTCTATACATAGATGAAATCGGCACGTTCTGAAGCTCTAGCTGACAACGCGCAGAAATCAATGTGAAAGTAAGAATTTCCAAGTTTGTTTTGTTTTACGGCATATCAACCTCATTGGGTCATTTAATGCTGACAATGTTTTGAAATAAATTCATTCTTGATGGGTACTATTTTTTTTTTTACTGACATATTTTTCTATCAAACCCACAGATCGGACCCTAACATGTACTACCACTCCGTGTAGACCGGGGAGCAATGGTGAAGAAGGGGTACTCCATATTTCCGAGATCTCCAGAACTAGGACCTCATCATCAGACAGATTGAAACGTCATACCCAGGACATGGAGACCCTCATCCATCGGCTTTTAGCACATATATGATAAAAGGGTTATATATATATATATATATATATATATATATATATATATATGTGTGTGTGTGTGTGTGTGTGTGTGTGTGTGAAATTTAACATTTTTGAAAAAACAAATGAAAATGTTAAATTTCATACTGTCGGATTAATTTCCATCTATTTTTCACACACACACACACATATATATATATATATATATTATATATTATATATATATATATATATATATCAACAACTTTTAGCTATTTTCAGCCGACAGTATATTTGGGAGAATATGTGCTTTTAATTTTAGTCAGACCTAATTTTTTTTTTTAAATTAATTCATTTATGGTTAAATCCCGCCTAATTAACCATAAATGAATTAATTTTCAAAAAAAAAAAAAATTAGGTCTGACTAAAATTAAAAGCACATATTCTCCCAAATATACTGTCGGCTGAAAATAGCTAAAAGTTGTATATATATATATATATATATATATATATATATATATATATATATATATATATATGAAAAATAGATGGAAATTAATCCGACAGTATGAAATTTAACATTTTCATTTATATATATATATAATTAGACAGAAATAATTAAAAAAAAGAATTCTTCCTCAAAATAGATAAAAGCACGTTTTATCTTCTCCAATATCTTATATAATGATTATATTAATTCAATGATTCAATAGAGACCTGTGGATGTTAGAAAAGCTCTTCTATTGGGGACTTCTCTTAAAAAATTATTATTTTCT
>CM042146.1:58654640-58659640 GCA_023376005.1 Doryteuthis pealeii | reverse complement strand
TTAACGGCAACAGCCGTCGGCATTTTGCCACCTGGGTAGACGCGACAGTGGTTGCTTGCTTCTGCGGATAACTCCATATGAATCTCTAAATATTATTATATCCGACACAAAACTGTAGTAAATGTTGCCGAAAATTGCCGCGGGGTTTCATCCTTCTCGCAAATTACTTTCATATCAACACGAATTTTCATTCCCTGAAGACGAAATATGAAGCGAATTAAAATTCAGTATATTACTCTACTGTTTAAAAGACACTCAGTTATTTGTTTGTTTGCTTTTTTTATGTTTATATCTGCATCTAATCAGGTAAAAGTAAACCAGTTTCCTCAGCAACGTAGTATAAAAGACTTGACCGGAATTCATGAAAATAAGGCTAAAATCAAGTTTAACTTACTCATAAGATATGCATGGTCAAAAGTGTATCGTCGAAGAAAATAATCTCAACTAGGCAAGTTCAAATCCTGGACGAGGCTGGTTTAGTCTCTGAAGTTCATATCATAACCTCCACCATCTACAGCCAGAGACTGGTCTCCGACGATTCTGTCTATAGATGGTCTCTCTAGCCTTGGTAGCAAAATAGTCTAGGAATGAAAACATGTCAGATTTCAAAACTTGTGTTGTTGTATTGTATACTCTTCTTTCCTTTCTTTTATTATTCTGCTCATCTTTGGTATCTTACGTTCATCTTCTAGCGTCTGGACTTCGTCTTTGTGGTCGGTCGCACTTAATTCATTTCTTCTTCTAGACCAGTCTTGTTGCCAAGACATTCATCAACCACAAAACCATATTATTTATGTAAGCTTTTATTTACTCAACTAAACATTTCATGTAACTAACATAACGCGCGTGTGCAGTGAGTTTCAGCTAAGGCAGAAAGACCTTATCTGCCTGACGTCCAAGCTGAAACTGAGAGCCAACCAAGCCCCACGTGACTTCACGTATTTTGCGGGCTTTCTGTAATATTCCATGGAAAGTCCCACCCGTGATATGAAAAGGGGCCATCCCTTCAGAAATACAGGGGGTTGACAATAATCTATGCATAGATTATGTAACAGTTGGGCCAATCAGCAACGTAGTATATATATTTACCAACTGCACGAGCAGGATGCGACACAAGGTCAATTTCTTAAGCGGAGTTTAACAGGTTTGAATTCAGAGTTTTCTTCTCCTACACCGGTTGCCTAACCAAGGTTAAAGAGTCCAGTCTGCCCTACTATTTACCAATAGCTGGAGGGAGAGTAGGATTCATACCTTTCCCAAGGGTATTAGCGCTAAGTGAAATGCAATTAACACGTCCAGGATTTGAACTCGGGGCGACGAGTCCATTTCCCAGGACTTTAACCATTACACCACGCGCTTCCTACAACGTAGTATATAAGACTTGATCGGAATTCATGAAAATAAGGCTAAAATCAAGTTTACCTTATTCACAAGATGTGCATGGTCTAAAATGTATTGTCGAAGAAAATAATCTTTAATAGCCAAGTTCAAATTCTGGACGAGGCTAGTTTAGTCTCTAAAGACCTCATCACCATCTCCTCCATCTATAGCCAGAATAGCCGAAGACCAGTCTCTCCGTCTATTCTAGCCTTAGAGGGTCTCTCTCGTCTTGGTAGAGAAATAGTCTAGGAATAAAAACCTCTCAGATTTCAAAATCTGAATTGTTGGACCAATCTGTGGAATACTGGTATGTACGAGGATAATTCAATTAGTAAGTTCTCAAAAATATTTAGAAATCACAAAATCACAATAGCTCTTAAGTATCAAACTTTGTAACAATTAAAATACGAGGGTGTGTCATAAAGTAATGCCATTTTGTTTCGGACAGGTATAATTACCAGTACAGGGACATGTATTATACATCAAAATGAGGCTGGTGCTCTGTGGACCACATTCCTACTTCTCCCCATACTGCTTCTCTCAATAGCAATGGTTCACCTTCGAATGAGAGTATGTATCTCTGCCCCGTAAATTTCTGTTGACTGTTTTTTGAGCCACTTCTTCACTACAGATTTCACTTCCTTGTCACTGGAATAATGTTTGCCTCTTTCATTGGGCCGAAGAGATGATAGTATGAAGGCGCTAAATCTGGTTAGTATGGAGGTTGCGGTAAAGTTGTCCACCCGAATGAGGCGATTTTCTCCTTTGGCCTGATGCTTGTGTGTGGTCGATCATTGTCATGCAGAAGGAGGGTATTATCGATTGGCAAGTTGGGTTTTTACTCGTCGGATTCTTGCTCTGAGCCTCGTTAGGGTCCCGATGTAGGCTGTAGTTTTATTATTTAAAAAGTTTCACATGAAATCAAGACAATGGCATTACTTTTTGACTCACCCTAGTAAAATATCATACTGTGGTATATCCACAGGTCCTGCTAGTTAAAATATTTTATAATCTAAATCTGTATGGCTGGTTGGTTTTACAGTATGTACCCACTTTGATGGGTTATTTTTAGTCAGGTTGACAATTATGATATACAAATTTTATAAGGTTTACTTTCACGTTCATTTTAAACTGGGAAACACTTTATACTTAGTTGCAATATCAATATTGGGGCCAGTCTGTTGGTTTGAACAATAGCAAATGGCTAAGCACAAATGAAGCTGTGTCCAAGAAAGTTGGTATTTATGGAAATCAAGAATGGTCCATTCATGTATTTGGGTGATTCCATTCCTTGAGTTCTGATTGGCTGCTTGGTTTCTATGATGTTGTGGAGTTTCATAAATACCCTGTCATTCTGCTGTAGGTTGCAGCAAGACAGGTTCGTATTCAGTTACGACTATTGTTGCCGTGTCTTACCAATTTGACGGTGCCTGTCACATCGACCATCGCCGATGATCAACACTAGCTGAGAACCCTAGCACCTGGCGTCTCACCACTAATATTGTTGCCCCCTCCTTTTAAAACACCCACTCCTAGGTTAAAAAGCACAGGAGGAAGATTCACAATACTACGCTATCAAATCTTAACCAGACCTTCAGCTGCAGTCGCTGCGACCGTGCGTACATGTCCACCATTAGCCTTATCAGCTTTATTATTATCAGCTACAAATATGCCTGCAGTCGACGTGGACCACCCCATTAATGTTCATTTGCGAAACCAAGCCAAGATGACGAACAAATAGAACAGATAACTTGGCCAACCTAATAGGTTGCCCAGTAAATCTCATGCCGAAAATAACAAGCGTTTTACGTTAACCTAATACTTTATGAAATGTAAGTTCTTAATAATTTTAATACTTACAGTAAAAACATATTTTTTTAATTAATGTAGTAACAAAAATGGGTTAAACTTGCAAATCGTCCTCAAAATTAAAACGGAAACTTATTTGGTGGTGATCCATGACAGTTTAACTACAGTGTATGAATGAACTTTTTTGCGAATTGAGTTACGGTTTAGAGGTTTGGGGATTAAGATTGTTTTTAATTGCGTATTGCTTAAAAAACAAAAAAAATCCCTAAATTACTATACATTTAATGTTGAAAAATATTTTTTTAAACCAAGTTGGATTGAAATTATACATTGCAGTACTAACACAAACAACTGAGACTAATGTGTCTACCGTTGGATTCAATAATTAATTTCAATGGTTGATTAAATGTATAGTAATATGTGTTTTCTTTTTTTCTTTTTTTTAAGCAATAATTAAAAAATAATTTTTAAATCCTTAAAAAAGTCCATTCATACACTGTAGTTAAACAGTCATGGATCACCACCAAATAAGTTTCCGTTTTAATTTTGAGGACGATTTGCAAGTATAACCCATAAATGCATTATATTCACTAGCAAAAAATGCACCCTTCCTCCCTGGAACAAGTATCAAAGTTTTAATATAATTAGATATTATACTAAATTAGAAAGATTAATGAAATTAAATACGAACACAAACTTTTTACTTTGTTCTAACTGATTCCAATATAACATAATACATAGGTTTGCTTTTAATATGCTGGAGAATAAAACAATAATATTAGAGATGAATCATCATCATCATCATGTCGCGCATGCAGCACAGGTATCCATGACAATATTTCGCCAACATTCCCTATCATTCATTGCACCAGGGAGCTCCTCTGCGGAGCAGCCAGCATCTTCACATAACTGGTCAATGTAGGTCCTTGCTGGGCGCCCTACACTTGCATGTCCATGTGTTGGCTTCCACAGGAGAACGTCGCTTATGAGTTCATCCTTGCTTCTGCAGCAGTGTCCTGCAAAAAAAAACTCAGCTGTAAGGTCACCTGCCCCCCCCCCGAGATGAATAACACCAAGTAATTATTTATTAAACACGGTTTTATTAAAACTGATTCGCAAATTATTCAGTCCATATACATATATGTAAACATTTATTTCTTAATTATATATAACACTCATCGTAGCATTTTAAACACACGAATAATATGGGCTGTTTTGAAGCAAATCTAACTCAGCTAGATCTTAATAAAGATATTGTTGATAAAAAAAAAGATGCTAATTAAGATTAAATAATGATTTTGTAATAGCCATTGAGAATTAAACGTAAATAACGAAGCGAATCGTAAAGTTAGTGGTGACGTAGTTTCGGTTACACACAGACATATACAAAACCTCCATTATAATAAGATATATGGCTGTTTGTTTTTTTGTTTTTTTTTTGTTTTTTGTTTTTAATTATGTCTTCTGTTCATTGCATATAAAATTGTTTTATAGTCTCCATGGTCAATAAATGTACTGCGTTCATTTCAACTGTAGATTTTGACCACGCCTGCTATTTTTTGTAGCATATAATTTAATGAGGATACACAGCGGGCTGAAGAGAAATTTACCAAACCAATACTTACTATAAAACTGAGTGTGTGTGTGTGTGTGTGTGTGTGTGTGTGTGTGTGTGTGTGTGTGTGTGTGCGAAAGAAAGAAAGAGAGGGAAATATATATATATATATATATATATATATATATATATAATATTATATACGATATCTGTCAATACTTACTATAAACCGGTGTGTATGAGAGAGCGAATGAGA
>CM042146.1:58627140-58649640 GCA_023376005.1 Doryteuthis pealeii | reverse complement strand
AGCTAGGCTGGCACAAGGCCATTTAGACACGTAGGCAATAGTATCGAGTGGCATATGTTAGGGGTGGGGAAGTCTGGATCCCATAAATCACAGACCGTCAGACGAACAGAAGAGAATAGAAGCGAGACAGCGGGAGAGACCGGGACAGAACGAAGACCGGAGAAGAGAGCTTGCCACAGCTCGGGGCCTTGATACAACTTTACCGATACACTCTGATGCCTTGCCACTCGGTACAGAATTGATAACTTAGCCAAAAACTAGCTGTAGATCGCCAATCAGCTGACAAGAAATCACCTCGCTCCTTTGTAAAATAAATGTATATAAGTTGTACATAAGCATAAAAAAAGGCGTTGTGTTCAATTGTTTTGTTGATCCGTTGACAGCTTTTGGTTATTTAATCTTATTTCAGCCGAGTTGGTAAAAGGAACGAAACCAGCTCTTTTTCAGCCTTCCTGTAAATCAACAGACAACATAAGAACGGGAGGTTGGAACGGGCAGTTTCGACGACTGTAATACTGAGCCGGAGCATCGTTCTCTATAACAATAATACATCCCATAACATAATTCGAACCCTGTGCCCCAACTTATGTTATTATATTAGTGGCGCGACCAGGTGCTGTATAAATTGAGACGGTGCCCCAGCACAGGTTATTATATTCGTTACATTTAAAATGTTATAAAAAATGTAGCCCTAAACACCTGAATAGTTTGAAACATAATCTTATGTTTTTTATGTTTGTTTTTGTACTTTGGAGAGTTCACAAATCAATTGATTTTTAATACCTGAATTATATCATTTGTTCATTTTTATAAAATTCTTATCATAATCGTATTAAAGTTTATACGCGATTTTAATGCATTGTGATATCTCTTTTCTGAGCTATAAGACGAGACGTATATACGAAAACAAAGTGACACACACACACACACACATATATATATATATATATATATATATGTGTGTGTGTGTGTGTGTGTGTGTGTGTGTGTATTTAAAAACCCTCCATACGAGTAGGATGTGACACAGTGTCAATTTATTAAGCGGAGTTTAACCGATTTGAATTCAGAGTTTTCCTTCTGCTAGATTGGTTGCTTAGACAAACTTAAAGAGCTCCATCTTCCCTACTATTTACTAACGCCAGAGCGAGATTAGTTTAATGCATACCTTTCCCAATGGTATTAACGCTATGTATAATGCAATTAGCTTCACCAAATATTTGAACTCGGGTCGACGAGTCCATATCTTACAACTGTAACCATTACACCATGATACACATTATATATATATATAAGGTCAATTTCTCAAGCAGAGTTTAACAGGTTTGAATTTAGAGTTTTCCTTCTCTAAGGCTGGTTACCTAGCCATTGTTAAAGAGCCCAGTCTACCATGCTATTTGTCCATAGCTGGAGGGAGAATTGGATTCATACCTTTACCAAAGGTATTAGCGCCATGTGAAATGCAAAACAGCCTCGTCCAGGAATTGAACTCGGGTCGACGAGTCCATATATATATATATATATATATATATATATATATATATATATATATATATATAATCCAAAAGTCCAGAGAAGAAATCTTCCTTACGACACAAGAGTTTTATTTACAAAACCTGTCGAAGTTTGAGAGCTCAATGTGTGGTCTTAATATTTGAGCCACAGAGCAAATATATAAGTAAAGAAATAACAAAAGACTTAGAGATTTAGCATTATAGTCTATATCCGGGAGCTTAGACAATCTGATGAGTCGGGAGAGTTAGGCACTTTGTCTAACTCCCTGAAATAGACTATAAAGTAAATCTCTAAGTCTTTTGTTATTTCTTTACTTATATATATATATATATATATGTGTGTGTGTGTGTGTGTGTGTGTGTGTGTGTGTGCGTGTGTGTATGTAATTGTGTGTGTATGGCTACACGAGTAAATAGAAAAGTTCCTTCTAAACAAATACTTTTCTCTTGCTAATGTAGTCTTTCTTTACCTATTTAAAGCGTCTATGTCGAATGTTATTATGCGTCGCACTTGTTTTTCGCACTCTCTAAATATCTAATGACGACCCCACAGTGTCAAGCTCGGGAAAAAAAAGTGTCACAGTGTGTCGAGGTGACAATGAGTGTACAACAATACTGAGCCAATGCTTAGTCTACCTATCGTTGGCATATCTGAAAAGATACGGCTTCTGTTTTGCATTGTCGCCGCCCCGCCGAGAGCGACAACGGGTCGAAAGCCTTTTGTCAATTATCCGCTTGTTTTAGATGTCGACAAAACTCACCACGTACAATGTGAATATCGGGGGTGAGCCTGCAGCTTTGTTACTTGATGATGACAAACAGCATATCATCGGAGTTTGCATTATATATATATATATATATATATATATATATATATATATATATATATATATAAAAGTGAATGGAAGTGAATCCGACAGTATGAGATAAATATTTTAGAAAAAACAAACACATGATGTTAAATTCGTTGACAGAAATCTGTTTCGACCCTTTATTCAAGTGGTCTTCATCAAGAGCGAGATGTGTTGATAGAGAGACATAAGATAGAGAGAAAAAATAAAGGGTCGAAACAGATTTCTGTCAGCGAATTTAACATCATGTGTTTGTTTTTACTAAAATATCTATCTCATACTGTCGGATTCACTTCCATTTTCTTTTCATACTGTCTTTGAAAAAAAAAATATCTGGATTTCTACATCTTCTCCAGTGAGTATCGTGGTGTGCAGCGCTGGAATTTGAACTTTTTGATACTTTCTTATGCATTTTTATACATATTTACATCAAACTCTTTTGAGTTTTCTTTGTGGACTAAATGCTTCTGATTTAATAAAATAAAATAAAATTTATTTTATTTTATTTTCAAAACAGAATATGTAGTTTCATAATTAAATTTTTTTTTTAAGTTCCGATTATGATCTTGAACGTTTCGTCTGTACTACTTTCGTCTTATAACGGTCCACTCACACGGTCTCTCTATCAACACATCTCGCTTTTGATGAAGACTACTTCAATAAAGGGTCGAAACAGATTTCTGTCACCGAATTTAACATCATGTGCTTGTTTTTTCTAAAAGAGTTATCTCGTTCCGCGTTAAGCGGTACTTCCTCATCAGTTTATTAAAGCATTGTACATACAGTTTGTATTTATAGAAGAGAAAGTGAGTGGGTGGGGGAGAGTTTGGTGAGTAATTCAGGGTGGATGGAAATGGTTTGTGAGGATTTGATTTTCCCCTCTACTTTCCATGATAGATGTCCTCTGACCAACCAAATCCTCACAAATACAATTTGTATTTATAGAAGAGAAAGTGGGTAGTTTGGTGAGTAATTCAGGATGGAAGGGGTTGGTTTGTGAGGATTTGGTTTCCCCCTCTACTTTCTATGGTAGATGTCCTCTGACCAACCAAATCCTCACAAACCATTCCCTACCATCCGGAATTACTCACCCAACTCTCTCACACCCACTCACTTTCTCTTCTAAAATTTCAAATTGTATGGACAATGCTTTAATAAACTACCTGAAGAAGTGCCGCTTAACGCGGAACGAAATATATCTCCACATCTAGTTGTTGTGAGTTATTCCTTTTTGTCCATGTTTCCTTTATCCTTACTACATACACACACACACACACACACAGCCCCCCCCCATGATTTTTTTAACAACAGGATGTTAAAGTTAGTTTGGTCCAAGTTGAGAGTTCAATGTATAATAATTTATGGATTATATACAGATCAATATATTTGTTTCAGAAAAAGGCTTTAAAAATCGGTCATATTAGCAGTTATATGTATTTTCACCCATATAACTTCTAATACGATCGATGTTTGATACTTTTTCTTTAGGATACGCAGGAACAACAAGTTTTAGGCAAAATTCGATTTATTGATCAACTTAGTCTCCTTCTAGGGTGATTCCAACGCTTCTCTAACAATTCGATGCAGAACGATTTTTTGCCTTGTTGAAAGATTTGTAGAACGATTTTGTAGAACGATTTGCCTTTGGGCAAATCTTTTGTAGAACGAAGTGCAGAACAAATTTTTTGTAGAACGATTTGCCTTTGGACTCAAAATACCCCTCAGTTTCCGATATCACTTCTTCATTGGAGCCAAATCTCTTTCCCTTGAGTATTCTTTGTTGAACGATTTGTAGGACGATTTTGTAGAACGATTTGCCTCTGGGCAAATTTTTTGTAGAACGATTTGTAGAACAAATTTTTTGTAGAACGATTTGCCTTTGGGCAATATTACTTCTTCATTAGAGCCAAATCTCTTTCCCTTGAGCATTCTTTTGAGTGGTCGCCAGGGACCAGATCTGGAGAACAGGGTGTGTGCGGAAGCAATTCGAAGTGCAATTCATGTAGTTTTGCCATCGTTGCCTTCGAATTATGAGACAGTGCATTGTCTTGGTGAAAGAGCACTTTTTTCTTCTTCATTTGTGGCCAGTGTTTTGGCAATTTCTTCCGTCAGACACACCAATAATGCTATATAATATTCGCAATTGATGGTTCGTCCTTTCTCAAGTTAATCGATGAAAAAAATACCTTGCGCTTCCAAAATAAGGAGGACAAAACCTTGCCTGTTGATGTTTGCGTCTTTGGTCGCTTTGGGCGGCTTTCACCTGCTGCTGTCCACTCAGCTCACTGCCGATTTGACTCCGGAGTAAAATGGTGGATCCATATTTCATCATTTTTACATATTTACGCAAAAATTCCATTTGTTGTGTTGAAACAGTTGCAAACAACGCTCTGAATCGTCGATGCGTTGCTGTTTTTGATCGACTGTGAGCAAACGCGCCACCCACTTTGAACACAGTTTTTCATTGACAAATATTCATTAAAAATGGTGAATACACTGCCTTCTGATATCTTCAACTCCTCTGCTATCTCACGCAACTTCAATTTACGATCGGCCAAAACGAGTTAGTGGAGGTTTTTTGTGTGTTTCCGGGACAACTGTTGAATTTGGGCAACCTGGGCGTTCAGCATCATTTGTGTCAGTACGACGCATTTAAAATCAGCATACCACTTCTTAAGTGTTTTTTTTTTTTTTTGTCGGAGTAGAGTTTTAATAACACTTATCAAGCCATTGCTCTGCTTGAACAGTATTTTTACCGTCAGAAAGCAATGCTTTATCAAGATACGAAATTCAGATTTTTACATTGCTTTAAAAAATTAGCAGCAGAAGCTTCACTTAAATAACTATAATTTGTAAACTAATAACCCGATTGGGCTCAAATTTTGACATAATACCGGTAATATCAACAGTTATAGATTTTTCCACCGATATCAATCGGCTTCATCAGACTGTTTTTCGCAAAGAAATGGCAACGAAGGGTAGTCAACACTCTCCAGAGATTCTGAATTGCAACCTCACCCTAAATATAGTTTAACATCATCCCTAGGCACTAAAACCCCAAACCCAAAGCTCTCTTTGACCCAAAGATGAGACCCTAACAGGTACTATCTATCCAGGTCAGACTGGGCCTTGTAGTAATGGCAATGAAGGGGTTACAATCTTATGGGCCACCTTTAGGTCTTCAAGCAAGAGCGTTTGTCCAGTGGAATTGGATCTTTGTAATCCTCTGATAAAGAATCCTTTGGTTCTTCTGGTAAAGAGTCCTGAGTATTCTCAGTCCCTCATCAATGATTGAAAGTACTGTTGGAGTTTTTTTGGATATAAGGCGTGTGACAGATGCCTACTTCTAAATATAGACTCGTTGACTATCACGTGACCTGAGAAAGATTCCTATTGTCCAATCAGTGGCAGTGCTACTGCTGCTGTTGGTGTATTTATAGAGGCCTGATTCTAATCTTAACTCATTGACACTCGGACCATCTTGGACGTCGGACCAAAAGGACACTATCCACAAGGACTTATTGGTTTACTCACTTGTTTACTTTAAGTTCTTTTACAACTGGAACCAAGGATGACGGCCAGTTACTCAACAAGTACAGCTGTGGCAAGTATGTGTTTAAGTAGTGTATCAGCCACGCAGTATGGCTAGTGATTGGCCGGAGGAATAAACCACGTAATCTCGGCTAGTTTATAAATTCAGGTGGGGAATTGTAGCACACCTTATATACACAAAATATTGCAACAGTACTTCCTTTCCTTGTAAGATTTGGAATCTTACTAGTAGATGCAGTTCAAACATACTCAGGACCCTCAGACATGGCGTTCAAAAAAGATTGGGTATGGCCAAAGGAACAATACAGTCGATTTGATCATATAAGTGCTTGGGCTTGACGTGACTGATCGGAGATTTCTTCTCTGGATGCCCGTCTAGCAAAAGTAAGGACCAAAATGGAGTTTTGCATGTCATAGATTTCTCAGCTACCAAAATATTGTCCTTAAACAATTACGTGTAGCCACCCGGGGTCAACAGGTGGCCCCAAGGGAGTCGCCCCTGCCTCTGCAGAGACGCAGTTCTACAACCCCAGTCAACACCGCTGCAGGACTTAGTATTAGTATATTAGTATATAAGTATTTTAAATACTAAAGTCTCTGGGTGATTTATCTATATTTAGTTAAATACTAGATGAAACGTGACCCATTGGATCACCCATTAAGCTCTGGGTAGATAATTGAGATCAGGGAAAAGGGAATTAGCAAAGTGAATAAAAAAAAATGTAAAAAAGATAAATATGACCGGACGAAACCCTAAAATCATTTTGTTAGTTTTCTTAGAAAGGAAGTGTTTGGCCTCATTTAAGCTACAGTTGCTGGTAGTGAAATTTAACATACAAATACATTTCAAATTCTCCCGTCTCTCTCTCTCTCTCTCTCTCTCTCTCTCTCTCTCTCTCTCTCTCTCTCTCTCTCTCCTTTCCCAAAGAAACTAACATTATATAACGAGAAGGTAGTAAAGAGATACATAGAGGGGAAGAAAGAGATAGACACAGAGTAAAGTAAGAGATTGGTCGGTTTTTGACCTTATTACAAATTACGACTAATTAGAACCAATTAAAACAATTTATTTAAAACATAATTCAATCCTAAAAGTAAGGAATAATTTAGTATAAATTTCGGGACCTTAAACTTAACAGTAAAAAAGCCTTTAGGAAGCCAAATTGATTAAATCAGCTTTAGTATAATAATAGATATTTGGTTAAAAAGACATCCTTTTCTATCTATTCTGGTTATAATTCTTTCAATTAACTGAATGGATGTTACAATATCGTGTCTGAATTGGTTAATAAATTTGGCATTACTAATTTGCTTTCAAGTACTTTCGGTCAAGTCATCGGGGGATATGTATATTGCAAAAACAAAATTTTGCAAGTGTTCTATTTATATTGGTGTTATGTGGTACAAGAATATATCTCACTATGTTTATATGCCAAGGTGTTTCGTAACTGTCAGTTCACAAGTATAGGATTAAACATATATATCTATCAATCTATCTCAGTATTTTCATATCTATCTGCCTATCATCTCTCTCTCTCTCTCTCTCTCTCTCTCTTCTCTCTCTTCCTATCTATCTATCTATTTATCTATCTATCTAATAGTCAGTTTCTTTTTATCTATCTATCTATCTATCTATCTATCTCAATCTACACACACACGCACTCACACACACACACACATACACACACACATATATATATATATATATATATATATATATATATTCATTATCTATCTACGTGTTTATCTTAGACTTTTCGCATAAATCTGTCAATCTACCTCTCTTAGTTATCGATCTATCTGTCCATCTATCTCTTCTTATCTGTTATCTGTCCATTGCTATCAGTCTCTATTCTCTCTCAAACTTTTCTTTATGTATCTCTCTCTCTCTCTCTCTCTCTCTCTCTCTCTCTCTCTCTCTCTCTCTCTGTATATATATATATATATATATATATATATATAAGCGTTCCGCTAGAAACCTCAAGGTTCGACACCGGCCCTCGCCAACTCAGCGTATGAGTAGCACAGGGATCTGTGCTGTAAAGTAAGGAGCTGATGGTAGGTGTGGCGCTCCACCTCAGATGCAAAAATAATCTCATTGGACTAGCGCTAGTGAAAGGAGATAAACTCCCTCGCTGATTGGCTGATACCTACTTTAGACCACCCGGTCATCTTTACTTTTTTTACTTTACTATGCATATGTATATATACGTGTGTGTGTGTGTTTGTAAGCCAAACTGATCGTTTTGAGAGAGAAAAAAAAAGATCTCATTCAATATTTACGTTTATTTCCATTTTCTTAAAGTCTGCTCCAGCCTCAATGATTTTAGAACACGCCTCATATATACACACATATGTAAAATGATCTGCATTTTTATAACGCAGATAGATTACTGTGTTGAAATAAAATTATACATAACGCTGTTACTGTGCAATGGCCTTCTTGTTAAGGGAAACCACTTACATACCAAAATATAACTTCTTATTTCTGCTTTTGTATATATATATATATATATATATATATATATATATATATATATATATATATATATATATATATATACGTAGGCACACCCACCGTATGTTTTACTAATCGTCTCTCCAGAAGAAAAAAGTAAAAAAAAGAAACGTTTTTCGTCATATTTTACTGACTATGATTCCCGTTTCTTTGTCTCTTTTCTTTTTACCGCTGTTTTCTCTTACAATTTCCACTAATGGGATTTACAAAAATAAAGTTACGGAACTCGATCGCACATGAAACGTCTTTTAAAAGATAGAGTGATTTTTAAAAAATATAACTTCACTTTTTTGTCCATTAAGAGTCATAGTACACATACATTTAAATCTATATCTATGAATTAATGATGGGAAACAGCATCCGAATCCATGTGCACATATATATATATATATATATAATATATATATATATATATATATATATATATATAATATATATATATATATATATATATATATTAATATATATATATATATATATATATATATATATATATATATATATATATATATATATATATATATATAATATATATATATATATATATATATATAATCCAAAAGTCCAGAGAAAAATTCCTTACGACACAAAGTTTATTTAAACAAAACCAAGTCGTAGTTTGAGAGCTCAATTTGTGCTCTTAATGTTAGAGTCACAAAGCAAATATATGAGTAAGGAAATAACAAAAGACTTAGAGATTTAGCATTATAGTCTATTTCAGGGAGCTTAAAAATAGGCTAAATGAGTCGGGAGATTTAGACTATTTGTCTAAGCTCCCTGAATAGACTATAATGCTAAATCTCTCAGTCTATTTCTCTATTCATATATATATATATATATATATATATATATATATATATATATATAGTACAGAACAACTGTATATTATATACACTCAAAATTTGAATAATGCAAACATAGAAGGTCCTTATTGTTTTTTAAAAGAAGTTTTGATAAATACATATCCGATACTATATTTTTATATATAGTTTGTTTTATTTTGATATATATTTAAACTTATCAAACGTATAGAGTTTTACAAGAAAATTATTTATAAACAAGAAAAAGACATTTATTTCAGTATCAAGAGGTTAACTAAAAAGTTTGCAAACAAATAAATACCTACAATTTTGTTTGAAATTTATGTGTAGAATATTCAAAATAATTATTTGATTAATAATTAATAGAAACATGCTACATTTTATTTGATGGGGACAGAACTAAGTTTCCATTTCAAATTGTTTTTTTTTTTGTTTACACCTTTAATAAATTTGATGATTTTACTTACTTATGATACAAACTCTCTGACATTGAATTTTTACTCTTATCCCGCAAAGGCAAAATCTTTCAAAAAATTAATTTCTACACCGCCTGAAGGGTGTTTTTTTCTTTTGCTAGTGACGTTAACCTTTAAAAGATACTGTAAAACTTGCAAATCATACTCAAAATCCTATGATATTATAGGGTGACCCGGAAAAAACAGAACCCAATTTATTTATTTATTTTCCCATTAAACTAACCCTAAACACCAACCCAACCCCCACCTTTAATAACCTTTAACCCTAACCCTAACCCCCTAGTTAAAATTAACACTTTTACTAAAAATTTGTGGGTTCTGTTTTTTCTGGGTCACCTTGTATACAGGGTGACTCAGAAATGACAGAACCCAGAAATGACAGAACGCAAATTACTTTTTTATTTTCCCATTAAACTAACCCTAAACCCCAACCCTAACCCAAACCTTAACCTTAACCCTAAACCATAACCCTAACCCTAAACCCTCCGAGTTAAAATTAACACTTTTATTAGAAAATTTGTGGGTTCTGTTTTTTCTGAGTCACTTGTATACAGGGTGACTCAGAAATGACAGAACCCAGAAAAGAAAGAACCCAAATTACTTATTTATTTTCCCATTAAACTAAACCTAGTTAAAAAAATTATCAGTTTTATTACAACATTACTGGGTTCTGTTTTTTTCTGGTTCGTGTGATTTTGAGTATGATTTGCAAGTTTACCAAAGAAACACTGTAGATTCGGTAGCCGACTTTTAAAGATAAACATGTTTTTTTTCATTTCTGAGAAAACAATCTGTTTACTTTTTAGGTTGGTGATTTAACTGCCAGTTAGTGAAAAGGTCAAGTTGGATTCTAACAAAATCATAACTGATAATAATTATAAACATATTTTTTTTAAATAACTTATTTGAACAAAAAGATTTTTTATTAAAAATCAGAATGAAAACGAATAATAAAACATTGGCCTTTATATAAACTCAGATAAAATAGAGTTCATGTACTTTAAACCAAATGGAGAAATCTTCACATTAAATGTCAAGTCTCTGAAATTGGTAGATAATATAGTAACACAAGGGTTATATATAATAATATTGTTTTAAGTGACAATATATTAACAATATAGTTTTAAGTGACAATATTGTAACACAAAGGTTTATATGTGATAATATAGTTTTAAGTGACAATATAGTAACAAAAGGGTTATATATGATAATATAGTTTTAAGTGACAATATTGTAACATATAGTTAAGATATAGTAAGGGTTATATATGATAATATAGTTTTAAGTGACAATATAGTAACAAAAGGGTTATATATGATAATATAGTTTTAAAGTGACAATATTGTAACAAAAGGGTTATATATGATAATATAGTTTTAAGTGACAATATTGTAACAAAAGGGTATGATAATATAGTTTTAAGTGACGTAATAGTTTTAAGTGACAATATAGTAACAAAAGGGTTATATATGATAATATAGTTTAAGTGACAATATTGTAACAAAGGGTTATATATGATAATATAGTTTTAAGTGACAATATGTAAACAAGGGTTATATATGATAATATAGTTTTAATGACATATTGTACAAAAGGGTTATATATGATAATATAGTTTTAAGTGACAATATAGTAACAATATAAGTGAACATATAGTTTAAGTGACAATATGTACAAAAGGGTTATATATGATAATATAGTTTTAAGTGACAATATAGTTAATATATGATATATAGTTTTAAGTGACAATATTGGATAATATAGGATATAGTTTTAAGTGACAATATTGTAACAAAAGGGTATATATGATAATATAGTTTTAAGTGACAATATAGTAAATTTATATATGATAATATAGTTTTAAGTGAATATTGTAACAAAAGGGTTATATATGATAATATAGTTTAAGTGACAATATTGTAACAAAAGGGTTATATATGATAATATAGTTTTAAGTAATATTGTAACAAAAGGTTATATATATATAATATAGTTTTAAGTGACAATCATCTGCAGGTTGTAGGTTCAATCCTGACTGTAGGCGAAAAATAACACTGAATACTTAACATAGCTTAACGCTTGTACCCTGCCATGGTTAATAGATTGAGAACACTCCACCCAATCGATTAAATAAATTAGTTCGGTTCGAAGTCCCATGGAGGCTTCATATTATGACATGAAAGCTCTAAAGTTCAACAAGTTGGTTCCCGAGTTTGACAAGAAACACCTGATGAATGCCGGGGTCTCATCCACCGAAACGTTGTGTATATAACAATAAAGATGGGAACAATAGTTAAAAATTCTAAATAATACAAATTATCAAGCCTCATCTAAAAAAATTCAGACCTAAAAATGTAGCTATTTTTTTATTTTTAAAATTTTTTTAAATCTTTTAAATTTAGGTAGTGCCTAAATTGTAACTATCTCAATTTGCATTGTTAAATGGAGCGTTTCTTAAAATGAAGCAATATATTTGGTTTACAGTAAAAACATAAAAAGGAAATTAAATTTTCTATTTTTAAAAAGTAAAATCCATTGATTTAAAAAAAAAATTTTTTAAATGAATCTTTAGCGAAAACATTTTGGTAATTATGAACTTTAGTTGACCAACTTCCTAGCATAAGATTGTGCGTGCGCATTATCTCCCTCAACAAATTTGCTTGCATTATTTTTCTTATGAGATTTTCCTAAACAACCGAATGAATAAAAATACATTTTATTCTAATCGACACATTTTTGTTCGTTTGTTTGAGAAATAAATTTTTTTATTTTTCAAACAAACAAAAATGTGTTGATAAGACAGTGCACAACAAAAATATCATAAAATGTGTTCTTAATAACAATTAAGTTCATTTCACATAATGCGCATGCACAATTTTATGCTAGGAATTTGGCCAACTTTTTGTTGTGAACTGTCTTATCAAACATTTTTTGTTTGTTTGAGAAATAAAAAAAATATTTTTTAAACAAACGAACAAAAATGTGTCGATGAGAATAACATGCATTTTTATTCATTCGATTAAAATTCATTCGGGAAAATCTCATAAGAAAAAATAATGCAAGCAAATTTGTTAAGGGAGATAATGCGCACGTACAATCTTATGCTAGGAATTTGGCCAACTAAAGTTCATAATTACCAACATTTTTTGATGATTTACGGTATTTTGCCGCTGTTGTAATTTGTGAACATCCCACTGTAGTATTTAGTTCTTCATTTAAAGCCATTCAGTCCTTTCCCTTACAATGATCTTAAGCTCTCTCCGTCGATTGCCATAATTTAGAGCTCCCATTCCCGCATTCCAGATCGCAATGGCAATTTCATCGGGAGATCGCGTTGCCCGTATGTGATTGGAATAGTGTGCTCGTTGAACAGGGATAGACATTATATGGGGTAACTTTTATAAGTTGTTATCAATCCTTGACAACGTCAGTTCCCCAACTTTCTTTTATACTTACAGAAAGAGCATCAAGATGGGGTCGCCTTCCTCATCATATTTAATGGTAATACATAAAAATATAATTTGTATTGGAAATTTGTGCGTTTAGAATTCAAAGAAGTAAAACGTTCCCTCTCGAACCAATAAAAATTAAAAAAAAAAAATAAAAACATGAAGGATAAATAAAAGTAGACAAGAATATATCAAGAATAAAAGATAATAAAACACATATACAGAAAAATATATTTTTTATTAATCAATAAACATAAGAATACAGATAATAAATTTTTTTAACGTTTTAAATCCCGAGCAATCCGTAGTTAAATCAAAGGTAGCGTTCAACATTATTATCCGAAAATATCTTAAATTTAACTAAGAAATTAATCGATATATATATATATATATATATATATATATATATATATATATAGCTAATATTACAAGTTAATGAGAAGACCAAGATTGACCACAACATTAGTTCTCGTCTCATAAAAATGTCTTTGGCGCGGCCGAGGACCGGAATTGAACGCAGAATTTAGTGGTTCCTAGGCGGATTCTCTAGCGACTGAACTAAACCGGCACCTTTGCCTCTTTTCCCATAAAAGTTTTTTTTTTAAGTAGAGTAGAGTGGGCTATTGTTGGTATCAGCCGGATATCGAGGGAGTCTACCCCCTTGTCAAATAGCGTCTGATAATAAATGTAAAAGCTATCGCTTATTCAAAAATGTAAAAAAATGTTAGACTGTTAAATGATAAAATAAAATAAGTTAGTACTATTTATTGTCCTCATTTTCATTATTATCTGTACAACGTTTTGGCCGATGTGCTCTCCGCCCTTCTTCAGGAACCTGCTTTTCGAACTCGGTAATCTTCATGTCGTACCGGGAGATATCACGGAACTTTGAATCTAACCTTTATTCAGTCCACGGGGATATCCTGTTTTCATTCCGTTACCCATAGATTGGGTAGAGGCGTTAAGCTGTGTTAATTATTATTCTATGTTACTGCTGCCCCTGACCAGGATTGAATCTGCAGTCTAGAGATAACTGTCACTTAGAACTGTCTTAACCTAACTTTATCCACTAGGCTATGTGTTCAATTGGACAATCCAGTATGAATTTTTGGGAACTTATAAACCTAATGATTTTTTTTGCCTAGAATATCTACCTATTCACTTATGTATGTATTTTAGGTATGATTTTTTTACCGAGACTAATATTGTTTGGTTTTTTTTAACACGAGGACAATACTCCGAATAATATAAATAATACTAATTATCAAGCCTCGTCTAAAGAATTCAGAGAAATAAAACTAAGTTATTCATTACGATAATTTTTTCTTGTTCAATAATCGATTTTAAAAAATAAAAATTCAAATTACCTACATTTATGGGGAAAAAATCGCTGCCTCTGTTATCAGACTACTCAAAAAATACAGGGTGAGCAAGCTAAATTACCGATATCGATATTTTCCGAGTTACCGGTGGGTCACACATCGAGTGTTTCTGATACTAGCCGATATCACATAAACCTTTATGAGATCATACAACTGTAGTCAATAATCTGTCTGAATATTCCAATAGAGTTACATTCAATAAATATATATATACAAGACAAGGCGGTCTTTCCTATCTATAGCTCTGCTGATGTGACCTAATAGGCCGAAATGTACATACAGAGATTGATTTTTCTCGATTTGTTTAGCCTTACATTTGAATAGGTATTCCCGCTTAATCAATTAATTATTAATTAATTAACTTTCAAAAATTAGGTACGACTTCAATTTAAGCACATATTCCCCAAAAATTGTCGACTAAAAAGCCCATACACATTCGTTTGTGTATTTAATTTTTATTATATTTATGAATGTTTTGGATATTCAGACAGATTGACTACAGTTGTTATGATCTATAAAGGTTTATGTAGTATCGAGGCTAGTATCAGGAAACACTCGATGTGTTACCCACCGGTAACTCGGAAAATATCGATATTCGGTAATTTAGTGCTCCTGTATTTTTTGAGTAGTTGGATAACAAGAGGCCAACGATTTTTCCCCATAAATGTAGGTAATTTTGAATTTTTATTTTTAAATCGATTATTGAACAAGAAAAAAATTATCGTAATGAATAACTTAGTTTTTAATTTCTCTGAATTCTTTAGACGAGGCTTGATTTAGTATTATTTATATTATTCGGAGTATTGTCCTCGTTTAAAAAAACAAACAATATTAGTCTCGGGTAAAAAAATCATACCTAAAATACATACATAAGTGAATAGGTAGATATTCTAGGCATACATTAGTTTATAAGTTCCCAAAATTCATACTGGATTGTCCAATTGAACACATAGCCTAGTGGGAATAAAGTTAGGGTTAAGACAGTTCTAAGTTGACAGTTATCTCTAGACTGCAGATTCAATCCTGGTCAGGGCAGCAGTAACATAGAATAATAATTAAACACAGTAACGCCTCTACCCAATCTATGGGTAACGGAAATGAAAAACAGGATATCCCCGTGGACTGAATAAAGGTTAGATTCAAAGTTCCGTGGATATCTCCCGTTACGACATGGAAGATTACGGTTCGAAAAGCAGGTTCCTGAAGAAGGCGGAGAAGCACATCGGCAACGTTTGTACCAGATAATAATGAAAAATGAGGACAATAATAGTACTAACTTATTTTATTTTAATCATTTAACAGTCTAACATTTTTTTTACCATTTTTGAAATAAGCGGATAGCTTTCATTATTATCAAGGACGCTACTTGACAAGGGGTACTCCTCTCGATAATCGGCTGGATACCACAAATAGCCCACTCTACTCTACTTAAAAAAAACTTTTATGGAAAAGAGGCAAAGGTTGCCGGTTTAGTTCAGTCGCTAGAGAATCCGCCTAGGAACCACTAAATTCTGCGTTCAATTCCGGTCCTCGGCCGCGCCAAGACCATTTTTATGAGACGAGAACTAATGTTGTTGGTCATCTTGGTCTTCCATTACTGTAATTTAGCTATAATAGTATATATATATATATAAATATATATAATATTATATCGATGTAATTCTTAGTTAAATTTAAGATATTTTCGGATAATAATTTGAACGTACCTTTGATTTAACTACGGTTGCTCGGGATTTTAAAATCGTAAATATTTTATTATCTGTATTCTTATGTTTATTGATTTAATAAAATATATTTTCTGTATATGTGTTTATTATCTTTTATTCTTGATATATTTCTTGTCTACTTTTATTATCGCTTCATGTTGTATTTTTTTTTTTTTTGATTTTTATTGGTTCGAGAGGGAACGTTATTACTTCTTTGAATTCTAAAGCACAAATTTTCCAAAATACAAATTTATTTTATGTATTACCATTAAATATGATGGAGGAAGGCGACCCCATCTTGATGCTCTTTCTGTAAGTATAAAAAGAAAGTTGGGGAACTGACGTTGTCAAAGGATGTGATAACAACTTATAAAAGTTACCCCATTAATGTCTATCCCTGTTTCAAACGGAGCACACTATTCCATCAACATACGGGCAACGCGATCTCCGATGAAATTGCCGAGTTGCGATCGTGGAATGCGGGAATGGGAGCTCTAATTTGGCAATCGACGGGAGAGAGCTTAAAGATCATTTGAAGGGAAAGGACTGTAATGGCTTTAAATGAAAGAACTAATTACTACAGTGGGATGTTCCACAATACAAACAGCGGCAAAATACCGTAATCAATCAAAAAATGTTGGTAATTATGAACTTTAAGTTGGCCATTCTAAGCATAAAGATTTGTACGTGAGCATTATTCCTTAACAAATTTGCTTATGCATTATTTTTTCTTATGAGAATTTTCCCGAATGAATTTTTAATCGAATGAATAAAATGCATGTTATTCTCATCGACACATTTTTGTTCGTTTGTTTAAAAAATATTTTTTATTTCTCAACACAAAATATTTGATAAAGACAGTTCACAATCAAAAGTTGGGCCAAATTCCTAGCATAAAATTGTGCATGCGCAATATGTGAAATGAACTTAATTGTTATAAGAAACATTTTAATGATTTTTTGTTGTGCACTGTCCTTATCAACACATTTTTTTGTTTTGTTTGAAAAATAAAAAATTTATTTCTCAAACAACGAACAAAATGTGTCGATTAGAATAAAATGTATTTTTTATTCATTCGGGTTGTTTAGGAAAATCTCATAGAAAATAATGCATAGCAAAATTTGGTTGAGGGAAGATAATGCCAACGCACAATCTTATGCTAGGAAGTTGGTCAACTAAGTTCATAATTACCAAAATGTTTCGCTAAAGATTCCATTTAAAATTTTTTTGTTAAATCAATGGATTTTACTTTTTTAAAAATAGAAAATTAATTTCCCTTTTTATGTTTTACGTGGTGGAACAATTATATTTGCTTCATTTTAGAAAGCGTCCAATTAACAATGCAAATTGAGATAAGTTACAATTTAGGCACACCTTAAATTTAAAGATTTAAAAAATTTAAAATAAAAAATAGCTACATTTTTAGGTCTGAATTTTTAGAACTTGAGGCCTTGAATAATTTGTATTATTTAGAATTTTTAAATATTGTTCCATCTTTATTGTTAATATAAACGTTTCGGTGGTAATTGAGGACCCCGGCATTCATCAGGTGTTTCTTTGTCAAAAACTCGGGAACCAAACCTTGTTGAACTTTAGAAGCTTTCATGTCATAATAGTGAAAGCCCTCCATGGGACTTCGAACCGAACTAATTTATTTAATCGAATTGGGTGGAGTGTCTCAATCTATAACCATGGCGGGTAACAAGCGTTAAGGCTATGTTAAGTATCAGTGTTATTTTCGCCTACAGTCAGGATTGAACCTACCCAACTTGCAGATGGATTGTCACTTAAGAACTATATTTATCCAATATATAACCCTTTTGTTCAATATTGTCACTTAAAAACTATATTATCAATATAATAACCCTTTTGTTAACAATATTGTCACTTAACTATATATCATATATAACCCTTTTGTTACAATATTCTCACTTAAACTATAATATTGCATATAATAACCCCTTATGTTACCTATATTGTCCATAACTATATTATCATATATAAACCCTGTTTTGGTTTACAATATTGTCACTTAAAACTATATTATCAAATAAATAACCCTTATGTTATATATTGTCACTTAAAACTATATTATCAAATATAAACCTTATGGTTCAATATTGTCAACTTAAAACTATATTATCATATATAACCTTATGTTACTATATTGGTCACTTAACTAATATTATCATATATAACCTTTTGTTACAAATATTGTCACTTAAAACTATATTATCATATATACCCTTTTGTTACAATATTTCACTTAAAAAACCTAATATTATCATATATAACCCTTTGTTACTTATTGGTTCCACTTAAAACTATATTATCCATATAATAACCCTTTTTGTTACAATAATTGGTCAGCTTTAAAACTATATTATCATATATAACCCTTTTGTTAGCAATATTGTCACTTAAAAAACTATATTAATCATATATAACCCTTATGTTACTATATTGTCACTTAAAACCTATATTTATCATATATAACCCTTTTGTTACAATATTGTCACTTAAAACTATATTATCATATATACCCTTATGTTACTAATATTGTCACTTAAAACTATATTAATCATATAACCCTTTTTGTTACAATATTGTCACTTTAAACTTATATTATCAATTATAACCCTTATGTTTACTATTTGTCACTTAAAACTAATATTATCATTATAACCTTTTGTTACAATATTGTCACTTAACTATATTACATAATATACCCTTTTGTTACAAATATTGTCAACTTAAAAAACTATTTTATCATAATATAAACCCTTTTGTTACAATATTGTCACTTAAAACTATATTTCATATATAAACCCTTTTTGTTACTAATTGTCCACTTAAAATCTTATTATCATATAACCTTAATGTTTACTAATATTGTCAACTTAAAACTAATATTATCATATAATAACCCTTTTGTTTAACAATATTGTCACTTAAAACCTATATTATCATATATAACCCTTTTGTTACTATATTGTCACTTAAAACTATATTAATCAATATAAACGCTTGTGTTAACATATTGTCCAACTTAAAACTTATTGTTTATATATTGTCACTTAAAACAATATTATTATATATAACACTGTATTACTATATTATCTACCAATTTCCAGAGACTTTGACCATTATAATGTGAAGATTTCTCCATTTGGTTTTAAAGTACATGAACTCTATTTTAATCTGGAGTTTATATAAGGCCAAATGTTTTATTATTCTTTTCAATTCTGATTTTTAATAAAAAAAATTCTCTTTTTGTTTTAAATAAGTTATTTAAAAAAATATGTTATAATAAATTAATTATCGTTATGGATTTTGTTAGAATCCCAACTGACCCTTTGTCACTAACTGGAGTTAAAATCACCAACCTAAAAAGTAAAACAGTTTGTTTCTCAGAAAATGAAAAAAACATGTTTATCTTAAAAGTCGGCTACCGAATCTACAAGTGTTTTCTTTGGTAAACTTGCCAAATCATCTCAAAATCACACGAACCAAGAAAAAACAGAACCCAGTAATGTTGTATTAAAAAACTGATAATTTTAACTGGTTAGTTTTATGGGAAAATAAATAAGTAATTTGGGTTCTTTCTTTTCTGGTTGTTTCTGTCAATTTCTGAGTCACCCTGTTATACAAAGTGACGCCCAGAAAAAACAGAAACCCACAAATTTTTTCTAATAAAAGTGTTAATTTTAACTCGGAAGGGTTTAGGGTTAAGGGTTTATGGTTAGGGTTAAGGTTAAGGTTTGGGTTAAGGGTTTTGGGGTTTTTAGGGTTGTTTTAATGGGAAAATAAAAAAGTAATTGTGCGTTACTGTCTTTCTGGGTTCTGTCATTTCTGAGTCACCCCCTGTATACAAGGTGACCAGAAAAAAGAAACCCACAAATTTTTTAGTAAAAGTGTTATTTTAAAACTAGGGGGGTTTTAGGGTTAGGGTTATGGTTTAAGGTTAGGTTAAGTGGGGTTGGGTTTGGTGTTAGGGTTAAGTTTTTAATGGGAAAATAAAATAAATAATTGGGTTCTGTTTTTTCGGGTCACCCTATAATAATCATAGGATTTTGAGTATGAATTTGCAAGTTTTACAGTATCTTTTAAAAGGATTAAACGTCACTAGCAAATAGAAAAAAACACCCCTTTCAGGCGTTAGAAATTAATTTTTTGAAAAGATTTGCCTTTTGCGGGATAAGAGTAAAAATTCAAATGTCAGAAGTTTGTATCATAAGTAAAGTAAAATCTCAAATTTATTAAAGGTGTAAACAAAAAAAAAACATTTGAAATGGAAACTTAGTTCTGTCCCCATCAAATAAAATGTAAGCATGATTTTAATTAATTTATTAATCAAATAATTAATTTGAATATTCTACAAATAAAAATCTCAAACAAAATGGAGAGTTTATTTGTTTGCCAAACTTTTATTAACCTCTTGATACTGAATAAATGTCGTTTTTCTTGTTTTAAATAATTTTCTTGTTAAAACTCTAAATACGTTTGAATAAGTTTAATATTATCAAAATGAAAACAAACTAATAATATAAAAATAATAGTATCGGATATGTATTTATCAAAAACTTCTTTTAAAAAAACAATAAGGACTTCTAATGTTTGCATTATTCAAATTTTGAGTGTATATAATATACATTTGTTCTTGTACACCACACACACACAACACAAACACACACCAACATATATATATATATATATATATATAATATATATATATATATATATATATTTGAATAGAGAAATAAACAAAAGACGAGGAGATTTAGCATTATAGTCGCTATTTCAGGGAAGCCTTCAGACAAATAGTCTAAATCTCCCGACTCATTTTTTTGGATCTGTGCTTATGCTTTCTGTTCTTTCTGTGTATTTCCTTACTCATTTTTGCTTTGTACTCCTAACATTAGAGCCTTGGAAAGCTCGTACTACGACTTGGTTTTGTTTTAAGACTGGTGTCGTAAGGAAGATTTCCTTCTCTTGGACTTTTGGATTATATATATATATATATATAGCTATTAATATAAATGACTAATATATATATATATATATATATATATATATTATATTATATATATAAAGAGGTAAATATAAATTCAATATATATATATATATATATCAATAACATAAATATATATAATATATATATATATATATTATATATATATATATATATAAATAATATATATATTTATTATTTATATATTATATATATAAATTTGTGCACATGGATTCGGATGCCTGTTTTCCCATCATTAAAATTCATAGATATAGATTTAATGTATGTGTACTATGGACCTTAATGGCAAAAAAGTGAAGTTTATATTTTTTAAAAATCACTCTATCTTTTAAAAAGACGTTTCATGTGCGATCGAGTTCCGTAACTTTATTTTGTAATTCCATTAGTGGAAAATTGTAAGAGAAAACAGCGGTAAAAGAAAAGAGACAAAGAAAACGGGAATCAATAGTCCAGTAAAATAATGGACCGAAAACGTTTCTTTTTTTTTACTTTTTTCTTTCCTGGGAGACGATTAGTAAAAACATAAGGTGGGTGTGCCTACGTATATAATATATAGTAATAAATTATATATATATATATTATATATATATATATATATATATATATATTACAAAAGCAGAAATAAGAAGTTAATATTTTGGTATGTAAGTGGTTTCCCTTAACAGAAGGCCCATTGCACAGTAACAGCGTTATGTAATATTTTATTTCAACACAGTAATCTATCTGCGTTATAAAAAAATGCAGATCATTTTACCATATGTATGTGTATATAATGAGGCTGTTCGTAGCAAATCAATTTGAGGCTGAGCAGACTTAAGAAAAAATGGAAAATAAACGGTAAATATTGAATGAGAGTCTACCTTTTTTTTTCTCTCTCAAACCCGATCAGTTTGGCTTTAACAAACACACACACACACGCATATATACATTATCATAGTAAGTACAAAAAGTAAAGATGTCCGGGTTGGTCCCCTAAAGTAGGTATCAGCAATCAGCGAGAGTTTATATCTCTTGTCAACTAGCGCTAGTCCAATGAGATTATCTTTTGCATCTGACGGTGGAGCGCCACACCTCCATCAGCTCCTTACTTTACAGCACGAGAATCCTGGTGTCTACTCCAATACGCTGAGTTAACGAGGGCGCGGTGTCGAACCTTGAGGTTTCTAAGCGGAACGCTTAATTGTATATATTATATATATATT
>CM042146.1:58622309-58627040 GCA_023376005.1 Doryteuthis pealeii | reverse complement strand
GAGAGAGATTAATCTATTAACGATAATATATATATATATATATGATTTATATATTATTATATATATATATATATTCTTAATGAATATCTATTTGGATATAAATTACCAGCTGATTTTTTTTATGATTAGCATCCAATACTTTAAAACCAGCAGAAATATAATAAGCCCATTAATTGTATATATATATATATATATATTAATATATTGTGTGGTGTGTGTGTGTGTGTGTGTGTGTGTGTGTGTATTGAGGAAAAGGGTATTGGGATGAATTCGACAGAATGAGGTAAAATATAAGGAATGAAAGAACAAAACTCAGACAAAAATGTGTAGTATATTTCGCTGGGGTTTGAACTCGGCTTCTTTAGCTTTTATTGAATTATTCGGATCATACAAGTGTTTTATAGAAGGGGGAAGTAGGTATGTAGGTAGGTAGGTAATTCAATAAAAGCTGAAGAAGCCGAGTTCAACTTACCAGCGAAATATAAAACACATTTTTGTCTGAGTTTTGTTCTTTCATTCCTTATATTTTATCTCATATATGATTTTTCTCGATTTGTTTAGCCATACATTTAAATAGGTATTCCCGCCTAATTCATTATTAATTAATTAATTTTCAAAATTAGGTACGACTCCAATTAAGCACTTATTCTCTCAAAATTGTCGGCAAAAAGCCATTCAAAACAAACGTGTTTACACACACACACACACACACACACACACACACACATATATATTATATATATATATATATATATATATGAGAAGTAATACACCAGCGATGTGTTTATGATGTGGCTTTTTTTTTGCCGACAATTTTTTTGGAGAATATGTGCTTAATTGAAGTCGTACCTAATTTTGAAAGTTGATTAATTAATAATTAATTTATTAGGCGGGCATACCTATTTAAATGTAAGGCTAAACAAATCGAGAAAAATCAATCTCTGTATGTACATTTCGGCCTATTAGGCCTCATCAGCAGAGCTATAGATAGGAAGACCGCCTTGTGCGTGATTCGAAACCCGACTGTCAAGCTGACAGACGAGCATCGTTACCCCTACACCACCGGACTTTCTTTTAGATTTTTTCGTTTTGTTTAGAAGTAGGTTTCTATTGCTCGTATATATATATATATATATATATATATATATATATTATATATATATATAAAAATTAAATTATATATATATATAATATATACATATATGTGTGTGCGTGTGTGTGTGTGTTGTTTGTGTGTATGTGTGTGAATGTATGTGTGTGTTTGTGTGGCCAGGCGTGACATGGATGTATCTATTAACTATCATTAGGTAAACTAGCAAATATATGCACCCTCCGGGTGCAAGTATTTTAGTTAAATTTTATGATAAAATATGATATTAAATTAGAAAGGCTAATGAAACTGAATAAGAATGTAGATAAAAAGATTTTGAACAGAGGGGTTTTGATTGAAAAATAGAACAACTTTGAAACTAACTCTTCCATCATTTTCCGTTACTCCCGTCTTTCATTGGTAAATTTTCCTAATTAAACTGTTTAGTTAAAATAGGAAGTATAGAATAATATTACAGTTATTTCTTCTTGTTGAGGGATTTCTTTTAAGATTTATTGAAGAGATTTTTGCTCATATTCAATAAAATAAAACCAAACAATTCGAAATCAATAATACTAAGCATATATTTATTAAAATCAATTTTTTAAGATCAATATGCAAATTAGCCTTCCCATTCACACTATAATCCACTATTTTGTTGTATATATAAATACAATTGCATGTTATTAGTATGTAGATATGGTCAACAGTGTAAGTAATGTGTAACAATTTTATTAATAATTGAAGTTTAAATATAAATAAAATCATGGAGAATGTGATGTAAATAACAAAGGGAATTGTGACTTGAGTAGGGATATAGTTTCGGTTACAGACAGACAAGCACACAATCTCCATTATAATAAGATGATATGAAAAAAATCGTTTGCGTACGTACCCGGGTATAGATTGTGACATTCACCGAAAAAATTATCTGCATGTATGACACTACCGTAAAATTGGCCCGAGAGAATCAAAATACCCGTGCACATGCAATTAGTTCGACAAGTGTCCGCCAGTATATCTGTAGATAATAGTACAAATATAGTTGTTAATAAAAATCATCTATATTCTAAAAGTGCTAATTTGTTTTTGTGTGTGTGTCGGGTTTGATTATGTGTGTGTGTGTGTGTGTGTGTGTGTGTGTGTGTGTGTGTGAAAGCAAGACGATACGGATGGGTTTGGAATGGAGACGTATCTGCACGGTTACTTATGCATGTGCACAATGCAAGTGATTTGGTGCAAGCTTCGACGCAAGTGCGTGTGAAAGGGCGTGTCCGTCATCGTCTCCCGCATATGTTTCTACGACTATCACCATATACACGTGGGTCTTACGAGTCTGTTTGTGAAAACAATAACACTTTTTTTCTTCATTTTTTTTCTCTAAAATCCAAATATGTATTTGTCTGTATGAGCGAGATTATAATGATCACTCTACGTTAAAATAAATGTTTATACAAGAGAAAGAAATGAAGGAACGAAGGAAGAAAGAAGGGAAGAAAGGAGGAAGAGAAGCAGATGATTTACGTGAAATAAAACATAAACAGATACAAAAAAAGAAAGAAAGGAAGAAAGAAAGGAAGAAAGAAAGGAAGAAAGAAGGAAGGAAAGAAGGAAGAAAGAAAGAAAGAAAGAAAGTCGAGAAAACTGGAGAGTGAGTGGGGAGCAGAAGATTTAACTGAAATAAAAATTGAAATGATAAAAATACAGAAAAAGAAAGAAAGAAAGAGAAAGAGAAAAAGAAAGAAAAGAAAAGAAAAGAAAAGAAAAGAAAGAAAGAAAGAAATGAAGGAATGAATGAAAGAAAGAAAGAGAAAACTGATAATTTAAGTGAAATAAAACATAAATGGATACAAAGAAAGAAAGGAAGAAATAAAGTAATGAGCGAACGAAGAAAGGGGGGAAGGAAGAAAAAAAGAATGAAGGAAAGAAAGAAAGAAAGAGAAGAAAGAAAGAAAGAAAGAAAGAAAGTAGAGACAACAGGAGAATGAGTCGGGAGCAGATAATTTAAGTAAATAAAAATTGAAATGATAAAAATATCGAGAAAGAAGAAAGAAAGAATGAAGGAATGAATGGGTGAAAGAAAGAAAGAAAAGAAAGAAAAAGAAAGAAGAAAGAAAGAAAGAAAGAAAACATAATTTTACGTGAAATAAAACATAAATTGATACAAAGAAAGAAAGAAAGAAAGAAGAAAGAAAGAAAGAAAGAAAAGAAAGAATGAATGAAAGAAAAAAAGAAACAGATAATTTACGTGAAATAAAACATAAATGGATACAAAAAAAGAAAGAAAGAAAGAAAGAAAGAAAGAAAGAAAGAAAAGAAAGTGGGAGAAAGGGTGTGACAGAGGGGAATGGATAATTTACATAAAATAAAACATAAATTGAAAGAAAGAAAGAAAGAAAGAAAGAAAGAAATTTCAAGAGCGAGAGAGAAAGAAAGAGTGAGAGAGAGAGAGAGAGAGAGAGAGAGAGAGAGAGAGAGGGGAGGGGGAGAGAGGGGGGGGGAGAGAATAGATAATTCGCGTGTAAGAAAATATAAAATGATAAAAAATACCGAAGGAAAAAATAAATAATTGAATAAAAAAATAAATAAAATCGGGAAGACAGGAGAGCGAGAGGCAGAAGATTTACGTAGAATAAATTGTAAAATGAGAAAAAGAAAGGGAGAAAAAGAGAACTAAATGGGAACAAAGGGAGTGAGAGGGGGTGGATAATTTACGTGAAATAAATATAAAATGAAAGAGAAGAAAGAAAGATAGAAAGAAAGGGAAGAAAATGGGAAGAGAAATTGGTATAACATAATTTACGTGAAATGAAATATAAAATGATTAAAATAAAGAAAGAAAAGAAGAAAAAAGAAAAAGTAAAGAAACAAAGAAAAATGTGTAAAGGGAATGAGACGGTATCGAATAATTTATGTGAAATAAAATGTACAATGATAAAACAAAAATACAGAAAGAAAGAAAGAAAGAAGAAAGAAAGAAAGAAAGAAAGAAAGAAAATTAAGAAAGAAAGTCAGGACAACTGGAGAGTGAGTGGGAAGCAAATAATTTAAATGAAATAAAAACTGAAATGATAAAAATACAGAAAGAAAGAAAGAAAGAAAAGAAAGAACGAAAAGAAAAGAAAGAATGAAAAAGAGAAAAAAAAAGAAAAGAAATAAAGAAAAGAAAAGAAAAGAAAGAATGAAAGAAAGGAAGAAAGAAAAAGAAATTAAGAAAGAAAGTCAAGACAACTGGTGAGTGAGTGGGAAGCAAATAATTTAAATGAAATAAAGATTGAAATGATAAAAATACAGAAAGGCAGGAAGAAAGAAAGAAAGAACGAAAAGAAAGAACGAAAAGAAAGAAAGAACAAAAGAAAGAAAGAAAGAAAGAAAGAAAAAGAAAGAAAAAACGAAAGAAAGAAAGAAAGTAAGAAAAGAAAGAAAGTCAAATAGAGCGTGAGTGGGAAGTAATAATTTATGTGAAATAAAATTTAAAACGATAAAAAAGGAATAGATAGATAGATAAAGAAAGAAAGAAAGAAAGAAAAGAAGAAAGAACAAAGAAAGAAAGAAAAGAAAGAAAGAAAGGGAAGAAAGATTGGAAAAAAGAAAGAAAGGGGAGAAAGAAAGAAAGAAGAAAAAAAGAAAGGAAGACAGAT
>CM042146.1:58599809-58617309 GCA_023376005.1 Doryteuthis pealeii | reverse complement strand
TGTGTGTGTGTGTATGTGTGTGTGCGTGTGCGTGTGTGTGTGTGTGTGTAATGTATAAAATGTGTTAATCATATTCTTTAATTAATTTGTAAACCAGAACGTTTTATCTGATCAGAGAGAAACATCTTAATCATATTGGAAACCCTATTTACAGGTGTTAATTTGGATGTAGAATATAATTACTTAGGTTGAGAAAAATAACGTAGCGTTCAATCTTTATTATACAACCGTTATAAACAAAAAGTAAGTTACAAAAACATACACAACCTATCGAATATCAGGAATCACACATGTACATGTCAATATTCTGCAAAAATATGGTTAATTAATGCTTGAAGAAGATGACAGAAGATCTGAAACACGTGTCGCATATTCAAGGTAATAATAAAAATATATTTTTTTTAAAATAATCCTTTTTGCAAACCTTCTTTTTTATGGAATTATTTTGTTAAATAGTGTCAAAATATAAATTATTATAGATATTGTCCATTTCACAATTATTTCCCGATTTAAAAAGAAAGTAGACTTTTTGTGTTAATTTGATATACACGGCTGAACAAGGAGTAAGGTTGCGTTTTCAAATAGAAGAGGGGGAGACGGGATAATTGCTGATTTGTGCACTGTTTTCTCAGCAGAATTTTCATGATCAAAGTAGTTATGGCGACGTCCATAAAGGACAAAACCTCTCGGTGTAGCATGCGAGTTTTAAGTTTAGTCAGAAGCTATTCCATTTTTTCTCATTTTTCACCCACTCTTTCAGCAATTGCAAAAAAGAAATGAATATCTTATTATAATGGAGATTATGAGTCTGTTTATCTGTAACCCAAACTATATCAGTACCCAAGTCACAACTCCATTAGTTATTTACGTCACATTCTCAATGATTTTATTTTTATTCAAACCTCAATTAATAATAAAATATTTTACATTATTAATACTATTGACCATATCTACATGATATTTACCGCGTACCCCACTTGTACGGGTCAGGCACAAAGTCCCTATTAACGTGGGACCACCCACAAACCGAAGCTCATGGGGTGGCGGGTAAAAGATTGCGTCGATCCCGTCCGGCATTTCCCATCAAGGGGGCGCCTTAGGCACTGGGCAATAAACCCAGCCCTGCCCCTTTAAATCAAGGGGGGCAGTGTTGCGGGGGGGGATGGCCCCCTGGCGCGAAAACCGTTATTATATCAATGGGTCCAGAGGGCCGAACCACTGTTGACCATATCTAATACAATAACATGCAATTGTAGTTATATCTACAACAAAATAGCATTTACAGTGTGAACGGGAAGGCTAATTTGCATACTGATATTAAAGATTTGATTTTAATAAATATATGCTAAGTATTATTGATTGCTAATTATTTAGTTTTATCTTAATGAATATGATAAAAAATCTCGGGGATAAATCTTAAAAGAAATCCATTAACAAGAAGAAATAACAGTAATTTTATTCTTTATTTCCTATTTTAAGTAAATAGTTAAATTAAGAAAATATAGCAATGAAAGACATGAGTGAAGGAAAAGTAAGTTTTAGTTGTTCTATCTTTCGATTATACCCCCCTCTGTTTCAAATCTTTTTATCTGCATTCTTATTTAGTTTCATTAGTCTTTCTGATTTAATATGATATTTTATTACATTAAAACTTAAATACTTGCACCCAGAGGGTGCATATATTTGCTAGTAGTTATAAGATATGAATAGAAGTTCGTTCGTTCTTTGGATTTTACGGCACGTCAACCCATAAAGTCAATGTATACCGAAGACGTTTTGTTTTATTCATTCTTGCTGGCCCTCTGTTTTTTTCTTTTTTTTTTTGTAAAATCATTTTTTAAACATGTTTTTAGAACTCATTTTGTTCTATTTAACCCATAGATGGGACCCTAGCAGGTGCTACCACTCCGGGTCGGAGTGGACTTGGGTGTAATGGTGATGAAGGGGTACTCCACATTCCCTAGAGTGCCAGAACTGGAACTTTACCATTAGATAGTTTAACGTCATACCCAGAACAAGATATAAGTAAAAGTAATAAAACAGTAATCTATCTATACATATGTAAAGGACAGTTGTGTGAATCTGTATGTCCGGAGGAAACTTCGAAAATAAAACAATTAATGACAAAGTAAATATATATAAACATTCACTATCATCCTATCTCGGTTTTTGAGTAAAAAATAATGAAGATTTGATTTATATTCGTGAAGATAATAAAAAAATGAAATTTGAATGATAACAGCATGTAATTTTTCTTTAGTATTTAATATTGTAAATAGCAGACATTAATTTTTCTTTTTAGAGTGGCTGGATCAGCACAAGGTCTTTTTTACCTGGGGATTTTAACGGGGCATCCTGTGGGAAAGCACCCCACGATTCAGTAATAATGGATCTGTGAGAATAACTCTTTAAAAACTCCCCACTCTACCCAGGCGATGCTCGGTAGCCGCTTCTAGTAGAATATAAATGATATTAGAAGAGACACCTGATTATTTTCATAATATAGAGATATCCCCCAGGCCATTGATTAATCGTATACAGGACCGGTGTTACACATAGGGTGAACTAGGCGATCGCCTAGGGAGCCAATGTCTGAGGACACCACAAATTTAAGACAAACATGGATAAAATTCAAAAGGAAGGTTTTTATATATCATAGGATGTTGCGCTTTTAAGTCCATAAAATATTAATAGGTGATTGTATTATGTTTTTAATGTAAACATAACTTTAACGTCGTTTTCATCGGAGCTGAAATTATCTTTTTATTTCGTGACATCTCTCCATTGAGCCATTTTTCATTGATACTTAAGATGTCAATTTAATAAATTGTCCGACTAATGACAGGTCACAACAGAGAATATCTTATTTGCTCAAGATGTATATCTAATAATAATGGAGATTCGGTCTCAATTTGTCTGTAACCGAAACTACGTCACTGCTTACGTCACATTACCCAAAATCATCAATACATAGAATAAAGAACAACCTTGTATTAAATACACTCAAAATTTGAATATGTCACCTCAGACGATCCTTATATTTTTTAAAACAAGTTTTAATAAATATATATTGTATTTAAATGGGATAGAGTTCTACAACCGTCCCCCAAAAAAAGAATTTTTTTTGTCAAAGGTCTTTTAGCGGCTATTGTTGGTGGTTGTACCAGAGTTTTATTACCTCTGATAGGGTCAGCAGGGCGAGGGACGTCTGATGTTGGAAGACCCGAAACTTCCCAATGAACCCTGCGGATTACATCACTGACGACAACCACCAGCGCTCCAAATGTAGGAGCGTATATTTAAAGTATGCCCGATATTATATATTCATACATAGTTTGTTTTATGTTAATATATGTTTAAAGTTATATAACCTATAGAGTTTTACGAGAAAATTATTTACAAACAAGAAATAGTCATTTTTCTTTTCAGTATTAAGAGCTTAACTAAAAAGTTTATAAACAAATAGATTCATACGATTTTGTGTAACATTAGTGTGGAAAATATTCCAAATAATTATTTAATTAATAATTAATTGATGTACGCAACATTTTATCTGTGGGGGACAGAACTAATCTTTTTACTCCTTTAATAGATTTGATGATTTTACTTACTTATGATACACACCGCCTGCACCTCTGCAGAGGGGTAAGACTCCTCCAATGGGGCCACCTGTTGGCCGTGGGTGGCGACTCGTGATGCTTAAGGATAGAGTCCAGGTGGATGAGCAGTTCATGACTTGCAATACTCCACTTTGGCCTATCTTGGGCTAGACGGGCGGTCGGAAGGCCCCCTCCGATCAATCGGCTGGTCACGTCAAGCCTAGCACCTATATATTTTTCCCAACCCTTATTGTCCTTATGGCAAGCCCCACCCTTTTTATCATATGGATGCTAGAAGGCGGTGGCTGCGGGTCTACATGTCCTGGGAATGACGTTAAACTCTATCTGATGGTGAGGTTCCAGTTTTGGAGGTTTGGGTAAATGTGGAGCACCCCTTCATCACCATTGCTCCTGGTCCACTCTGACCGGAGTGGTAGTACCTGTTAGGGTCCCATCTATGGGTTAAAAGAAAAATGTATTTATAAAACAATTGTATTATCGATTAAGAATTGATTTATTTCAAAAACTTTATCGGCATTAAATGACCCACTGAGGTTGATATGCCGTAAAACCAAAACAAACAAAACAAACAAACAATTACTTATGATACAAACCCTCTAACACTGAATTTTAAGCTCCCATCCCACTCAGATATTATCTCTCAAAAATTAATATTACACCGCTCGGGGTATGTTCTTTGTTTATTTATTTATTTATTTTATTTATTTATTTATTTATTTTTTGCTAATGATAATAATGTAATAACTTGAGGAGAGCTGGTGCGAGCTAAGTGCTTATGATATGCTATTTTCTAAAGATTACCATAAGATAAAATAAGATGACGAAAAATGATTTCTTTGACAATTATATCAACGATTTATTGTCTTAATGTAATAATTGTTTGTTTGTTTTGTTTTGTTTTACGGCATATCAACCTCAGTGGGTCATTTAATGCCGATAAACTTTTGAAATAAATTAATTCTTAATGGATAATACAATTTCTTAAAAAATACATTTTTCTATTTAACCCATAGATGGGACCCTAACAGGTACTACCACCCGGGTCCAGAGTGGACCAGGGAGCAATGCTGATGAAGGGGTGCTCCACATTCCCCAACCTCCAAAACTGGAACCTCACCATCAGATAGAGTTTTAAACGTCAATTCCCAGGACATGTAGACCCTCAGCCACCGCCTTCTAGCACATATATGATAAAAAGGGGTTGGGGCTTGCCATAAGGGTAATAGGGTTGGGAAAATCATATAGGTGCTAGGGTTGACGTGACCAGCGATTGATCGAGGGAGCCTCTCCGACCGCCCCTCTGCCCAAGTAGGGCCATAGTGGAGCATTGCATGTCATGAACTGTTCATCCACTTGAGCTCTATCCTTAAGCATCACGGGTCGCCACCCACGGCCAACAGGTGGCCCCATTGGGGGAGTCTTACCCCTTTGCAGAGGTGCAGTCGGTGCATTCTAACGCCCCAGCCGACAGGGCGGCTTAATGTAATAAGAATAACTGGTTATTTGCATGGATGAAGTAATAAAGCCAAAAGGTGAAAATTATGTTATCACTGGTGTTTCAAGAGTTAGAAACAATGTAGTAATGGGTTACTGTACCTAAGTTAGTTAAATGCTTGCTTAGGGCGCCAAATCATCATGCACTGGCCCATGTTGGATAGCTTTATGCTACATACTGAATAGATCGGCCTATTAATTTTTTTTTAATGAAGCTTAGAATTTAAAAATAACGTATTGCCCTCCGATGAACCCATAATTAAAAATGCTAGATTAGATTTTTAAATCAATATGAGTCTAGGTAAAAAATCATACATAAGTGAATAGGTAGATATTCTAGCCAAAACAAAACATTAGGTTTATAAGTTCCCAAAATCAACATGGCCTAGTGGATAAATGGGTTAGGTTAAACAGTTCTAAGTGACGGTTATCTCTGGACTGCAGGTTCAATCCTGGTCAAGGGCAGGAGTAACATAGAATAATGATTAACATAGCTTAACGCCGCTACCACAGCTAAGGTTAGCGGAATGAGAACAGGATACCCCCGTGGACTAAATAAAGGGTTAGGCTCAAAGTTCTGTGATGGCTCCCGATTACGACAAGAAGATTCTCGAGTTCGAAAAGAAGGTTTTCGAGCCCGAGATGGTTCCCGAGTCCGACAAGAAATACCCGAAATAAACGACAGATAAGATAAGGACAATAGTCTGAATAATACTAATCAGCAAGCCTCATCTTAAACATTCAGAGAAATATTTAAAAATAACGGTTGAATGTAACAAATCAGAAATTCAAATGTGTATAGTAGACAATTAAGTATTTGATCTCTGATTGACCTGGAAGCATATTTAGTTAGTTTGTAAGATTAGTCCCAGGCGCCGAAGCGAACAGACGTATAAGACAATTCTCCACGCGTGAGGTTATGGGTTTTGGGGAGTCATTGTGTCCGTTAATAAGAACAGGAAAGGGACATGTAGAGATTCGACAACCAAATAAAATCAAGAAATACGAACACAATTCAACCAAATCCAGTCAGCAGAGAAAGAAGATATAAGATATACATTTACCAACCCATCCACACGAGAAGGATGTGAGACAAGGTCAATTTCTTAAGCGGAGATTAACAGGTTTGAATTCAGAGTTTTCCTTCTCCTAGACTGGTTACCTAGCCATGGTTAAAGAGCCCAGACTGCCCTACTATTTACCCATAGCTGGAGGGAGAGTAGATTCATACCTTTCCCAAGGGTATTAGCACTAAATGAAATGCAATTACCATGTCCAGGATTTGAACTCGGGGTGACGAGTCCATTTCCCATGACTTTAACCATTACACCATGTGATTCCTACAAGATATAAGATATATACAAGATAATCATGATACTAATAAAGAGGGTATGTACATTATGACGGACGGAAATGTTACAAAAGATAACAATAATTTATACAAAAATGATTATAAGTTAAGAGTAAGGAAATGAATCTGACAGTATATATAGATAAATGGAATGGGAAACATATATGTTGTTAAATGGAATTTATTTTAATAACTTTTGAATTTCTAATATTGCCAATATTTCGATTTCATCAAAAAGTTTTCATGAAGCATAATGATAATTGTGACCATTTTAAGATGTGAATGTTAGCAATGCAAAAGTTGTAAAAATAAATTCAATTGAACATGTGTTTTTCGTTCCATTTTATCTATACACAAATGATTGTAATATCTACAGGGGTCTTACGAAGAAAACGGTTGTCACTTGAGTGACAGACAAAGACATCGTCACATCCCTTATTTATTTCCTGCTGTTATATTTTTTTCTGTTTAAGTTTCAATTTGAGTATTTGTTTCACGGCATACCCTTTTAAGTTTGAGTTTGTTTAACCATACCTTTGAGTTTGAGTATGACTTTGTTTCACGGCATAACATTTTGAGTTTTGTTTAACGACATAACCTTTGAGTTGAGTATGACTTTTGTTCACGACATATTTGTTGAGTTTGAGTATTTTTGTTTCAGGCATACCCATCGTTTGAGTTTGAGTTTTTTAACGACATAACCTTTGAGTTTGAGTGTTTCATGGATACCCATCGTTTGAGTTTGAGTTTGAGTTTTGACTTTGTTCACGGCATAACCTTTGTTTGAGTTTGAGTATTTTGTTTACGGCATAACGTCGTTTGAGTTTGAGTTTGAGTTTTTTGTTTAACGGCATAGCCTTTGTTTGAGTTTGACTTTGATTTTGTTTAATGCATAACCATGTTTGAGTTTTTTGTTTAATGCATTTTGTTTGAGTTTGTTTGATTTTGTTTAATAAGTTTGAGTTGACTTTGAATTTTTGTTTAATGGCATAACCTTTGTTTGAGTTTGAGTTTTGTTAATGGCATAACTTTTTGAGTTTGATTTGAATTTTTTTTAACGGCCTAACCTTTGAGTTTGATTAGTATTGTCTGCGTTATTTGGACTATTGTCCTCATCTTGTTGTTATCTGTAATGTTTCAGCCAATGTGTCTTCCGCTTCTTCGGGTATTTCTTGTCGGACTCGGGAACCTTGTTGTCGTAATCGTGAGAGCCATCACGGAACTTTAAACCTAACCCTTTATTCAGTCCACGGGGGTATCCTGTTCTCATTCCGCTAACCATAGCTGTGTTAGAGGCGTTAAGCTGTGTTAATTATTATTCTATGTTACTGTGACTAGGATTGAACCTGTAGTCTAGAGATAACTGTCACTTAGAACCGTCTTAACCTAAATCTTCTATCCACTAGGCTATGTGTCATGTGACTTTGAGTTTGAGTTTTGTTTCACGGTATAACTTTTGTATGTTATTTAATACAAAAAGGGTTAATTTGGTTTTATTTTGCATATGGGTTTCCGGATTGTGGGTATGAGTTTTTACGATATATATGTTTCGTCAGTTTTTACTGGGAAGTTTAATTAGGTTAGATATTAACTAAAAGTTACCTTTGATTTAGAAAACCCAAGATGTCCTCGGGTTTGGTTTTTTTTTGAAAAGGTACTTTAAGTTGCTTGCCGGGTAAGGTTTGGAACTGAAACTTCCACAGTACAAAAAGGATGTGTTTGTCAGAGAACGGTACTTTGCATATTAACCAAATTGGAACATCTTCCCTTTTTAGTAGCGTCTATACAACTTGAGGAATGTTCAGAGAATGAAATGTGTTCAAAATGAAGTTTTGAAAATTTTAAGGATACTTTTGTTTGCTTGTCTAGTAATATTTGGAGCGGGTTTGTCTGAAACTGTCACAATTTAAGTTGCTTGTCTGGTAGTATTTGGTAATATTTTACTATTTTTTTTTTTTTACAATTTTGTTTTGTCACGGTTTCTTTTTTACTGAAAAGTTCGTTTGTTTTGTTTCATTCAAAAAGTTCGTTTTTTTTTAGTGCGATCATAAGCGGTAGCCCCGCCCCAATTTCCAAATTGACATCGAGTAAATGACCCTTAACAATACCATGTGTATCTCTGCTCGAGTAATATCACACACATAATTTCTTAAATTCAACACAACAAGTTTTTGACAAATAACACAGTTATTTACAGCAAGTTATTCAAAGTCTGGCCGAGAAAAACGAAACGAGAACGAGGGACATTTTACATTTATTTTTTTAATTTATTTATTTGTCTAAGGGCCCGACTCTGGCCGTTGATGATGGGTATGCGGTTTACTTGAAGGACTATATTTGAAACTTACACAGTATAAAAGGATGTGTTTGACAGTGAACGGTACTTTTGTAGCATAGCTGCTCTCGTTTGCAATGGAGTGGTGATGTGTTATATAGAAATAATAGTCGTATACTTATCTCATTTTCTGTGCTACTTGGAGAAGCTCGAATCTGGTTGTCGGATCTGATGCTGAGTGGGCTGGTAAGTCTTTGATGTTTTGCGTTTGGAACCTACTTGGGATGTTGGATGACATTCTTGCCTTTACCATTGATTGTTTTTAGTAACAAAACAAGGCGACTTTTTTTTTTCTCATGAGATTTTTATTTTCCCTTAGTCAAACTGCCTTGGGAGAGAGACACGTCTCACTCCGTCAACTCATCGTTCCAAACTCAAACTCTCACTTCTCACTCCTACGCTTTCACTCTTCGCCACGTGAAGTCTCCCAACCAGTAAAAAAATGCCATGTTAATCTACTCGTAACTATTACATTCCTGCCCCCCTCTCTCTCCTCTCTCTCTCTCTCTCTCTCTCTCTCTCTCTCTATATATATATATATATATATATATATATATATATATATTATATATATATATATTGTAACCGGAACATTTTCCTGAACTTTTTTATATTTATATACACCTTTACTGCAAACTCTTTTGAGCTTTTTTAATGATAAAATGCTTATAATTTTAAAAATAAAATTTATTTTATTTTTACCATAAAATACGCATTTTTTAAATTATTTGAAAATTCCGTTACTGATCGAGAGCGTTCTGTGCCTCGTGATTAATGATATATTTATTTCGTTTTTTCCGTCTACAATGTTGCTTTGATAAAGACCGCATATGGTTGAAACAGATTTTTGTCAGCAAAACTTTAAACATCTTGTTGTTTTTCTACAAAACTTTCTACACCTACACACACACACACACACACACACATATATATATATATATATATATATAATATATATATATATAAGGTTAAACCTTACATATTGAACATATTGGAGCGACTTCGCATTTTAATAGGTGTTGATGGGTGACGTGAGTGTGCCTAATACGAAGTCTGGAGAGAATCACTTTTTTTCTGTTTCTTCAGTAGTCTGCCGGACACTCACCAATAGTGGTAGAACCTGTTAGTTTCCATCTAGATATATCATTAATGCATTTCAAGATTGTAACATTAAAAGAATTATAAGGAAACTTGAAATAGGGAATAAAAAACACTTTAAAATAATAGGGATTCTGTTTTGTTTAATCATATTTGTTTGATATATATATATATATATATATATTATATATATATATATATATATATATAAGTCTTCTGAGGCAGAAAAATATCGCGGAATGTTAAATTATTAAATTTATAGTGACCAAGTTAAAAGTAAGATTTTTTTTTTATAACAAAGCCTGGTCGAAAGATTATCGAAAAAAAAGTTTCCCTATGTCTACCTCTGTGCCAAAGACAGCTAATATTACAGAATCTATATATAATGGAGATTGTGTATCTCCCGTAAACGAAACTACGTCACTGCTTATGTCATTATACCCTCAGGAATTGCGTAAGTTTCTCAATGAGTATTTAATTTATAGTCAAAATCATTAACACATAGAATAGATAAATCTTATTTATTAACAATGTCTCCATGAAAATCTACTATAGATTTGTCTTAAAACAGCCCATGTTATTAGTACGTTTAAAATCCTGCAATGTATTATATATCACTAAGAAATAAAGGTTTACAGACATATGACGTGGTTAATTTATATACTGGTTTTAACAAATCCGGGTTTAATAAATAATTAGTTGGTCTTATTTCTCTATAATATTATTGTTTTATTCTCCAACGTATTAGATGTTTGTTTGTTTGTTTGTTTTGTTCTACGGCATATCAACCTCAGTGGGTCATTTAATGCCGATAAAGTTTTGAAATAAATCAATTCTTAATGGATCATACAATTTTTTTATAAATACATTTTCTATTTAACCCATAGATGGGATCCTAACAGGTACTACACTCCGGGTCAGAGTGGACCAGGGAGCAATGGTGATGAAGGGGTGCTCCACATTCCCCAAACCTCCAAAACTGGAACCTCACCATCAGATAGAGTTTAACGTCATTCCCAGGACATCAGCCACCGCCTTCTAGCACCCATATGACAAAAAGGGGTTGGGGCTTGCCATAAGGCAATAGGTTGGGAAAATCATATAGGTGCTAGGGCTTGACGTGACCAGCCGATTGATCGGAGGGGCCTCTCTGACCGCCGTCTAGCCCAAGATAGAGCCAAAGTGGAGTATTGCATGTCATGAACTGCTCACCACCTGGGCTCTATCCTTAAGCATCACGTGTCGCCACCCACGGCCAACAGGTGGCCCCATTGGGGGAGTCTTACCCCTCTGCAGAGGTGCAGTCGGTGCATTCTAACGCCCCAGCCGACAGGGTGGCCAACGTATTAGAATTAATCCTATGAATAATTTTACATAGAGACTAATTAAAATATGATTAAATAACTGTATTCTTTTTATAGCGTTCTTATTTAATTTCGCAAATCTTTGTAATTAAATATATTTAATTACATTAAAACGTAAATACTTACGCACAGAGGGCGCATATTCTAGCTAGTATTAATAAATTAATGAAAAAAAAACTACTGTGACTATAGATATATCACAAGGAGATTTGTGTAATTCAACAGGGAGACCATAAAGCTTCCATTCCAATATTGTACCCACTGAGCTCTCTCAGGAAGTACTATGTAGCGACAGTGGCAGCTCGTGTTCTCTGCGGCGTGGGGGGTCTGTCATAATTTTGAAAATGCATTTCTAAGAAAACTTTGTATTTACTGATATATCTGCTTAATTTTTTCGTATATGTTGTTATGAGGAGAATTTTTAAACAACAGAATGAAATATGCCACTAATTCTAAAATCCAAGTAGTAAGTGTACTAACGTGATAATATATACGAGTATTTGTACGTGACTATCTATATATTCGACTAGGAATCACAAGGTTCCTAGTTCGATACCGGCCCTCGCCAACTCAGCGTATGAGTAGCACAGGGATCTGTGCCGTAAAGTAAGGAGCTGATGGTAGGTGTGGCGATCCACCTCAGACGCTAGAATAGTCTGCTTGGTCTAGCGCTAGTGAAAAGGGGATAGACTCGCTGTCTGGCTGATACCGACCTTAGGCCACTCCAACGACAACGATCTATATATATATATATAAAAAAATTCTGTATGCCTGTCTGTATATATGCATGTTTGTTTGTACAATGACGGAATGCACGTTCTCTTATGAAGGGAAATGGGAGGCGCTTGGTTTAATGGTTAGAGTCGTAGGAAATGGACTCGTCGACCTGAGTTCAATTCCTCGACGAAGCTGTTTGCATTTCACAAGGAAAGGTATGAATCCAATTCTCCCTCCAACTATGGTTAAAGAGCAGGCCAGACTGGGTTCTTTAACCATGGCTTGGTAACCAGTCAAGGAGAATGAAAACTCTGAAGTCAAACCTGTTAAACTCCCGCTTAAGAAATTGACCTTGTGTCACATCCTACGTGTGCGGTTGGTAAATATATATAAAGGGAAATTGATGTAGACTAGTAAAGATGAGAGTTCAGTATAATACATACTCCATTCTAGTCCGAGAAGGGGTTAGAAAAACCTTTTACATACCATACGCATACCAGCAATATATATTAATTATTTATTTCCTATAAGTCTAACATGATCAAAAGGAACCACTCTTGACTGATAAATTATTTTTTTATTTTCCCATTAAACTAACCCTAAACCCTAACCTAACCCTAACCCTAAACCATAACCCCAACCCTAACCCCGTCTTCTTTTTCCTAGTATATCAATAAATAAATAAATAATTTATTAGTCAAGAGTGGTTCCCCTTGATCATGTTAGAATTATAGGAAATAACCATAAATTTCTAATTCCACTGTTTTCATAAGTAACGAGTGGCCAATATCGTTGATAGAATATACATATCTTAGTAAGGGTAGCACAGACATTTTTCCGCGATTTTCAATGCTAAATTTGGTTTAAAAATCTGTCTCTGCTATATATATATATATATATATATATATATATATATATATATATATATATATATATATATATGAACGTGGAAGTAAATCAGACAGTATGCAATATTATAAAAATTGACAAAACACAAGTTTATTTAACGAATGATGTTTAATAAGCCGACGCTTCAGTGTTTCGGTAACAACCCTTCCCAGGGCTTTCGTTTGTTTAAGGAAAATAAATTATTAATGAAAACAAAATCTGTGAGCCTCTGATTTTGGTATGTGGATGCTTTTGTTGATATTCAGCGTCTTAATTTAAATGTACATGACGTAATTTTTGCCGAAAATTTTGGAAACTAATTTTAATGAATGGAAAATTAATTTACGTAGACGTAGCTATTTATACTACGTGATTTGTGTGTGTGTGTGTGTGTGTGTGTGTGTGTATTTTAATTAATGGAAAATACCTTATTCAATTGAGTAAAAAAAAATGGATCAAATATAAGGTATTTTGTGATCTTTAAATACTAGTTTAAATAGGTGGGAGGATAAGTTATAAAATCATCAGAGAGAGACAGACAGATACAGATATTTCTTTACTTAATTGTTTTCTTCTTCTCTTTCTAATTCGGCCATGATGTGATCGCCTACGTCTAAGTTTTTGCTTTACTTCTTTGTATCTTCGTTGGTCTTCTAACGTGTTGCTTCTTTCTACTTGTCTGGCCGGCCTTCTAACTAAGGGCATGCGTAATTAATCAACAAGGCTTATTGCTTTGATCAAAGGTTTTATTTTAGCCCTTCTAACTCATTACGCGGAGTCATAGCCAAAGTAAGACACGTCTGTCCTACCTGAGGTCTGGCTGCAAACTGATTAACTAACTAAATCTCACATGACTTACAAGATTCTAACCGTCCAGTGATTTTCCATTCCGTGATATGAAACCACTGGCCCCTTAGAATTCTTCTGCAGGGTGTTGCCATAATCTATGCTGCCACATGTAACATAGATACAGATGGACAGATAGTCATTGACTTACTTATTCTCTTCTCCTTTATTCCGGCCATGACCGTCTACGTCTAAGTTTTTGCTTTACTTCTTTGTATCTTGTTGCTTCTTTCTACTTGTCTGGCCGGTCTTCTAACTAAGGGCATGCGTAATTAATCAACAAGGCTTATTGTGTTGATCAAAGGTTTTATTTGCCCGTTAATTAACCCATCACGCGGAGTGAGTTCAGCCCACAGTCGCACATCTGCGCTGCTTCTTATCTCGGCTGGAACTGATTTACTCGCTAGTTCTCACGTGACTCGATTTATTCTCGCCTTTAATCTGCGGTCAGTTGGGGCCAGTAACCGTCACTGGTATTTTTCCATTACCTCAGAGCTCTCGCTACAGGGCTTGTTTAATTACTTACTTGGCGCCGTACGTCACCATAAAATTGTGCAACAGTAAGTCAAAACTAGATTCTCTTTAAGAAGTGAGTTTTTCATAATTAATAGAATTTCTAAGCTCTCCATTTAAGTGCCTACCTATAATTTTTCATTGGCAAATAATGAAACGCACCTTAATGCAATATTCAGTATTTTGGTAATAAAAGCCATGTTTTCTACATAAATAACATGTAATTCATTAAATTAATTACAATGACTAAAGTTAGACCTTAGAAGAAGCCAGGGCTCGACATTAATGACGATAAAAATTACATCCGGGACGATCAATTCATCATCTGGGACAGTTTGACGGGGACGGTAAAAAAGTTTCCTAAAAGTTAGTACTACATTCAAATAATGGCCGTCCGTGATTGCTGAATGCTGACCTCAAAATGAGGTTACAGCACCGCAGGTCTATTCTCAAAGCCATGTAATGAATAATGGTGGAGGAAGATAGTTTAAAAGGACCGAATTATGTACTACTAACCCCACTCAGGGTAACTTAAAGTAAAAAAAAAAAAAAACTCTCTGAAGTAATACTCTCTTCCCACTCTCGTTTGTATACCCGATGGGTATACAACAGGAGGTCCTGTCGAATACTAAACAGATCTGCAAGGGAGATTTAAAAAATATTCGCACACTTGTTTTATGGAACCCGAGATTATCATAGATTTTTGATGCACAGAACAAGCTATCTCGTCGATGATAACTCGCCGGTTCTCGACAACCATCTCTTGAGCTTGATGAATCTCCTCATCAATAGTGGAGGTTGACGGAAATCCGCTTGTCCGGCTACTTCTCAATCCACTCATACAAACACCTACGTTGTAGTAAACTGTCCTCGTATGGTGCTAAAAGCTTCTGATGAATTTCAAACCCTGACACTCCTTCCAACTTCACATTAACCATAACATATTTTTATCATTGTCACACAGCGATCTACGTATGCGTGCTTATAGTTGGCACTGTTTTGGTCACGTGGTCAAAGTTTGAACCTGGTCGCACCATCTTGCTTGCCGTCTTTATTAAGTGTGCACCAATACCGATTTCTCTGGTCGAATGGATTAGGTAAATACCTATGGACAATACTGTTGCATAATCCATGGGTAGCGTGGATTATTGGCAACACCCTGTAACTCTGTGGGGGCCAGAATACAAAGAACCCCAAATGAAAGTTACAGACCGTTGGGGATCTTTGACCCAGAGGCGAGAAAACCGCCAATCACGTGAAGTCACGTGAGAACTAAGTGAAATCCTCAGTACCAGCCAAGATGTTAAGCAAAAAGACGCGTTTTTTTTTTTGCTTCGCTGGACTCATCAACTGCGCGTGCTGTGTTAGATAGTAAAGAAACTAGTTAAGAATAAAGTTGTAAAATATAACATAGCAAAAAGAAATAGAAAGAAGCGACTAGATAGAATCCAACATGACGAGAAGAAATAGAAAAAAGGAACAAGCAAGAAAACTAGGCGATCACAAATGGCCAAACAAAGCAAGTTATGTTTCTCATCTCTCTGATATCTGTCTGTATCTCTCTCTTCTTTAGTAAAAGAACATTTGTTTATATACCCGCAACATGAGCATGTGACTATATAACAAAACCGCGGCCTTACATAACATATACCGAAGCATTAAAATTAAAATAGTTATTTATCTATTATTATACTAAAGCTGGGTAAATCAATGATTGTTTGCTAAAGGTGTTTTTCCTATTACTTCTAGGTCCACTCTGACCCGGAGTGGTAATACCTCTTATCTAAGGGTTAAATAGAAAAAATGAGTTTAAAAATGTGTTTAAAAAATTGAGTCAAAAACAAAAAGTTTAAATTTTATAAAAAAAAAAAAATTGAATACACATCAAGAATGAATAAACAAAAAAATATTCAACATAAATAACCCAACAAGGGATATCGTGCCGTAAAATCCAAGCAACCAACTGATACCACCAACAACACTGAAATAACAACATCCACAATAAACTCTTCCTAATCATACCCACTTTTGGAGGCTGGAGACCAACTTTAAGGAATTATAGAAAGGAACAAGTCATTGTGTCCCGATTACTCATTGGTCACACAAGACTAATGCACTCCTATATACTCAAATAAGAACAACAACCACAATGTGGAACATGTCAAACACCTTTGACGGTTAAACACTTATTCATGGAATGCAGATTTTTTGCTCACATCAGAAAACGTTATTTTAAAGCAAACAACATGAAAGATCTATTTGAAAATGTCAACATGGAGGATATTCTCTCTTTTTTGAGGGAAATGAAATTATACCATAGAATATAGACATGAAACAAATCATTACCACACTACATAATCCCCAATAATGCTAACACATTTTGAAGACCAACTACTAAAAAGTATAAATATAAATACACGATATGTATAACGTCCTAACCGTTAGGCATGACATAAGCCCAGACGGGTTGATATGCCGTTAAAATTAAGCAACAAACAAACAATTCTATCTAAAATCATTAGATGCCTTTGTTTAACTCCTGACCTATTTAGGCTTTGTTGGATTATTCAGTGATATAAGCTGTGTTACAATACACCACTTGAATTTATAGACTAAGCGAGGTTACGTGGTTTAAACCTCAGCCAATCAACAGCCCGAATGCGTGGCTGGTTGACTACTTAATCACTGATACTGAGAGACGTCCATTTGCAATCATTGACGAAGGACTTGTAATACTGAGGAGCACCAAGGAACAACCAAATATTTTTTACCAAGGATTTCCGCTGGACAAGCGCCCTTGCTTGAAGCCTAAAGGATGGCCACTATAATTGTAACAGGCCTAGATGAGTAGGACTCGCCAAAGGTGTCCTAGGTATGTCACTAAACTGTATCTGATAGTGATGCTCCAGTTCTTGCGATATGAGAAGAGTGGAGGTACTATTTATTGCCATTAGTCCAAGGTCTACACTGACACGAAGTGGTGGTTCCCGCTACGATCCCATGTATGGTATAAATAGATGTTGCAGATAATTAAGTGTTTGCCTGCTTACCATAATTGTAAATATACGAGGGTAATCCAAAAAGGAAGGCCTACAAATCGCTGGAGACACAAGGAAACTGTTTATGCGGCTATTTGTTGGAATATTCTGTATATAAGGTGTGCTCCAATTCCCCACCCTAAATTTATAGACTAGCCGAGGTCACGTGGTTTATTCCTACACCAATCATCAGCCATAATCTTCGGCTGATTAAACACTGATCCTTCCACAATATA
>CM042146.1:58584809-58594809 GCA_023376005.1 Doryteuthis pealeii | reverse complement strand
ACCAGTGAAAATTAATATCAACAACCTCCGACCTGTTTAGCTACATACACACACACTGAACATATTAAGGAAATAGCGTCGACATCAATTAGAAAAAATGTCCAACACCGAAATGGTCCAATAAATAAATTTAAATCACAGAAATATGCACAGCAAATAATAATAATAATAATAATAATAATAATAATAATAATAATAAAGTGCAAATTTTATACGTATAGAACATGTGTGCGTATGTGTGTCTGTGTGTGTGAGTGTGTACGTCGTGCGGGAGTGTTAGTAAGTTTGTATATCTCCATTAAAGGAGAAATGCAACAATGAATGCCCATTCTAAATACGAATAGTAATATATATATATATATATATATATATATGTGTGTGTGTGTGTGTGTGTGTGTGTGTCTGTCTGTCTGTCTGTCTGTCTGTCTGTATCTGTGTGGGTGTGCGTATACATATATATTTACATGTATCTATGTTATGTATATATGTTATAAATATAAAACCTATATAAATATAAATATAAATAAATAAATAAATATATATATATATATATATATATGCACACCCACACAAAGACAGACAGACAAACAGACACACAGACAGTCACACACACACACACACACACACACACAACACACATATATATATAAATGTATGTATGTGGGTGTGTGTGCGTGTGTATATCTGTCCCTCTGTGTCTGTGTGTGCCTGTGTTTATCGGTCTGAGTCTGGCTCTGCCTTTATATTGGTGAGCATATATATATATATATATATATATATATATATATATATATATATATATATTACGGTATCATGGGTATGAAATCAGTGTCACTCGGTTACTGATCCTTTCTCGCTTATACGATTTTCAAACCACGTTACCCTAACTTGGATAGACATTCGATATTTAGCGATATTTACTTATTAATATAGTACATATACACTATATATATATATATATATATATATATATATATATATATATATATATATATATTAATTCATGACCTTTTAATTCCTAATATTGTTTATCTTATTTCATCTTATTTATATATTGTATATGTATATATTTTTTTGTATTTTTGTATTTTTAACGGTATAATTTTTTGGTAAATATTTTTGTTCTGGTTGGTTTTATAAACTTGTAGAAATAATTTTCATTAATTTCATGTGTTTCAATAATTGGTAGAACGAATGAACTCATGGTTTCCACACATCCACCTCCTTCTAGTACCCGTGTATATGTATGTAAGTGTGTATATGCGTGTGTGTCTTAATGCCTTTAAAGAAATGCAATGTGTGCTCTATAATAAATGCTAAACTTAAAGATTTTTTTTGTTGTTTTGAAGATTTTCGGCTTTTAACAAAGGGCCATTTTAGCTCACTCGGTAGAGCTTCCACCCAGGAATCACAAAGTTCCTGGTTCGATACCGACCCTTGCCAACCCAACGTATGAGTAGTACAGGGATCTGTGCGGTAAAGGGGTAGAGCTGGTGATAGCTGTGGCGCTCCACATCAGACGCTAAAACAGTCTCCTTTGTCTAGCGCTGGTGAAAAGGGATAGAATCCGTCACTGTCTGGCTGATACCGACACTAGGTCACCCCGACGATTTTATTTACTTAGGCTTTTAACAACTGCTTTAAAAATCTTTTAAAAAAACCATTTTTTTTTAAATCAAATTTATCATGACTGAGGTACGGTTTTTCAAATTTATCATGACTGAGGTAGGGTTTTTACCAACACTAAATTTTAAAAATGCCAGAATTTTTAATACTGATTCTCTAGGTAATCAGGTACACACTTTTAGGGTACTACAAATTTGTCCTTGACATACTAAGCTAAACGGGTAACAAATTTAATCCGTCAGTTAACAAGAATTTTTATTCCTGATAATAATTATTACTAGTGGAACCCGTAGAATTTCCACGTAACGTAACGAAAATCAAAAGGACCTATTTAAGCCAGAATAAATCATTTGCAATTTCATTACATATAAATCCTACTCTCGTCTTTGCAATAAATAATACAAAAATAAAAGTGGCAAAAACACGACTCTTGTTGCCTCTTATCTATTTTTTGCTTTTAATAATTTGTTATTATGGTATTGTCTTGTGTTGTGATTAAAAAAGATTCGGTTTCTCCCTTGAGGTTTCCCCTTCTTAGCCATATCCATGTCTTCTCATGTGCGATCTCTTCAGTTTCTCGGTTGAACTAACCATATAGTTGTCTTTTTTTCCATTTCTGTTTTCTTATCTTTACTGTTTTTGTACTCGTCCATATGTTGTAATTGTTTTTTTCCGGTCACCGCAATTAGTCTTTCTTTGCTCTTTTTAGTATACCCTTTGAGTACTCAAATTGTTGCAAATACACAGTCTTCTACGCTGGCGAAACATTTTTGTTCGAATTTTTTTTACACGTGTAGTCTCACGGGTGTAATGCCTTGTGCATTGTCAAAAAGTTCCTTGTCCTTAGGTCCATCTGTCGAAGTTCCTATTTTGTCCATTTTAAGTATGGTCCAGAATATCTTACATGAGAGACAGTCCAAGTGTTTATTTCCATGATGAGATTTCTATTGCAGAGTTTATTTTCTGGAAATGTTCATGTCCTTCTGAGGTACTCTCTTCTCGCTTATCTATTTCCTTTTTTATCATGATCTTGACACACTTGTCAATTCCATTCCTATATCCTAGCTTTATATTCTTCTTCTTCTTCTTCTTCTTATTATTATTATTATTATTATTATTATTATTATTATTATTATTATTATTATTATTATTATGTTTTCACACCTGCCGTAGCTGGGAGTCCAATGAAGGCTGAGTAACAGCAAGTCTCCTCATGTTTCCAGGACTCCTCTGAGTATTCAAGCCGATCTTAATAGTGCTATAGCTTGGATGGTCTCGATTCGTCCTCTGATTTCCAATTCACCCAAATTCTTTTCCAGCGCTTTGGGGACCCAATGGCACCAATTACAATTGGTACGACCTTAACCTTCATGTTCCACAGTTTCCTCAGATTATTATTATTATTATTATTATTATTATTATTTTACTGCATGTGAGTTTTTCATAACAGCTCTTATTGGCAATATTTTGACTGAAGTCAGAATGACAGCAAGATCTCCATGACACCTCCAATTATCTTCGCTCATTTTAACAGTGCTGTGGTCTGGAGGGTCTTGATTCAAACTCTGACCTCCATTTCATCCAGATTTTTGGAAAGGGCACTAACTCTGATTGCTATCAACTTCACTTTTTTCCATAATTATTTTATTTATCTTGCAAGGTCCAAGTATTGGTCTGATGGAACAGCCAAATTCACAAGTACATTTCTTCTTATTAATTTAATCTAGGCATTGTCTTACTGTGTTACATAATTCATGGGTAACTTGGGAATTATGTAAGTAGTGTAGATAGAAATTGAAAAATTCAAATCGGAGGGGTAAATGAATAATTACCGTATATCTTGGACGATAAGGCGCCCCGGATTATAAGACGCAGTCTCAGTGAACGGATCTATTTTCATATATAAGACGCACCGGAGTATAAGGCGCATAAAGCAGAACAAAGCAGTTGGATAGGTCAGATTTATTCAACTCACTAAAAATAACTATCAATATTGTTTACTTGTAACACACAAAGAACAGAAAAATACGCTCACTTTTTTCAATCATTCATCTTCAAATCCGTCAAATTCTTCATCTTTGGTGTCGGAGTTTAACAGTTGGGCGATGGCAGCATCAACCAAACCTGAATCCCTTTCGTTATCCTCTGAGTCAGTCTCATTGCTGTTCGAGGTCACAAGGGCCTAAGCACAACCAGGATTCATACATAAGGCGCACCGGATTATAGGGCGCACTGTCGATTTTTTAGCAAATATAAGGATTTCAAGTGCGCCTTATATATATATATTTACCAACCCCTCCGCACGATTTCTTAAGCGGGGTTCAACAGGTTTGAATTGAGAGTTTTGCTTCTCCTAGACCGGTTGCCTAACTAAGGCTAAAGAGCCCAGTCTGCCCTACTATTTACCCATAGTTGGAGGGAGAGTAGAATTCATACCTTTCCCAAGAGTATTAGTGCTAAGTAAAATGCAATTACCACGTCCAGGATTTGAACTCAGGTTGACGAGTCCATTCCCCATGACTTTAAGTGTGCCTTATAGTCCGAGAAATACGGTACTGCCAACCGTTATGACTAGCAGATAATAAACTTTACTTAACCTCCACCCACTCCAAAACGCACCAGTAGAAGCGTGTGGCAGTTTTTTTTTCGGCCAATTACCGAGAGAAGATGTTCTCTCAAGATGCCGCTTCTCACGGCGTGGTTTTGAGAACAATTGGGCTGGGTTTGTTTTGATAAAGAAAATAAAAATCAACAAGAGATGACCAGGCTGAATAGAAAGAAGCAATCAAGCCACAGAAGAAGCCCAACTTTCCCACCCTCTCATGCATGCTTTTGAATTCCGTTTAGCGCCGATTTGTTTCATTCGCTTATAATGTGGTTGAGCGTTCAATCTCTGTCACCTACACTCGCTATTCAGCTGCGTATTATCAATACTCTTTTCTTTTCTTTTTTTGTTACTCCTTGCGATTTTTTTTAATGAAAGGTTTCGCTTTGATCAGTCGGTAGTGCAACCGCCTAGGAACCAAAAAGAACGGGTTCAATACCAGCCTCTGTCAACTCAGCGCATGAGAAGCATAGTTTGGATCTGTGCAGTAGAATGTGAAGTTGATGGTAGCTGCTGCGCTCCGCCTCAGATGCAAATGCAGTCCCAGGTAGAGCGCAAGTGAAAAGGAGATAGACTCCTCTGCTGTATGTCTGATACCGACAATAGGCCACTTAACTAACAGTCCCATTTTTAACTGAAGGGATTTGCAAGTAGAATGTGGAGTTGATGGTAGGTGTGGCACACCGTCTCAGATGCAAACGCACTCCCTGCTACAGTGCAAGTGAAAAGGGGATACCGACAATAGGCCACCTAACTAACAGTCCCATTTTAACCGAAGGGAATTGCAAGATGATAACGGTAGGAAGATGAAGGAGCAAGCGTATTAATATATAGATTATTATTATTATTATTATTATTATTATTATTATTATATATTATTGTTGTTGTTGTTGTTTTTCACACCTGCCGTAGCTAATGGTTCACTGGAGGCTGAGTGACAGCAAGTCTCCTCAGGTCTCCAGGACTCTACTGAGTATTCTAGCAGATCCCAACAGTGCCGTAGTTTGGATGGTCTTGGTTCTTCTTCAGATTTCCAGTTCACCCAAATTCTTTTCCAGGGCTTTGGGGATTGTTCCAAGGGTACCAATTACAATTGGTACGACATTCACCTTCATGTTCTACAGCTTCCCAGTTCTCTGGCACGGTCTAAGTATTTGTCTATCTTTTCGCTTTCTATTATTATTATTATTATTATTATTATTATTATTATTATTATTATTTCACTCCTTGCGAGTATTTCTAAATCAGGTTTAATTAGTGGTCTTTCACTGGAGTCTGGTGATAGCAAGTCTCCTCTGATCTCCAGTAATCTCCTGAGTATTCTTCCTGATCTATACAGTAATGTGGTGAGGTTGGTCTAGATTTCCTTTGATTTCCAATTCATCCAGTCATCTCCGCAAGATTTTGGGTACCATCCCAAGTGCACCACCTACAATTGGTATCTCCATGACCCTCATGTTCTACAGATTTATTTTTTTGTTTTCTTGCAAGGTCAAAGTATTTGTCTATTGTTTGCTTTCTTTCATTTTCCAGTTGTAGTCCACTGGAACAGCAAAATCCACTAGATGAAAAGTCTTTTTTGTTCTTGCTAAATATTATTCTGGTCTTTTGGTCGGTATTAGGTGATCCGGTTGTATCTCAAAATCCAAGAGAATTATTATTATTTCACTCCTTGTGAGTTTTTCACACCAGCGTAAACTTATGGTCATTCACTGAAGTGTGAGTGACAACAAGTCCCTTCATGTCTCCAGGACTCTTCTGAGTATTCTAGCCGATTTTAACAATGCTGTTGCCTGGATAGTCTCAATACTTCCTCTGATTTCCAGTTCCTCTTATTCTGTTTTTAACCTGTTGTGGATCGTTCATAGTGCACCAACTATAATTGGTACTATTTTCACCCTCATATTCCACAGCCAAGACATAGGGATGGAGTTCGGCATCGACAAGTGTGCCATGTTAGTAATGAAGAAAAGAAAAACTGTAAAGGCGGTGAATGGAATAGAACTACCGAATCGAGAAGGAATTAGGATACTTAGAGAAAAAAGAGAACTATAGATAACTGGGAATATTAGATGCAGACGCCATCAAACAAATAGAAATGAAAGAAAAAGTAAGAAAGGAATTCTTCAGAAGAACAAGAAAGCTCCTAGAAACCAAGCTATGTAGCAGAAACCTTATGTGAATAAACATATGGGCGGTCCCTCTCGTAAGATACTCGGGACCATTCCTAAAATGGACAACAGGGGAGCTCCGACGGATGGACCAAAGAACAATGACCATGCACAAAGCATTTCACCCGAGAGACGACACAGACAGACTCTATGTGCCAGGGAAAGCGGGAGGAAGTGGTCTAGCCAACATTGAAGACTGTGTAGATAAGACAATCCGAGCACTTGACGAATGCACTAATAAAAGTAAGGAAAGACTAATTGCAGCAGCCAGTCTAAGCAATTGCAACACATTGACAAACAGAGATACATCAAAAACTAAAAAACACATAAATGGGAGGAAAAACAGCTACATGGGTACTTTAAGCGTCAAACTCAGGATATATCACATCGGAAGACATGGACTAAGAAAAGAAACCTCAAAAGAGAAACCGAACTATTTATAATCGCAGGACAAGACAATGTCATTAGAACAAACTATATAAAGGCAAAAACAGATAAGACACAGCAGAATAGTAAGTGCAAAATGTGTGGAGATAGAGACGAAACGGTCAATCATATAATAAGCGAATGCAGCAAACTAGCACAAAGAGATACAAGACTAGGCACGACTCTGTGGGAAAGGTAATCCACTGGAAATTGTGCAAGAAATTTTCACCATCCAATTGACAAACCTAAAGCTGTCCTAGAAATGAGACGCATAAAATTCTCTGGGACTTCGAGGTACAGACGGATCACCTAATCCCGGTTAGGAGACCGGACCTAGTATTGATTGACAAGAAAAACAGAAACTGTCATCACGTGGATTTTGCCGTTCAGGCCGACCACCGAGTGAAAGTGAAGGAAAGAGAAAATAGACAAATACCTAGAACTCGACAGAGAACTGAGGAACCTTTGGAACATGAAAGTGCAGGTCGTACCAATTGTGATTGGTGCCCTTGGAATGATCCCAAAGCTCGGGAAAAGAATTTGGGTGATTTCACCCAAATTCTTTTCCAGCGCTTTGAGGACCGTTTCAACGGCACCAATTACAATTTGTACGACCTTAATCTTCGTGAAGTTCTCTGTCAACGTCCAAGTATTGTCAATCTTTACGCCTTCTTTCATTTTCACTCAGTGTTCGGTCGGGACGGCAAAATCCCCGAAATGACAGGTTCTTTTGCTCTTGTCAATCAATACTAGGTCTGGTGTCCTGGTCGGGAGTAGGTGATCCGTCTGTACCTCGAAGTCACTTTATTATTATTATTATTATTATTATTATTATTATTATTATTATTATTATTATTATTCCTTTTGGATTTTTCACATCAGCGTTAGCTGATAACAAGTCTCCTCAGGCCTCCAGAACTCTTCTGATTATTCTGGCAGATTGCAGCAGTGCAGTATTCTGGATGGTCTCAATTCTTCCTCTGATTTCCAGATCGTCCAGTCTTTTTTCCAAGATTTTGGGGCCGTTCCAAGTGCACCAACTACAATTGGTATCACTTTCACTTTCATATTCCATAGCTTTTTCAAATCTGTTGGCAAGGTCCAGGTATTTGTCCATCTTTTCGTCTTCTTCATCTTCACCCTGTTATCTGCAGGAACTGCAAAATCCACCAGTTGACAAGTTCTTTCTTTTCTGTTAATCAACACAAGGTCTGGTCTCCTTGTTGTATTATTATTATCATTATTATTATTGTTGTTGTTGTTGTTGTTGTTCTTGTTTTTTTTTAAATTTGTTACTGTACAGCGATATTAATCAAGTTTCTTGTTTAGACAAACACTTGAATACACAACAGGACTGAAATTGTGTATTAAATCATTCTAAATGTTAGAAAAAAGGTAATACAAAAACCATTAGGATATGCTTTTTAACTGTACGAAATTTCCCCCTGGGCTATACCAGATTTTCCTGGTAATTTTGCCCGTATGATTGGATATTTCAAATTTCACTATCTATTCACATAAGAATTCATTCTATTCAAATAAAGTCTTATTATTATTGTAAGCTAAGTCCTTCTACTCAATTTTAATGATCTAACCATCAGCGGTTTACGGGATGATCACAGTGGTGGAAAAGCCGTTGTGAGCGGTTTAACGTAGGCAAAGATATAATTTGTTATTGTCTAAAAAAACTACATGGTTAAATTACAAAAGTACTTATAGTATCGGGTACTTGCGTGGTTAGCTCATTTTACGAATGACACGCCCTTACTATAGGGGTACCAGGTATATTCACAGTATCCCAACCACCGGGTCGCGACCCGGTTCCGGGCCGCGGGCCATTAGGTACCGGGCGCACAGAACATTTTAATTTTTTTAATTTTTTTTTTTTTATTGATTATCAGTCTAAATGTTGATGTTTTATTTTGAAAAGTGACTTCTGTGCCTCATTATTAATATTTGATTCACTTGTTCACTCTTTTATATAGAAATGATCAGTATTGACACTTGAATCGAGTTTTTCCCCCAACCACCGGTCGCGACCCGGTACCGGTACGCGGGCTATTAGGTACCGAGCCGCACAGAACGTTTGAATTTTTTTCTCATTACCCCGAGATGGGACTGGCTCGTTGCAGAGAAACAAGCTCAGGGCTCTCACTAATTGTCATTATTATTATTTGATTCACATGTTCACTCTTTTTATATAGAAATCTCAGTACTGTCACTTGAATCGAGTTTTTTATTATAATTATTTCTTATTAGAAAGGATTTTCGTTCTAAAATAAATATTTTCGTTTACAGAGATGTTGTTGATTATTAATTTATGAACAAAAGGTTGTTTATTGTCTGTTGATGTTTGCATTTGACATAAGACCACTGCGGATGATTTATTATTAGATTACGTCACTAACGATTATCGAGCAAATGTAGGCCGGAGCATCTGAAGACCGGCCCGTTAAAATATTGTCTTAGACGAGACCGGTCGCTGGCGCAAAAAAGGTTAGGGACCGCTGCTTTAGGGGACACCCTCCCTTTTTCAGCATGCTGTCAATGAGATCAAACATTTTATAAAATATTTCTTGCTCTTCATTTATCTAGGTAACTCAATGCCACCACAGGTAGGATGTGACACAATGAGTATAAGAGCACCATTATAGTATGTGGCCTACCTTTTGAATGTGGCCTACGAAATCATGTCTCTCTTATAGTATGTGGCCTACCATAAAAAAACATATTATAAGGTTATAGTAATAACTGTTAACCCCAACCCTAACCCTAACCCATAACCCTATCCCTAACCATATTTCAGAATTCTAGAATATTTTAGAATTAAATAGATCTCTGATTCATGTAAATTATGGATGAATTATCTTTTAATTATTTTAATGATTTTTGATTATTCTTATTTACTATATACAGCTTATGACTAAATTGCATTTCTTGAAATTGAATATATGTAAAAAGTAATTAGTTTCAATAGATAGGGGTCGGTTTAGCTCAGTCAGTAGAGTACTTCCCTAGGAATCGCAAGGTTCCTGGTTCGATTCCGGCCCTCGCCAACTCAGCGTATGAGTAGTGAGGAGCTGATGGTAGGTGTGGCCTCCACATCAGACGCAAAAAACCTCCTTGGTCTAGCGCAAGTGAAAAGGGATTGACTCCCTCGCTGTAAGGCTGA
>CM042146.1:58572309-58574809 GCA_023376005.1 Doryteuthis pealeii | reverse complement strand
AAATAATAGCTGTAACATTTTTTTTATATACTGGAGCTATTGGAGGATCCCCCACAAAAAAAATGTAGGTAATTTCTGTATTGGATAGATAATGAAGAATCTAAACCCTATATATATATATATATATATATATATATATATATATATATATATATATATAGTAAGTAATTAATTAACAATACAGTGATGAATTATTAAGGCCGACTTGCTGTCACTCAGTCTTTTTGAAAGCCACCAAATTTCTTCTCACGATATACTAATTAAGTACAATGATAATAGAGCGATTGAGTAGCACAGGGATCTGTGCGGTAAAGTGAAGAGCTGATGGTAGATATGGCGCTCCAACCCAGATGCTAAAATAATCTCCTTGGTATAGCGCTAGTGAAACGGGGATAGACTCTCTTGCTGTCTGGCTGATACCGATATTAGGCCACCCAGACGGCTTTACTTATTTTTTTTTACTAAAGCCAATATGCAAAGGTGGTGGTGTCACTTGATCTCCACCGAAAAGCAATAGTTACTACAAGCGTGTAACAACAAAAACAACCACAGCAACAACAATAATAATAATAATAATAATAATAATAATAATAATAATAATAATAATAATACTGCAATCTGACAGAATACTCAGAAGAGTCCTGGAGACCTGAGGAGACTTGCTGTCACTCAGACACCAGTGAAAAACCATCAGCTAATGCTGATGTGAAAACACAAAAGGAGCAACTAATAATAATAATAATAATAATAATAATAATAATAATAATAATAATTGTGCAAGGAGTTAAGTTTTCACCATGCTACTAAATGCTATATGCACAAACCGGAATCTGTCCAAGAGAATGAGACGCAAAAAATCCCCTGGGACTTTGAGATACAGACGGATCACCTAATCCCTGCTAGGAAAACAGACTCAGTGTTAATTAACAAGAAGAATGGCACTTGTCATCTGGTGAATTTTGACGTACCGGTGGATCACAAAGTGAAAATGAAGAAAACGAAAAGGTAGACAAATACTTGGACCTTGCCAGAGGAATGAAAAAAAAAACTGTTGAACATGAAGATAAAAGGTGTACTAGTTGTAATTTGTACCTTAAGACAGTAATCCAAAGGTTTGAAAAAGAGTCTGGATGAAATGGAAATCAGAGCAAGATTTGTTGTCACTCAGCCTCCAGTGAACCACCAGCTAAGGCAGGCGTGAAGAACTGTATAATAATAATAATAATAATAATAATAATAATAATAATTTGCAGTTCCAGCAGATCACAGGGGAAGATGAAAGAAAACGAAAAGATAGACAAATACCTAGAACCTTGATAGAGAATTGAAAAAAATGCGGAATATGAGGGTGAAAGTGATACCAATAGTAGCAGGGCACTTGGAACGGTCTCTTAAAGCTAAGAGAAAAGATTAAGGAACTGAAAATCAGAGGAAGAATTGAAATAAAAAAAACAGCATTGTTGAAATCAGCTGGAATAATCAGGAGATTGCTGGAGACCTGAAGTCTTATTGTCTCTTAAACTCTAGGGACAGATGTTGGAAAATAATAATAATAATAATAATAATAATAATAATAATAATAAACCGGGGTGAATACCTCGCAATTAGCAAAATGATAATAAACAAAATTTTGGACTTTAAAATGCAAACGGATCACCAGATCCCGACAAGAAGACTGGATACAATCAATTAAAAAGAAACAATTAAAAAGAAACAAAGAAGTATTTGTTATCTTAGTAGATTTTGTCGCGCCTCAGAATTACCTTGAAGCGAAAAACTGGACAGATACCTGGACCTTGCTAGAGAACTGAAAAAATTTGTGGAACATAAAGGTGTGAGTGATGCCAAACGTAGTTGGAACCCTTGGAACAGTCTCCAAGATCCTGGTAAGAGATGCAATGGAAAGAAGAAGAAGAAGAAGAAGAAGAAGAAGAAGAAGAAGAAGAAGAAGAAGAAGAAGAAGATAACAATGAAACGTTCTATGATAAAAAAAGCGAGCCCCGATTACTATTTACTAAGATTTACTTAGTAATAGCAGGTACTTAGTTGACTTTACTGCTTACAACTATTGGTGTGTGTGTGTGTGTGTGTGTGTGTGTGTGTGTGTGTGTGTTTATACGGTTTGGTAAAATTCTGCGAATATCTCAAAAAGTTGATTTCACAGTATGGAACAAATTGGGTAATCTGATCTGTAACTTAAAGTGAGGAGCTGGTGCTCCACCCCCACAAAAATAATCTCACTGGTCTAGCGCTAGCGAAAAGGAGATAGTCTTCCTCACTCTCCTTTACCTTAGTTTGACACAAAGTACCTACTATTACGAAGTAGTTACCCATATACATTCCGAACATGTTCATCGCTGCTTGACTAAACTTGCAAATCGGTCCGAAAATTAGGGTGACCCAGAAAAAACAGAACCCACAAATTTTGTAATAAAACTGATAATTTTAACTAGGGGGTTTAGGGTTAGAGTTTAGGTTTAGGGTTAGGGTTGTGGTTTAG